>JACRUU010000024.1:2339268-2376768 GCA_030449085.1 Kryptopterus vitreolus
TATATATATATATATATATATATATATATATATATATATATATATAATGTATTTGTGTAAAAGTATAGTGAAGCATTATTTGTTGAAAGCAAAAAGTGTGTAAACATCTAATCTTTTAAGAGACTCGTGCATGTTCCTTTTGTTTATATGCAACAAACGAGGTCACATAACGCCATAAAGTATTTATTTTCACCAAACTAATGTATAATTATCCACTTTATTTTCATGGAAAGGGCCACGGTGGTTTAGTGGTTAGCACGTTCGCCTCACACCGCCAGGGTCCGGGTTCGATTCCCGTCTCGGCCATGTGTGTGTGTGGAGTTTGTGCATGTTCTCCCCGTGCCTCAGGGGGGTTTTTCTCCGGGTTCTCCGGTTTCCTCCCCCGGTCCAAAAACATGCACGGTAGGTTGATTGGCACCTTGGAAAATTGTCCCTAGTGTGTGAATGTGTGTGTGAGTGTGTGTGTGTGTGTGTGTGTGTGTGTGTGTGTGATGGGTTGATATTCCATCCAGAGAAATGAAGATAAATACTGTAAATAGCGCTTATTTTCTCTTGGTTCTGTCCCATTTTAATCAGCAAAGTTGCTGCTCGGTGCTCTCTCTCTCTCTCTCTCTCTCCTCCCCTGCTCTAACCCCCCTGCTCTCCGGTACTCCCGGTACCACGGCGCGCAGAGCGCAAGGCTCCCTAGCCTGTCTGGCCGCTCCGTATGAGCGGCGTCTCCTGAGTTCTTTATTCTAATAAATCCTGTTTTGTATGAATTCCGGATCTCCGCGTCTCTGTGCAGCGTCCACCGTTACACCGTGTTAAAATACAGGTTAGGAAAGGATCTATTTAGGTACATACATGTACATTTACCATTCAAAAGCGTATGCGGCTTGTATGCAGGTGCGGCTTATTTATTATTATTATTATTTTTTTAAATAGAGCGGATGCGGCTTATATCCCGGTGCGCTTTAGAGTCCAGAATTTACGGTATATATATATATATATATATATATATATATATATATATATATATATATATATATATATATGTATATGTGGAGAAAGTGCGAAACAGGAAATGTGGGCCAGGGATTGTGTTTTAACCCTCAGGAAAGCACGATGTCCTACTGACGGCAATGTCCTATAAGTTTTAATCAGCAGTAATAATGTTAGGACATCACCCCTGCCATGTTTCTAATATATTTCTTGGACTTTAATCATGACATTGATCTTAGAGCAGGCTCATTTATTGCATAATGAATAATTCTGACAGAATCTGACACGTTCTTCATCAAAGTCTTTATCGGGAGAAGAAACCTGCCTCTTGCCTAGATCTAGTTTTAGATAGACGTAAGTGTTCTTCCTGCAATACAGTTATAAATCACACGGATTGTGTGTGTGGGGAGCGATATTATAATTCCTTTCATATGATTTATAACAATTTAACATCATACGGTTAGTGGTTAGCACGTTCTCCTCACACCGCCAGGGTCCGGGTTCGAGTCCCGTCTCGGCCATGTGTGTGTGGAGTTTGTGCATGTTCTCCCCGTGCCTCAGGGGGTTTTTCTCCGGGTTCTCCGGTTTCCTCCCCCGGTACAAAAACATGCACGGTAGGTTGATTGGCACCTTGGAAAAATTGTCCCCTAGTGTATGAATGTGTGTGTGTGTGTGTGTGTGTGTGTGTGATGTGTTGGCATTCCATCCAGGGTGTATCCTGCCTTAATGCCCATAGACGCCTGAGATAGACACAGACTCCCCGTGACCTGAGGGAATATCAGATAAAGCGATATAAAGCGATCGGATAAAGTAGAAGATGAATGAATGAATGAATGAATGAATGAATGAATCAATGAATGAACGTCATACGGAATCCGAAAAACGCACATAAAGGAACTAGCTTTTACAGCATTTGGTAGACATCCTTATCCAGAGAGCGGTTAAAGGCCTTGCTCCAGGGCCCGCTAGTGGCAGCTTCGGGATCTGAACCAGCGATTTCCTGGTCCAGAGCCCAATGTATTAACTACTGAGCTAGCAGCTCTCTTAGATGATGCTTAATCTTGCTTGTTTTATTAGAAATAGAAGTAATCTTTAAACATGATTAAAACGTAAGTGTGATTAATTATTGTTTAGGCAAAGCATGTCTTTACATTGATTAATGATCTTAATTCCAATTAGCAATAACTCATACCCATACATAGATTTTACAGCTACATGGCCTCAAACTGAATTAATTCCAGAGACTTTTACATGTACTGTGTGCTACAGGCTACTACACTATCTAATAGATTTATAGAGATACCCCGAAAAAAGACAACTGAGAAATAAAAAAAATTAATATATATATATATATATATATATATAGATATATATATATATATATATATATATATATATATATATATATATATATATATATATAATATAAAGGGGCACGGTGGTTTAGTGGTTAGCACTTTCGCCTCACACCTCCAGGGTCCGGGGTTCAATTCCCATCTCTCGGCCATGTGTGTGTGTGGAGTTTGTGCATGTTCTCCCGTGTCTCAGGGGGTTTTTTTTTCTCCGGGTTCTCCGGTTTTCCTCCCCGGTCCAAAAAACATGCACGGTAGGTTGATTGGCACCTTGGAAAATTATCCCTAGTGTATGAAATGTGTGTGTGTGTGTGTGTGTGTGTGTATGATGGGTTGGCATTCCATCCAGGGTGTATCCTGCCTTAATGCCCATAGACGCCTGAGATAGGACACAGACTCCCCGCGACCCGAGGGAAGATCGGATAAAGCGCTAGAAGATGAATGAATGAATATTTATATATAATTTGTATATAATAAGCATATACAGACAAAAGATTTAATCAACACACACACACACACACACACACACATATATATATATATATATGCAAACCATTAGAACAATCTTGGAGACACTGCTTAATTGTTCATTTGTTTATCTGCTATTCCATATAATATTTACAAACATTCAAAGACGTGTTCCTGAGCAAAAGTGTCACTCTGACAAGCAAGAAACAATACCTACCTATTATATATATATATATATATATATATATATATATATAAAACTAATATATATATATAACCCTAGTGGCTGAAATGCTTTTGGAATTTTGATATAAAAAAAAACAAATTTTCGTTCCTGGTCTTTAAAGGAAATCTTGGCCTTATGTGATTTGTCCCTGAGTCTCTAATCATCAGGTATTCTGCTCATATTTGTTACCAAACGCTCTGTCTGGATGAGCTGTATTACTTATTCCTTGGATTTCGCTATGGTACTTTCCCGTGACAGAAAATATCAAGGTCAGAGGTGATAACACTCCCTGGCTCGCTTGGCCGCAGGCTTGCTTCTATCTTATCTCCTGCGTTTTAGCTTATATCCTCCTCTCCCTCTCACTCTCTCCTTGCTCTTTACATAAGCTGGTCTCTCCTTTCTCACAGGGAGATGTGTATACTTCCCAACGTTATACTCATAGTGCACAAATAAACATTGAGAATCCAAAGATTACATGAGTTTCATATATATAAACGGGAGGTGGTAGCTCAGTGGTTAAGGATTAGTCCTCTGGATCGAAAGGTTGCAGGTTCAAATCCCACCGCCATCAAGCTGTCATGAGTGGGCCCTTGAGCATGGCCCTTAACCCATAACTGCTTTATTGGATTTGTCTGTCAAATGCCTTATATGTAATGCACACTGATTAAACTTTGGTGACCCGCAGACGTTTACCTTCATGCGTTATGAGTTACAGTGGGCTTCACATCTCCGTGTTTGTTAGTCTTCACATCTCCGTGTTTGTTAATGAAACCAACAATTAAACAAATTAAATGTTATTTCTGAAGGATCGTCTCAAGTTCTTGGTTTTAACCTATAATTCACAAAGCATTTACAAAGCATGTGTTTACAAAGTTTACAATGTTTATAAAGCATGAAAACATTTTTTATGTGTTTTTTGATGTTCTAAAATATTCATTCATTCATTCATTCATTCATTCATTCATCTTCTAGCACTTTATCCGATCTTCTCGGGTCACGGGGAGTCTGTGTCTATCTCAGGCGTCTATGGGTATTAAGGCAGGATACACCCTGGATGGAATGCCAACCCATCACACACACACACACACACACACACACACACACACACACACACACACACACAACACACACACACACACACACACATTCATACACTAGGGACAATTTTCCAAGGTGCCAATCAACCTACCGTGCATGTTTTTGGACCGGGGGAGGAAAGGGGGAGGAAACCGGAGAACCCGGAGAAAAAAAACCCCTGAGGCACGGGGAGAACATGCACAAACTCCACACACACATGGCCGAGACGGGAATCGAACCCGGACCCTGGTAGTGCCCGTTATAAAATAATCTTGCTAATAAATATATACTGCATTATTAGTATATATGCGTGCCCGTTATAAAATAATCGTGCCCGTGCCCGTTCTAAAATAATCTTGCTAATAAATATATATTGCATTATTTTATAGCAGAATCACATTTTTTTTATGTTCTAAAATATTTTTGTTAATAAATATATATTCAATTATTTTTTCCAGAATCACAGAATTTTTTATGGATTTTTTTGTCATAATAAAATATTTTTGTTAATTAATATATAAAATGATTTTTTTGCCGAATCACAGAACATTTTTTATGTGTTTTTTTCAAGTTCCAAAATATTTTAAAAGTCTACACATCTGTTTGCTAATGAAACCAACAATTCAACAAATGTATTTCTGAAGGATCGTCTCAAGATCCCAGAATCCACAAAGCGTTTACAAAAACAAGTGTTTACAAAGTTTACACTGTTTACAGAGCATGAAAATATTTTAATTACGAACGATGGGAGCAAAACGGAAACAATTTCTCACACTAAACAACATTATACCAGTGAAAGCATTGCGTCATGGTGATGCCTTTGCTTCAGAAGATATCAAAATAAACAAAAATCGACCAATTAAAAAGTACAAAGGAAAGAAAATCCATCTTTCAGCACAATAACCAAATCCAATGGTGTAATTGCAGTTGTTTATTTGTGCTGTTGTTTGCTTGTTACCTCGCCGTGACAAGCGAAGTCCTAAGTATAGTGCATTTAGGCACAGATTTGTGGTGGCATCCTAGCTATTAAAGCAGCACCTTAGTTAAGGGAGGCACAGAAGTGTAATAATGTATGTTTGTGCAGGTATGAGTGCTCCCTCTTGCATGTTGTGATTCACGTTCTGCCTTGCTGAAATGCTCGAAATTGCCATATGTGCAACTGGGTATTTGGAACAGAATGTTTTTATTGTCCTGTATAAAGCATGTGGAGATATATATATATATATATATATATATATATATATAGTTCATTCATCTTCTACCGCTATATCCGATCTTCCCTCGGGTCACGGGGAGTCTGTGTCTATCTCAGGCGTCTATGGGCATTAAGGCAGGATACACCCTGGATGGAATACCAACCCATCGCAGAGCACACACACACACACACACACCACACACACACACACACACACACACACACACACATTCATACACTAGGGACAATTTTCCAAGGTGCCAATCAACCTACCGTGCATGTTTTTGGACCGGGGGGGAGGAAACCGGAGAACCCGGAGAAAAACCCCCTGAGGGACGGGGAGAACATGCACAAACTCCTCCACACACACATGGCCGAGACGGGAATCGAACCCGGACCCTGGCGGTGTGAGGTTCGAACGTGCTAACCACTAGGCCACCGTGCCCCCTCTATATATATCTATATCTATATCTATATCTATATCTATATCTATATCTATCTATATATATATATATATATATATATATATATATATATATATATATATATATATATATATTCTTAAGACGCGTTATAAACCAAAAATATCAGTATAAGTCAGAAACATAAAAAGCAAAATATAAAATATACTGTAAAGTACTGTACGTACAGTGCTATAATAAAATTTAACAGTTAATGACATAAAAAAGTATTAAAAAAAGAGAAAACAATTCAATTCCTTACCACATGAATTAAAGTAAATATTAATAAAAAAAAAAAGAAAAGAGAGAACAAGCGAGAACGACGTCGTCTTCTTCTCTTCAAGAAACAAACAAACAACAATGCGTATTCTTCCGCCATGTGGCCGGAACTAGTTCGCGTTTGTATACGTCGCTTACGCTGCTAAACCGCGGAAGATAGGAATGACAAGTAATATTATTTCTTATATTTTTATGGACGTAACCACAATACAGCGTAAGTTGAAACCGGCGTAACCTGACTCCCTGTATGATATATATATATATATATATATATATATATATATATATATATATATATATATATATATATATATATATATATATATATATACATAGTTAGTGGTTAGCACGTTCGCCTCACACCTCCAGGGTCCGGGTTCGATTCCCCGTGTTGGCCATGTGTGTGTGGAGTTTGTGCATGTTCTCCCCGTGCCTCAGGGGGTTTTCTCCGGATTCTCCGGGTTTCCTCCCGGTCCAAAAACATGCACGGCAGGTTGATTGGCATAATCTGAGGCATTAAGGCAGGATACACCCTGGATGGAATGCCAACCCATCGCAGGACACACACACACACACACACACACACACACACACACACACACACACACATTTATACACTAGGGACAATTTTCCAAGGTGCCAATCAACCTACCGCGCATGTTTTTGGACCGGGGGAGGAAACCGGAGAATCCGGAGAAAAAAAACCCCCTGAGGCACGGAGGGGAGAACATGCACAAACTCCACACACACATGGCCGAGACGGGAATCGAACCCGGACCCTGGCGGTGTGTGAGGCGAACATTGTGCTAATCACTAAGCCACCATGCCCCATATATATATATATATATATATATATATATATAATTATGTGATGTGTCAAGGTTTTTTCTTTTCTTTTTATCAATCTTATCCATCGGGTCCCATGAGTGGTATATTCTATAAAAAAAATCCATCTCTAAGCTATTGTGTTTGTCGCTTTCTCTTTCTCTCCATTCATCACCACTCGTCTCCACATGATAGAGTAGTGATATGGGCTAAAACCCTCTTTTATATTGTCGTAGACTTAAAGCCTATAGTCACGGATCCGGCATTAATCTGAGCGCTCCTGTTTTTCATGCGTGTGTATTGTGTGTGGGTTGGCAGAGTCGCAGAGGTGTTGTTTTTTTTTTTCTTTGTTTGTTTTTTTTCTTCCCCCTATCAAACCCAACTATGTGTGCAAATTGCTGAGATTCTTGTGGGGGGGGAAAAATGGCAGCAGCTTGCCAGATGGATGCGAATGTATGGTGGAAGCCAAATCCTCGCTTCAGTTGTTTTTTTTTTAGAAAGCAGAAGAATGCGAGTCAGTACACATGTTATGCTGAACAGATGTGTAGGCCAGAGAGAGAGAGAGAGAGTAAGAGAGAGAGAGAGAGCAAAAGCTTGAGAGTGCAAAGACCTGAGGCAAAAAAGAAAAAAAAGAGAAAAGAAATCACACCATTTGCAGTATTGCACCACCCACAGTGCAGGCCTGCAGCTGGAGTCATTACATTTTCACTTGCCATGCCATAAAACTGCATATTCACATGTCTTTAACCAGAGGTGCGCCGATTGTATTATACGGTTGGATGCTGAAGACACGGTTTTCATAGAGCATCGTATTCTTACAACATATATAGAGATCATGTGACGTACACTTGTAGATTAAATACAACATGTAGCACCATAAAAGCCAGAAATAAAAGTGTGGAAAGAACCGGGGCATGAATTAAAGACATGTAAAATTAATGGAAAAAAATAGCAGTCACTCCAAGCAATGAAACGCGTATCTACGAGCGCAATCCATCACCGAAAAACATGCAGGCGGTTTGATTATTTAAACTCCCAGAACGTATTTTTCGACGTTCTAAAATTGTTTTGTTAATAAATATATATTGAATTATTTTTTTTTGCAGAATCATGGACTTTTAAATGTATTTTTTGATGCTCCAAAATATTTTTGTGGAAAAATATATATTGAATTGATTTTTCTTTTAGCAGAATCACATTTTTTGTGTGTTTTTTAATGTTCTACAATATTATTGCTAATAAATATATATGACATTATTTTATAGAAGAATTTTGATGTTCAAAAATATTTTTGTTAATAAATATATATTCAAGTATGTTTTCTAGAATCACAGAATTTCTTATGTATTTTTTGACATTCCAAAATATTTTTGCTAATAAATATATATTGCATTATTTTATAGCAGAATCACATTTTTTTTTGATGTTCTAAAATATTTTCGCTAATAAATATTTATTAAAATATTTTTTTTAGTAGAATCACTCATTTTAATGTATTTTTTGATATTCCAAAATATTTTTGTTAATCAATATATAAAATGTTTTTTGCAAAATCACAGAATATTTTTATGTGTTTTTTGAAGTTCCAAAATATTTTTGTTAAATAATATATAAAATTATATTTTGTCACAGATTTTTTTATATATTTTTTGATGTTCCAAAATATTTTGTTTAAATAAATAAATAAATAAATAAATAAATAAATAAAAAAATATATATATAAATTTGTAGAATATCAATTTTTAACATATTTTTTATGCTCTAAAATATATTTATAATATATATGAAATTATTTTATAATACAATCACAGAATCTTCTATGCATTTTTTTACATTTCAAAATATTTTTGCTAATAAATATATAATAATAAATATAATAATAATTATTATTTTATAGCAGAATTGTTTTTTACGTTGTAAAATATTTTTATTAACAAATATATATGAGAAATGAGTTCTAACGTATAGCTAGCAACTGCAGTAATAGCAAATAAAACTAAAATAATAATAATAATAATAAATGTTAAAAATGTTCAAATAAAAAATAAAATATGTTATTCTCTTATCCGGTCAATATATTGAAATGATATGGTTTTTAATTGGGATTAAATTAATAATCTATATTAAATGAAATTTATATGAAATAAATTCAATATTAAATCTATATTCTCCCGTTTAATTGCAAAGTAGATAACAAAATTAATGGTAATACTTTTATTTTTATTTACATTTTCAGTGCAAAATGCTCACAATCAAGTTTTATCCGTTTAGTAAAACGTTTTAAATTTTTCTAATTTCTTTTTTTTTGCTGCATTCCTCATATTTCTCCTCATTTCAGTCAAAGGCATCCCGCATTAGTTATAGTCTTACTGTAAAAATGTCAACAAAAAAAAAATCAGTCAGTATCTTTTATCACAAATGTATTAAGGTTATGAGGCCTGTCCATCTTTGTCATCTGTTAAATAAAATAAGCTGCTTCCATGTTGACCATCTGCCTGTAAAGTGCAAAACAGCATTTAAAACGCCATTTACATCTCCTGAAATTGCCTGTAAGACATGCGGAGGGAACCATAGCTTGCGCCGAGGGGAGGCAGAGTAACGCAAATGAAATGCATAGCGTTAATATGCTAAAAAACAAACTTTACAGGATATTAAACAAGCCTCGTTTTCGTGACGCTTCCGTAACATCGAGTGAGCTTTTTATTTCCCCCGTGTTTTATCTTTTAGATCTATTCAAGCCTTCCTGTTTTAGAATGGAGAGCGATACGTTTTTGTGTTCTACCATTCGATGAAAAACGCATCTCCTTCACACTAAAAAAGCCCGCAATAAAAGCAATAAAAACCGCCGAGCGGCTATAGCATATATCATGAAAGGAAGGGAAAAAAAATCTGTGATCACAGAAAAAGGGCGATGGAGAGAGAGAGAGAGAGAGAGAGAGAGAGGGAGAGTTTGGCTATTATCGAACCGATTGGAATTTAGTGTAAGCGAATCTTTTTTTTTCATGTAATGAAAGCGACGTTTAATTATGAAGGAGGGCGGCTCTAAGAAGAGATCTCCCATCTTTAAGAAGCATTTTATATAGATGAAAGCTTCCTCTTATTTATTTATTTATTTTTTTTGCTTGTGTCGTTCTCCATGTTGAACTGCATTAAATGTCATGCAGTATCTGACGGAATAGAAGTTGCACACAAAAAAAAAAAAAAAAAAAAAAAAAAAAAACCCGCCCCCGCTTTACAATCAGTTATCATTGAGTTTATACAATACGTTCTGATTATAGACAGCAGATCTAATTTACAATATGAAAGCAGTCGTTTTATTTACCGCCCTGTGGAATTCGCATATGTTGCTTCAATGTGGATCGGCATCTGCGTTAAGACCCGTGCGTTTGCGCGAAACGCTTTCTCCCGCATTGTGTCCTTATGCAAACTCAATCAGCAGCTCAATTATGGGACATTCAGAAGTGCTAGTTAGCGTAGCACCTTCTGGCTTTTTTCTGTAATTGCATCTCAGAGTATCCTCTAGGAGGATCCATTAATCATGGTGAGCAATTCTCTGACATGAATCTCAACTTTCTCTGCTGCTGCCAAGGCGTGATTAGTGGCTAACCCGAGGGCACGTGCTGGCACCCTGTCAAACCACTGATATGCAGATGAGCCCGTCAAGTATGAACCGGAGATAAATTTAGACACAATCGCACTTTTTCTTTTGAACAAATTAGCCACATTCATGGGATATTTATTCCAACATGGTTACTGCGTCCTAACGCCGCGAACAAGCGACAATTGAATAGTGCGTCATTGAATTGCTTACGTATCACATCGAAAGGGATGAAAAACGGACCTGGCAAAAAAGTTCACTTTGGGTGTTTCAGGTATAACTGCACATTAAATCTGTTTTTCTTTTTTTTTTTTCCTGCACTCAATAATATAATATTAGCCAGATTGATAGAAATCGGAATATTTGCAATATGGTCATCCCTATCCCAAAGCATTAATGGTGTTTTTTTTGCTATTGTAAATAACCGTGTGGTTTGCACTGATCCCGTGCACCTCAGGCTTTACAGGCAGGTTGGACCAACTCCAAAGAACAAAGCAGAATTTTTTGTCTTTTTGCAGATTACAGCTCGTCGTTCTCAACATTCATTCCCGTGGCACTTCTGAAGCCCGGTACACTGCATTATCACAAAGCACCACCTTCTCTGACAAGAGAAAACTACTTGTGCTGCTTTTGGCAGTAAACACAGGTTTGGCTTATCATGCAATGGGCATAAGAAAAGTCAGATAACCACTGTCATAACCAATGCAAAACAATGAGAAAAATATAAGTGTAATGTAACCTTAATTTATGGCTCATGATCTCTGAATAGACAAAGTGAAAGTGTAAGACACTTCACAGGATATTTGTTGTTTCTGCCAAAGTAGAACATCAGTGCAAGATTGCATTGATTACCAAGACATGGGACATTTCCTGAAGAAAATGTGAGTGACCCGTTAGAGTCTGGTCCGTTTAATATTTAGTGTTGACTTCGAAATGCTAGATCGATCGGAGAGACGAGCTTTTAGACACAAAAAAGGCCTGTTTTGGGTGTTTTTCCAGGAGGGGCGGGGCCAATGACGCACGTGACACCAAATTATCCAGCATCCGACTGCCGTCGATGTCCAGAGCGTTTGGACACATCACATGACCCTGTGTCCGAGCTTTGCAGATTTTTCACGTTTGCGTGATATGTCATATGTTCGCGACGTACTCCATCTCACCTACGAGTGGATGTCAAATGTGCATGTCGGGCGAACACGGGCCGAACAGCGTAGCATCAAATTTCCCCATTTATTCTCTATGGGGCCGGAATGTCACGGATTTCCCGAAATTCCAAACGTCTGTGGGGTTCGGGAGGTATATGATCGCGATCCACTCCGGACCCCCTACGAGTGGATTTGCCATATGTGCATGTCGGACGCTCACAGGCCGAAACTGTGAGGCACGGAATTTCGGCCAAATTCATTTTCTATGGGAAGAAATTCCCGCTTTTTGGTCCCGTCGTTCGGAATTCCGCAGGGCGATTCCTTATAAAAGTAACAGCGCACCTCACACCGTCGGGCCGCACGATACGAGGTATGATTCGAAGAGAAGCCAGAAGAGAGAGATTATAATAGTGATGCTTTTGCAAGCAGCACTAATTATACCAGGGAGGAGGCCTGGATAGGTTAAGACCAAAAAACATTTCACACCCCTAAGGTTTCTATGATATTACGGCTGTTTATATCCTCTTCTCTAAAAAATAATAGGCTTGATTAATAGTTTAATAGGCATCACCAGATATGAGTAACACAAATGTAGCTGTAGACAATTCCTAGAAGCTCAACAGCTTCTCTATCAGATAAATAGCAGATGCCGGCATAAAATTTCATTCCAGATACGAATGGCTTCAGTACAAACCCATTTATCACACTCAACGGGCAATGACAAATCACTTGTTTTAAACAATTACCCTGTTTATTCTATGTTTTATGCGTACCTAAAATTTGGTTAATGAACCTGGACATTTTTTTTCCTTTTTTTTTAATGATGCAACATTACTGCCCATAAGGCTCTTTTGTTCAGAGAGGTGAGGATGACAAAAAATTGACTGTGACATTATTATAAGATCTCTATTAAACATCGCATATGGTTAGGGGAAAAAAAAAACATCTCTTGGAGCCGTCACGCTAATTTGGCTCATTTACTGTAATGTTTCCTTGTAAAATCAACCCAACTCAATTGGCAACTTAAAGAACAATCGAGACTCAATAGCGATTTAACTAATAGCCGCACTTGTTCTATTTCACCAAGTTCTTTATGTTAGTCGCAATCCAATAGACTGCTTCCACCGCCTTGCCGTCCTCAGCCAGCCAGAATAAATCGTTTGAAAGGCTGAAATGAATTGTTTAATTTCTTTTCTAGCTTCGAGCATTTTGGCATCCATTTCGAGCGTTTGTGAATTTTATTCTCCTCTTATCCTCCTGCTAAGTCATGCTGAATTTTACATGCAATATTTTTTTTTACCTCCAAACAATTCCCCACTGTCAACATCCATGGACAAACACTCGAAATACTCAAAATACGATTTTACATGAATTAGAAATGATTAATACAATCACATTTTCTTTATCATTTAGAACTTTTTAGCTGGTTTGCGTATGTTTCGTTTGGATAGGGTGCAATCCAACATTCATTCATTCATTCATTCATTCATCTTCTACCGCTTTATCCGATCTTCCCTCGAGTCGCAGGGAACCTGTGCCTCTCGGGGGTCTTGGGGGGGCATCAAGGGAGAATACACCCTGTATGGGGTGCCAATCAACCTACCATGCATGTTTTTTTGGACCAGGGGGAAACCGGAGAAAAAAAACCCCTGAGGTATGGGGAGAACATGCAAACTCCATATACACATGGCGTAAGCGGGACTCGAACCCCCCCAACCCTGGAGGGGTGTGAGGCGAACGTGCTAACCACCAAGTCACGGTGGATACCCTCTATCTTGTTTAGATATAAAAATTCTCAAAGGTGTTATAATGAAGTTTAATGTGTATTACAGGATTCATCAGGAATTCAGAAATATATTACATGTTTGTAAGTCACATGGCCAAGAAACTGTCTCTAGGTTGGATATGCAAGCCAGGTTACCTGAGTGAACCAAACGCTATGTCAGCAACGTTAATGCCCCTCAGCCGGCGACACTAGGAAGCGATGGAGATGGAGGTTACATGCCTAACCTAGAGACCTTCCCTTTCAGGATTTTGATGCTGCATCAACAACACTATGAAAAAGAGTACCCGAAACCCCACAAGTCTTAGCCCAATGTGATATTTGTATCACTAAGGAAGAAGGGCAGAGGTGCCAGGAGTGCCATCAACATCCAAACTGATGATAGTTAAAGGGATGGACCAACCTGTAGCCTCGCGGATATCCTGCAGTAATACCCCAGATGAGAAGGCCGGAGAAGTCGCCACACCATGTTGAATGGGCTCAGACCCCAAAAGCTATGGGGAGACCAGAGATAAGAGTTAAGGTCACCTACAATCCATGTTTATTAGCAGACTCCCTATTGCTATACGGACTGTAGCAGAGCTGGTCTACACCCGGTTGAAGAGTTTCTGGTTGTGGGTCAAAGGGAGGAGGATAGAACACCTGTGTCTTAATAGGATGTAAGGACAGAGGGCATCTGGGGAACATATCCCATTTAGGGTGCTAAAAGGCACCAGAATGAAGGGATGAAGGGGCCACTGAGAGAGCATAGAAAGACAGTCTTGACTGTCAAAAACTTTAGTGTCACCTCATCTATTGGTTCGTATGGAGGCTTATTCAGGGTCTCAAGGACTATAGCCAAGTCCCACACAGATACTCGGTGCTCAAAGGAAACAAGCCACCAAGGGTTTTTTACCCCAGGATAGCCCCCCAAGAGGTAGAGGGACCTTTTGCAAACTGTTCCTGCAGTAATTCCAGCACGGAATCAACCTTGCAGTTAACTGGGGTCACAGAGAATAAGTGCCACAAGTTTGAGGCAAAAACACCCCTTGTAGAGGAACCTCTGGACTGAAGTATGGTCTTAACAACCTCAGTTCTCAGAGACCAGACTCTAGGAATTGTGCCCCCTCAGGAGCCAAAGACACAGCTTCCATAACTCCAGGGAGGGGGGTGAAGTATCACACACCACCTTCTCCCTTCTCAGAGGAATCTCCAGAAGGGATACCAAGTTTGCACTTTTGGTCGACCCAGCCACCGAGGGGCCACCAGGAGGGGAGAAACTCTGCTCTGAGATTTTCCTGGGATGTACACCGCTCAAGGGAGTGTAATTTCCTCTCACAAGGGGATCTGACCTCCCTGGTGGTTGATGTAGAGGACCAATGATGTACTGTATTGTCCTTGCATGTAAGCCCTTGGTGGTCCCTTACGTCTGAGAGGATGTACTTCAGTGCACCAAAAGTGGGACCTAGAAAGTCCCAAGAAAGATGGGGCCAGCCCCAAAGACCTTTACCTACCGCTCTCCAAGCCATGAGGGATGTATCTGTTGTTGTTGTTGTATCTTGTCGTTGACAAGGAGCTCCCAACCCTGGGAATGCGGGATCCTTTTAAATTGCCAAGACACATAGGACTTGGTGTTTGACCTTGAGCGGATTTCTGTAGGGGTCTCACATGGAAAAATGATGGCCGCTGGGCCCATAATCCCCAGCAATCTCTGAATTGCTTTACAAACAGTGGCTGGCTTTCTTTCACTCTTTTGGCTGTGGTAAGGATTGTATTGATCTGTCTTTGTGAAGGATCTAGTCAAGAGTAAAAGGCTGAATCTGAAGATCCAATATTGAATCTTTGGAAGGCCGTAAATTGTCTCTTTGCCTCTTGGAACCTGTTGACGTTGACAGTCACCACATTGCCGGACAGGTCCGACATGCCTAGATCCCTAGATGATTATTTAGTGGCTCTAAGAGCAAGGTCAGTTGCCTTGCTGAGTTCCTGAATGTCATAACTTCCAACTTCCAGATCTTTAAGGAGATCAGGTCCTGGGTCGTGATGTCGCCTGAGGGCCATAGGACCAGATTTTACACTTGGTGTTCCCAAGTGGTGGTCCGGGCTCGATTCCCGTCTCGGCCATGTGTGTGTGGAGTTTGCATGTTTTCCCCGTGCTTCAGGGGTTTTTTCTCCGGGTTCTCCGGTTTCCTCCGGTCCAAAAACATGCACGGTAGGTTGATTGGCACCTTGGAAAATTGTCCCTAGTGTGTGAATGTGTGTGTGTGCCATGCTATGGGTTGGCATTCCATCAAGGGTGTATCCGCCTTAATGCCCATAGACGCCTGAGATAGGCACAAACTCCCCGTGACCGGAAGATCGGATAAAGCAGTAGAAGATGAATGAATGAATGAATGAATGAATGAATGAATGAATGTTCCCATAATGCTGGTGACGCAGTATCGAGTTCCTGAAAGGAAACTTTCCAGGGCAGTTTGATTCTTTGCTTGGCAAGCCTTGAAAGTCTATTACTTCCTGATTTGTTTGTGTTTGCTCAGCGTTTTTCCTTATCATCCGATGCACAAACAATATCAAAACAAACACAGATGACCTAGAAATCAAATCATAGCTGTAAGAGATGAATTAACCTGTCTAAAAAAGCATATTGAAATAGAAAAAACAATACATTTTAAATGTTTTTATTTTTTTAATATTTAATAAATCTACTGAAAATCATGACTGTGTAAGAAGGTTTTATCTGCTCTACTCTTAAATAAAAAGCCTATAAGAGGAATAAATGCCCTAAATCTGTCTTCGAAAACTATCCAATGTATTTAAAAAAAACAACAACACTGTGGGACACTGGCATTCATATTTCCATTTGGGGAACGTTTCTGAGCATGAAACCTTCAGCAATGTATGTATATAAAACAAATCTGTAGCTAATACTGATGGATGACTGTGTAATGTATTTTACATTTTATGGGAATGGTGTGTTTAAAATAACTCTCATGGGAACGACAATAGCTGGTGTTTTATATTTGACAGTTTCTACAGTAATATTTTGCTTAAATACTAAACCATATCCATATTTTCCAAACTTCTATGACTCTATTAATTATATTAACTGATACTGAAAGTAGTTTGATATGTCCGAATGTTCAAACAGTTTTAGAAGGATGATGATATGATGATATTCATTCATTCATCTTCTACCGCTTTATTCGATCTTCCCTCGGGTCATGGCGAGCCTGTGCTTATCTCAGGCGTATATGGGCATGATACACCCTGGATGGAATGCCAACCCATCGCAGGACACACACACACACACACACACACATACACTAGGGACAATTTTCCAAGGTGCCAATCAACCTACCGTGCATGTTTTTGGACTGGGGGAGGAAACCGGAGAACCCGGAGAAAAACCCCCTGAGACACAGGGAGAACATGCACAAACTCCACACACACATGGCCGAGACAGGAATCGAACCCGGACCCTGGCGGTGTGAGGCGAAAGTGCTAACCACTGAACCACCGTGCCTCCATGATATGATGGTATAGATGGTAAATTTGAGTCTTGTTACTGATATTTGCTTTAATTTGATTCCATAAAGAAATATTATAAATAAAATAAAATGCTTGATCTAATTTCAGAATATTATTGTTTTTTCTTGATCTAAAAAAATAAAGATTACTTGACCTACCAACATTATTAAATTGGCTTTGATGGGGAGTTATCTTAGATGATTAAAAAAAAAAAAAAAAAAAAAAAAAAAAAAAAAAAAATATATATATATATATATATATATATATATATATATATATATATATATATATATATATATATATATATATATATATATATCCATCAATTTTTTTTTACTTGACCTACCATCATAATTAAATTGGCTTTGATGGTGCGTTATCTTAGATGACAAAAAAATATATGTGTATTTTTTTTTATCTCCATCAACCTAATTCTATAAATATATGAAAATTGTGCAAGTCAGCAGCCAACCTCTGTATATATATATATATATATATATATATATATGAAAGTCATTTAATGATATAGTGAAGAGGGTGAAGAGGAATAGGTACAGACTAGAGCAGGAGATCTTTTCCTCCAACCCATGTATAGCAGATCTTTATGGATCTGGCTTTGTGCACCATCATACCAGAACAGTCTTTTTATATAGTTTTATGCTAACTAAATCCAGTTACACTCAAACAATGTGGCACTCCAACTTTGTGGGATTAGTTTGAGAAAGAACCACATATGGCTGGAAACATCAAGTGCCCCTATACATATATGAAAAGCAATCTAAAACTGTCGCTTAATGTTTGACAGTACAGTAAAGTAAAAATTGTCGCTCGCTCTGACCACTTTTTGTGTTAAACATATGTAAATGCTTCTACATGCTACAGGTAACCCTCACCATCTTCACTCCTTTTAACATTCGCAACAAAGAACAAAGTTCCATCGTTAATGTATAAAGTGATGAACCGCACGTTTGTTTAGTCTCCGCCTGGCATTTTGAGTGCATTTATTCATTATTAGTAAACTTAAAAACATACACTACATTGCCAGGGAAATGAAAATGATAAAGAATCTATAGCGATATCATTAGCGATTAGTCACTTCCTGGTTTACTTTAGCGTTATTTTAGGTTTTAGGTTCAGATTCTAGAAAGGAGAAATAATACGTAATGTCACTTCCACATATCGAAGGAGTGAATGAATGAATGAAGCATGGAAGGAATGAAGACATTTTTTAGTTTGCTGAATTAAATAGAACAGATAATCATATTTTGATCATAATAATAATAATAATAATAATAATAATAATATAATAATGTACACACACACACACACGCACACACACATATACACAAACACATACACACACTTACATACAGATCTGTAATACCCAACTAGGGACAAACTAAACTAATTTAATTTTGCTTATTGAATTTGTGCCAATGTAATCGCTTACTCATTTTAATTAGCATAATAAAAAGCGCATTGCATTCATTTGACTTATTCTATCTTCATTTTAATAAAGAAAACACTTATTTTATATGTTATTTAGACATTTTACTTCAAATAGTTATACATGGGGGGGCACGGTGGCTTAGTGGTTAGCACGTTCGCCTCACACCGCCAGGGATCCGGGTTCGATTCCCGTCTCGGCCATGTGTGTGTGGAGTTTGCATGTTCTCCCCGTGCCTCAGGGGGTTTTTCTCCGGGTTCTCCGGTTTCCTTCCGGCCCCTAAACATGCATGGTAGGTTGATTGGCACCTTGGAAAATTGTCCCTAGTGTATGAATGTGTGTGTGAATGTGTGAGTGTGTGTGCCCTGCGCGATGGGTTGGCATTCCATCCAGGGTGTATCCTGCCTTAATGCCCATAGACGCCTGAGATAGGCACAGGCTCCCCGTGACCCGAGAAGATCGGATATAGCGGTAGAAGATGAATGAATGAATAGTTATACATGTTCAACTGTTGATCATAAATGATAAGTTTATAAAGGGAGTTATTCCTTGTCACAGTCACCTCAGGCTTGGTCATCAGGGACAAATACACATATCAATATACATATTTAATGTTCTGAAATGATCCTATTCTGTTAAACTGCTTTGAGACAATGCACGTTGTGAAAAGCGCTATATAAATGAAATTGAATTGAAAATGCTAATAGTAATAAACCGCATTCAAAAGACAATTGTATGTTATATTCCTTCCTCTAAACTGTATTGTATAATTGTGTAATTGAATAGAACCGAGAATTAAAAACCGAGGTACATACCGAATGTGCAACACTGCTAATAAATATTCTACATGTATGTATATATATATATATATATATATATATATATATTTTTTAATATAGAATACAGTGGTAGTTGTGCATTGCTCTCAGTGTATGTGTCGCATTCACCTAACGTCGATTTTTCCGTGAATATGGCGTTGTTTCCTTCAGTTTTCCTTCGTCTGGTACGCCATCTAGAGGAACGCGCTAATTGCTTCCTCGATCATGACCTTGATCATGATATCTATATATATATATATATATATATATATATATATATTTTTTTTTTTTTCCGCTTTGGGGGGGAATTTTGCTTCGGTTAACATCGTTTCCTTCAGTTTCCTTTACGTTCGTCTGGTACTACTCCATCTAGAGGAACGCACTAATTGACAAATCAGATAATTCAGTCAATGGAACAAATTTTACGACGTACACTGAGACACCACTGAATATATATACATATATATATATACCACACACACACACCACACACACACACACACACACAACACACACACACACACATATGATATATATATATATATATATATTTCAATGTTTATATATAAAATATATTTATATATTATGTGATGTGTACGTGAGAGTGAAGGATCGCAGTATGTGCGGGAATTGAACCCCCTCAGCTCCTTCTCTTTTATCATATATATATATATATATATATATATATATATATATATATATATATATATATATATATATATATATATATATATATATAGAAATACAGTGATACCTCGTCGCTCTCTCAGTGTACGTCGTCTTCACCTAACGTCGGATTTTTCGCTGGGAATTTTGCGTCAGTTAACCTCGTTTCCTTCAGTTTCCTTCACGTTCGCTTGGAGCGCCAACTAGAGGAACAAATGGGATAATTCAGTTCGGTTAACGTCGGATTCAGTCAAAGTCGCTTTCTGAGGAACGAATTTACGACATACACTGAGATACCGCTGAATGATATATATATATATATATATATATATATATATATATATATATATATATATATATATATATATATGATATTATATATATATAATATTATATGAATGATATTAGAGTGAAGTATGGCACCCCCCCCCCCTCTCTTCATTTCCCGCCAGCGCCAGTGTGCGCGCGCCGTGAGAAGGGGGCGGGAAGGTTGGTTTGAGAGGCTCGCTACGCTAACGGCTCTCCGTCTCTCTCTCTCTCTCTCTCTCTCTCTCTCTCTCTCCCCTCTCTCTCTCTCCCCCTCTCTCTCTGTCCTCTCCTCAGTGCAGCCCCGCTCACCTCCGCGTCTTCAGCCGACACCTGAGTGGAAGTAAAAAAAAAAAAAATAAAAAAAAAGATTATAAACCCATAAATATAGAAAAAGAAGCGATTTGTCTGGAAGTGGAGATAGAAAGAGAGAAGACGACCCGATATCAGACTTGGTCTAATCTGTGAGGGGGAGGAAAAAAAAAAAAGAAAAAAGTCCGAAGTAGGTCGAAAATCAGGAAGAAGAACCGAAGAAGCGACATTCTGAGGTAAAAATGTTCTCCTCACCGCGATATCCGTGAATGACAGCCTTCTCCGTGAGTCTTTCTGAGGTAAAGCAAAATAGCGTAGTGTTTCATTCATGAGAAAGGTGTGTGTGTGTGTGTGTGTGTGTGTGTGTGTGTGTGTGTGTGTGTGTGTGAATGGTGTTTAACAGGTCTCCGTGGTCTGCTGCAGAAGTGTAGTCCTGAGGTAAATCCGTAACTCGGTCTCTCTCTCTCTCTATATATATATATATATATATATATATATATATATATATATATATATATATATATATATATATATATATATATATATATATATATACAGTAATTAAAATACCACTAAAAATATAGGAAGAAATCCTGGTTGAGTTTTTGATTCGCTCTTGGTTGAGTTAATTGATTCATGTGTTAAGAAATATACAACAATACATTCACTTCTATTCACACCTGTTCAGCATATCTGCATTAATTATATTGGAATGTCAAAAAAAAAGCCACCCACGAACACTAAGATCATTTTCGACAAGCGTCTGTTTGTGTGTTTTATATATTCCAGGTGTCTGATTAAAATCTAAAAAAAGATTTATATGGGGGAATAAATTAAGATGCGATCATTCACTTATACACAGTTTTAATGTTTGGTCAGGTAGATGAGAAAACCGAGAGGAACCGGATGGGTTTGTTTTTATTTATTTATTTTTTTTATTTTCGGTGATCAGTGGTGAAGCAGAACTGCCGGAGTAATCGAGCTCTTAAGGAGGCGTGAGTGCTCGTGTGTGTGTGTGTGTGTGTGTGTGTGTGTGTGTGTGTGTGGTGTGTGTGTGTATATGTTCAGATAGAGGGGGTTGTATATTAGAGAGAGAGAGAGAGAGAGAGAGAGAGAGAGAGAGATGGAGAGAGAGAGAGACGTAGCTTTTCAGCCCAGGGTAGAATATGCTTCATGAACATGTTGCGTTTAGCTTTTTTCCTCTCACAAAATCCAGGGATGAACCTGTGAACTCATTCCTGTGAAGATCTTGCATTTTATCCCCTTAAGAAAGACAAAAAAAAGAGAAAAAAAAACCCTATCAAATGCATTCATTACAAAAGACCTTGAATAAAGACACACACACACACACACACACATATATGTACACACAAACCCAAAACAAAACATCCCTGAGCAAAATCAATTGCCTGAGAAATGAGAGAAGATTCTGCCAGGCTCATCTCGGTGACTGCGTATAGAACAACAAAAGGAGAAATGGAAGGGGAAAAAAAAAACTATAACAGCAGCAACAAATTTTTTTTTCTTCGCTTTCCTGGCGTATAGATAAACACGCAGGAAACGGAGTGGAACAGATTAATGATTTGAAGCCGTGGGATCTTACAGTCAAGGCCGTGGGGGAATGGGGGCGGTGGCAGGTGAGGAACGAGTCAGGTTAAATGCTGGACGCCGGAGGTCTGCAGGCTCAGGGGAGCCATTTACAGGCGCTTCGTGTTACTCAGTTCCAAATTGAACATTTCCTGGATTTTAGCGCCTGTTTACCAAAAGTGAGAAATTCACTGTGCACTCAGACCGAGAGCATGGATCTGGCAACCCGCTTTCTGTTTTGGATCGCACGGGATTCTTAGAATAGAATAGCCTTTGTTTGTCACACATATAATACAGCACAGCGAAATTGTTTCCTTGCATATTCTTGTTTTTGAATGCTGGGGTCAGGCATGATATGGCGCCCCAACCCCCCACCCCGGAGCACAGAGGGTTAATGGTCTTGCTCAAGAACACAAGAGTGGCATCTTGGTTATGCTGGGGCTAGAACCCACAACCTTCTGATCAGTAACCTAGTGTCTTAACCACAACCTACGTTCTTCATTAAATGGTAGCATGAGCATCACATCGAAGGCACAATTTACTTTGAGGATATTAAAGCATTTTTTTTTGTTATTGCCATTTTTTTAAACAAATGTGTGAAAGTTCTTTAGGTGATATCTATTTTGCTTGCTAGCCATGTATCTGTTGGGATGGGACGATGCTGTGTATATGATTCTCCCCAACATTTGGCTGCATATTCATCAGATTGCACAATATAGTGGTTATAAATTCTAGACAATAGTACAGTCAAATTAGCTTGTGCAACATTCAGCGGCTAATGTTAATCAGCAAATGGGAACCTGGAAAATTCCCTTAAGTCTTCTTGCAAACCTAAATTAAATACCCTTTGATGGATTTGAAGAGGTTACCTTCTGGAGATATCACCTCCCTGATATATTATACAATACACCGGAGTTAATTCCCACATGAATAAGGCAAATTCTCTGCCTGTCTTGCTGTTTCAACCCATGATGTAAAAATACAAATTTAAATTAAGAAAACGGTTTATTTATTGATGAATCCACCATGCAGCATTGTTTCAGCATTTGCTATCTTTAAAAAAAAAGTTATTTTTGGGTCAATGAGATTTCTACATCAAAGAAAAAACAAAACAGCAGCAAAAGTTAAAACACATCTTAAGATCATTGTAATTCTGATCATTTTGAAGACATTTTGGTATTTGGTATATTCATGTGACAAATGGTAATAGTATTGTTTACTTGCTCTACATTTGTACAGCAGAAATACAGGACGAGTCTTTTTGTGTTTGTTCCCAAACCAAGACAACAACATAAGGTCCTCTCTCTCTTTCTCTCCCTCTCCCTCTCTCTCTCTTTCTCTCTAAGATAAATAAAAAACATATGGTAGCTGTAAGATGCACAACGCTTCATTATTACCATGATGGAAAACAAAATCCAAAACCAGCACAAATGCAAGGGATTTGCAAACACTACAGCGCTATCACAACACAAACAAAAACAAATCTGACCGCACAGCAATTTTGTACGGATGCAGCTACAACTCCAATAGAATTGTTTTCTCTCTTTGATTGGAGAAAGCTGGAGATCATATTTCTAATACATTAGTAAAAACTGCGTAGTTTTTTGTGATTTATAAACATTATTTTGCTGCAAGTTAGAGCAGTGTTGTTGTTTGTTTCGTGTTTAATTTGCATTGGTTTTCCCGAAAGAACCTGAAAGTTTTTCAGAATCAAGTTTGGTGTAAATCATCGCCATGTGTTGCATCAGATGTCTGGGATTAAACAACAAATAAAGTTTTTTTTTTTCACATCTTGTTTATTGTATAGTCGCAGGCAGAAGGGAAGTGGAGATTCTGTTTTGCGCTTTATTAAATAAACATGAAACGGATATGACTGCAATGGACCCTTTAGGAATTTAATAATATGTGATACCTCTACAAAAACAAATAAATTCGTTTCAGGCATACTACATTTGTGATTACTTTCCACTTGGTTAATTCAAACCCTGACATTAAATGTGTCTTTCTATTCTTATTAAGGTACACTGAGGTAAACAAACACTTATATTTCTGTGTCTTTGGTATAGCCATCTAGTCCTCTCTTGAATCAAGGGCGTATAAATGGGACTGTATGAAATTCCCTGCTTTTTGTGTTGTGTTGCCTTGGCCTTGAATTTGCTTTTGTATTATGCTCGTTTTGTATATTTGTGTTGTTGATCTCTCAGCCACTGAAAAAAACATGAATAAATGCACTCATCTGTACAATTTCCCGCAACAGTAACAATGTTTACGGTTGTCAAAATATGACATACCTGAGATGATGCGTCATCTAAAAATAGCCAGTCAACATTCTGACAAAGGTACAAGGTTAGCATTAAGCTTAAATCCACAAAGTACTCAGCTATAAGGCTCTGAGAAAGATTAAACAGGACTCTTCGATGTGCCATTATTTGTTGCCAGCAACTTCGTTTTATACTCTTGCACTGCAGTGAGGTTTTTCTGTCTCTCCCAATCCCAGTGCCAGATCCTGCTCTCGTTGGATAACCAGGGAAGGGAGGAAGAAGAACATCATAGAAGATATCAGAACACATCAGGAACAGAACACATCCTGTTAAAAAGAGAGGACCAGGTGAGTCTACACTTCATAAACTTTCAGATCACAGATTTTCCACCCTCAAACCCACTCTGCCGGTGTGGTACTCGCATCTTCCTCGACACAATTCCATTTACCATTGCTTGTCTAATCTCCCGTTACCCTTTACCATTGTTTGCTTCAAAAGAAATGGCTGGAATTTATATTAGGAAAAAGTGTGGAAGGAACTTATAGAAGGTGGTGGCTATGTGACATGCTTTTCAGGTTAAATGCATAGATGTGGGGCTCCCTGAGACTGAGCGATTATCTTAATCTCTGGAGATTCTCCATCAGTAAGAGTCGGGAAATGGCTCTAGTTAATGTCTGTGTTGTAGTCTATATTTAGTTAGTCAGCTTTCTAAGCGACTCTCAGGCCCATTTACATCAGGTAGGGGTGAGCCTGTGATAAGTACTTAAATGAGACTCTGTTAGAGAAAATTAATCAATCATATAAAGGATAATCATTTAAAGGATACTATTCCTCTATAGGGGAATCCTTAATAGGTACATTACTTGGTAAAATGATCAGGATGCAGGTAAAAGGCCATAAAAAAGGGTTATATCTGAAAATCTGGCATAAAGTATTCCCAGATGACTCAGCAGTCTCCTTGTAAACCTTTGGAATTTTGCCATTTGAGCTGAGCATACGAGGGGGGAACGAATGCAGAAAGAAGCGAATGGCACGTTCATGTATATGTATGTCTCAGGTGAGTGCTGGACAGGTCATTTCAGTCTCCTAAATTCTAATTTAATACGGATGAAAAGGTCTCATTTATCAGCAGAAAGCAATAAAGAAGCTTTGGAGTGTGTTCCCTTGCAGTGGGGACTGTGTGAAAGCCTTGCCGTACTTGTTTTGACAAATGTTACTTTATTGTTCCACATTTCAGCACTCACTGAGCACAACTATTTCCCAGCTTTCATCTTTTGTCAGAATAGAGGGAACGCATAACTACGGGCATTAGCATACAGTACAATACAATACAATAGCTACGATCAGGACAGTTTAAAGGCTGTCCTGGATTTGGAGATGATGCAACCTTCAGTCACTGGAAGAATAATAAGAGGTTAATGAGGATTTTTATCACAGTGTTTCCTCGGCTTTACCAGGTAGAAGCGGCGAACGAATATTGTAGGAACGAGAAGTGTGTCTTTAGCCGCTTAACTTACATATGTAATTTGTTTTTTATTTTTGGTTATGACTTAAGCATTGCTTGTGTCCTTTTGAGACGTAAACTGTTTGTTTGGCATTGAAGTTCTGAATTGAAAAGATCTTATCTGCAAACATTTAAGTACAATTTGTGATTTAGCTTAGTTTCATTATGACATTCATTATGACTCATTGGACTTTATCGTAACATTGACAGGAATAGCATTAGCTTTGTTTGCAGATCAACAGTTCAAGGCTAAACTAGCTACAGTGTGAAGCACCTCAACCTTTTCAGCAGCAGGCACCCTTGTGTCGGTCTTTTGAGAACCTCCAAAAGAAATTTCATGATGCAAAACATTTTTACGTGAAAATTCTACCTTTTTTTCAACACAAGTCTCTTCTGTGTTAACCTTCTCAACCGAGACAGTGCGTCCTCTATCTTAAAATGTTTATTTCTAACTGTTTCAGTTTATTATGCTATGTAAAATGTACATATATTTTTATATACATATATATATATATATATATATATTTTAATACACCATAGTTTACATAGGATCCTGACATATGGCTACAATATCTTTTTTAAAGAATTTCCTAAAATAGATGCTAGAATTTCACTGTTGCCCCCTAGCGCCACCTGGTGGCCCCCAGTGGTTCACGAACCCGAGTTTGAGAACCACTGGTGCAAGACACAGCGATAACGATCTCACGCCACACTTTTCTCTGATAATAACCTACAATATTAACGAATTAATATCGTAATCAGTGTAGAAATTGTCTGCATAATTTAGATTTACTATGTCGCTAAGCACGATATGGTATACTATCACTAAAATCGTCGGGAATACACAGACAAATTGACGGATGGGTGTCGCTCGCCAACATCAACGCAGTTCTATGACTCATAATTCATTGCGAAATTCATTCGGCCTCATGACCTGCGTTTTCACTCTGTTCTTTGTCCTACAGATTTGCCAGAGCTTGCTGTAAAATCACAGGGAACGAGCAAACATGAACGAGTGAAGAGTAATAATTAACTCTTTATTATATAGCTTAACAGCTTGATTGCCAAACATCGCCTATTCGAGCATGCCATTCTTTTCACCCTGCTT
The DNA here is from genome assembly GCA_030449085.1 of Kryptopterus vitreolus. NCBI lineage: Eukaryota > Metazoa > Chordata > Actinopteri > Siluriformes > Siluridae > Kryptopterus > Kryptopterus vitreolus. Next base: position 2,366,175 of record JACRUU010000024.1, read on the forward strand.
CTTGAAGCTTTCTTGCGGAATAATGTGCGTAGGGGGGAAAAAATAAATAAGACTCTTGTGAAGTCACAGATAAGCATTAATTCTAGGTTGAGAAAAAATTGAGGCCATAATGTCACAGCTCTCCTGTAGCTTAATGTCATCCTCTCTTTTTTGCTCTGCCTATGGGCTGCTGGCTTTCAGGCATTAATGACCTCGATTTGAGGTAGGAAAAAAGATGGGTCTCTCACTCTTTCTTTCTTCCTCTCTTTCTTTCTTTTTTTTCTTCTTCCTTTCTCTCATGCATTTTTATCCACGCCTGGCTTACGATTAGCCAGATCCCATCTCCTTTTTTTCTCCTCCAGTCTTGTGGATGCTGTCTCATCAGCCCCGAGTTCTTGGTTTCTCCTTGTCAGAGCGAGACAGCAAGCCAAATCAACTTTTTCACTGCTGTGTGTTTGCTATTAATCATTACGCTACTCATAATTTTCATTAGAGTCACTTGTGTTCGGAGGGAAAAGCAGACTGGTGGCTAATGAATCCAATAGGTGCTAAGCAGACTGAGGAGTAGAGTCACAGAGTGCGTATTCTATCGACCGTTTTTGAAGGAGAAGAAATACAAAGGACAATCGATTAAAGAACAGCCGGATTATCAAATGGAGACCTCTGGAAGTGATGCGGCTGTCACAGTCATGACACCTAGTTGATTATTTAAAGATTCTTCAGCATCAGCTATAATGCTTATGCACAGTGATAGACTAGGAGCACTGTGTCTGTCTTAAGGCTGACGTATTCATACACTGTATATATATACAGACGTATTCATACACTGTAGATATATAGTATATATATATATATATATATATATATATATATATATATATATATATATATATATATATATATATATATATCTATGATATATCTATATATATATACACACACTACGTGAGAGGTGGTAGCCCAGTGGTTAAGGTGCTGGACTCTGGACCAGAAGATCACAGGTTCAAACCCCACCACCACCACCAAGCTGGGCCCTTGAGCAAGGCCCTTAACCCTCAATTGCTCAGTTGTAAGTCGCTCTGGATAAGGGCGTCTGCCAAATGCCGCAAATGTAATTAATAATATATATATATATATATATATATATATATATATATATATATATATATATACATTATATATATATATACACTGTATATATGTATGCTCAAAAGGCAAGAGATGAAATTAACCTTTATTTCTCTGGAAACAGCACACCACAGATGAGATGAAAATGAGTAATATATTGTTCCTCTTCTAAACAGCTGTTTAATATGAAGACATCCTTTCTGTTTATGACCCATGAACAAGACATTAATAATAGATTTTTTTTTTTAGCAAAACAGTTTTTATTTACTGTGAGAACTAGGCTATCATAAGTAGTTAGAACATCTGGCTGCAATTCATCCTGTATCTTATTTATCTCTATTAGCCAGCCAGCTGGTTAAATGTAATACAACATATAATGGATAGATAGAAAAGGAGAGAGAGAGAGTGTGCATTCAGAAAACATAAAGACCCTAATATTTTTCAGATGTTACAACCTTATGTTAAAATGCCTACATTTTCCTTTTTAACCTTAGGTTATGCTTCATACCCCACCAATGAGAACAATCACATGTTCTTTCCAATGAAGGACATAGTGTATGTAAGAAAATACATTTTTTGAGTCCCAGTTTTCTGCTCATTGTCATTGTTGCAGCCACATGGCAAAATGTTTAAAATATACTTCTTACACATAAGTCTGTAATGTGGTAACCGGTGTTGATTCATTCATTTATGGAGACTTTAAGGCACTTTTATACGTCGCTTTGGATAAGGGTGTCTGCTACCCGTAAATACTGTAAATGTAAATGTAGTGACAAGTAAAGTCTATATTTTTAATAGCTTGTGGTACTGCAAATTTGTATTCAAAAAATTACAATATAAAAATGTACATGGAGATCTTTCTGAGATCTTTTTACACTTTGATTGGAGTCCAGCTTTGTATAATTCTTGTGGCCAAACTGAGCAGGAAGAAATGTGAGCAAAGAACCTGATGAGTGCTGAGATAATGGAGAAATTTGTTACCACTAACTTCAGCACTCCAATGATGGAAGCGTCTCTTCAGTTCAATGTTTGCAAATCCCAAGTGGCCTTATTTCTGGCCATTCTGCTGTAAAGTCTCACTCGAAGGAGTTTTGCAGTGATGGTTGAACATTTCTCCCATTTCAACACCGAGGCTCAAACAAAGTGACTTTCCTGGTCATCACTTACGAAACACCCTTTCTCCTCAATTGCTCAGTTTCCAGAACAGTCCTGGTTGTTCCAAACCTTTTCCCTTTGAGAATTATGGACACCACTGTACGCCACTCTTGCAACCTTCAAGACTGTACCATGACACAGTCCTGTCTCCGAGCTCTGCACGTTTCAAGGTCAATGTTTTTGCTCTGATCTACATTTCTAGCTGTTATATTTACATGTATCCATGTTTCCTAATCATGTGCAATCCAATGAATTTACCACAGGTGGACTGGTGTCCTAATGTGATATTTCAGTATTATGTGATTACAAATATTTATTTTTTTTTGCTTTGTCGTTAGGGACTATGGAGTGCAGATTGATGTAGAATTTTTTATTTATTTGTTTATTTCAACAAACTTGAAGAGTAAGCAAAAAAGAGAGTAAGCAAAAATTAGGAATCCCCCCCCCCCCCCCCCCCCCCCCCCCCCACCCCCCCCCCCCCCCCCCCCCCCCAAAAAAACCCCCCCCCCCCCCCCAAAAAAAAAATCTTTTACTTGCACCACGATCCGCTTTGGAAAGATTCTACATCGATGCCAAGTTCACTGTGCCGTAGACTTACTGCATAATTTTCCTGATGAAAAATAAACACTATAGGCCTGGGCTGTCAAAACGCATTTGGGTTTTATTAAACTTTAATTTTATGCTTATGTAGACAGAATAAAAATGAGCAGTAATGCTACACAGTTTCTTTTAATTGAAAAAAAAAAAAAAAAAAAAAAAAAGTAGGTGAAATATGCCGTGAATAATATCAAGCTTATGTGATTAATTTCACCAGAAGATTAGGAAATATGTTATTAATGGTATAATTAATGGTAAAAAATGGGGCTGTCACTTTCATTAAAGTTTTAATTATATACAAAAGATTAAACTTTTTATCTTGGAATATTTAAACATTACGGATGTTAGATTACCGAAATGGGTACAGTTTATAGCATTAATAAAAACGTAAATCGTGATTAAATCAAACATTTATGAAAATAATCTTGATAAAAATGTTTAATGGATACTTATGGATTATATAAGTGTGTGATAAGAATAGTGAAAAAATATGTAATATTTGCAATGGAAAAAATCGAGATTTGTCTGGATGCATAGTATGTTGGTAGTCAAAGAGTGGCTCGATTTTGGTGAGTAATTAGGCTAATATTAAGCATTTTATGGCAATAGGTATTGACTGATCAGTCTGACCGCATGGTTAATCAATGAATTGCTCAAGCCACCTCGGAATCACATTCAGCCTTCACACTCAATGAACCATTTCAGACAAAGGAGTAATATTGGTTTTCCAAGCGACAAGGCTCCAATGGTCGATACTTTGAGTCTTAATTGTAGAAATACACTTGAATTTATATAGAATGTAGTAATAATAATAATAATAATAATAATAATTGCAATAAGGGGCACGGTGGTTTAGTGGTTAGCACGTTCACCTCACACCTCCAGGATGTTTTTGCTCTGATCTACATTTCTAGCTGTTATATATACATGTTTGCTTGTTCTCCCCGTGCCTCAGGGGGTTTTTCTCTGGGTTCTCCGGTTTCCTCCCCCGGTCCAAAAACATGCATGGTAGGTTGATTGGCACCTTGGAAAAATTGTCCCTAGTGTATGAATGTGTGTGTGTGGGTGTGCCCTGCAATGGGTTGGCATCCCATACAGGGTGTATCCTGCCTTGATGCCCCAAGACGCCTGATACAGGCACAGGCACAGAATATATTCACATATTCACCTCTTTTTAGTGTCATTCAATTTTATCTATATGTGTTTGTCACACGTTTAAAGTATCACTGATGCAGCAAAAAAAAATGTTCAGAAGTAATAATAACAGATTATTATTTATTAGATAAATGTTTGTTGGTGGTTAGTTAATTGCTTATTATCTTCCTGTATGTGTTTAAGATTTCATTGTTCATTTTGAGTTGAATTTAGCATTTAGCATTTACATTTACAGCATGTTTAAGTGTCTTGCTCACTTGGTGAGTGATGGGATTTGAACCTGCTGTAGAGGAAGAGAAAGTTCTGTAGCATAAAGTTTGTGTAGAATGTTAATCATTACAATACAATATAGTCCATTAGTTGAGACCTGCTGATATTATATCTGTAAACTAGCTTTAAATAAATAAAAAAAAATATATATACCTATATATATATATATATATATATATATATATATATATATATACACACACACACATATATATATATATATATATACACCACACACACACATACCTACTATATATATATATATATATATATATATAGATATATATATATATATATATATATATATATATATCATTCATTCATTCATTCATTTTCTACCGCTATATCCGATCTTTCCTCGGGTCACGGGGAGTCTGTGTCTATCTCAGGCGTCTATGGGCATTAAGGCAGGATACACCCTGGATGGAATGCCAACCCATCGCAGGACACACACTCACAATCACACTCACATTCACACACACTAGGGACAATTTTTTTTCTACCGGAGAACCCGGAGAAAAAACCCCCTGAGGCACGGGGAGAACATGCAAACTCCACACACACACATGACCGAGACGGGAATCGAACCCGGATCCTGGAGGTGTGAGGCGAACGTGCTAACCACTAAACCACCGTGCCCCCTATATATATATAATATATATATATATATATATATATATATATATATATATATATATATATATATATATATATATATATATATATATATATATATATATATTTATATTTGTTTATCAGAATAAACATTTTAAACATTTAGCCATTGCTGTTTCCTAACATATTATCTACTGTATTGTTCCTCGAAGCTACTGAATAGAAAGAAAACACTTCCAGACATGTTTTTTTTTACAGTTACTTGTTTCTACATCATGCTGTGCATCATCCTTCAGAAAGCTTGTCATTTTCGATTCCTTGTGAAGATTGTTTTGCAAAGTTCACGTCTTACCCAAAACTGTCATGCTGATATCTATTGTAGTTCTTACTTGTGTGAAACTAAAAGAAAGACGTTCCTTTGTGTGTATTCGCCTCAGCAGACTCAGTGAAGAAGGGGTTAATGATGCAGAAGCGTATCATAGTAAAAACGCAGATGATTTATGTTCCATGCAGATGATTGAATTCGAAACACAAAAGCATTCAAGAAAGAAATTACAATAATTTGACTTTTTTTTTTTTTCTTGGATATCTAGATTGACCTATTTGCTTATATATTTACTATATGTATCTTTTTGTATGTAAAAGATACACAGGGGCTTGTTCCTGATTCATATGAAAGACAGCTACAAAAGAGATATGTCTCTGGTGAAGGTGCGCTCAAATATCAAGCAAAAACAACTAATATATACAGTTATATAATCATTTTCTCATGTGTGGTGTTTTCCTTTATAATCGTCCAAAAACACTCTTTTAATTTCTCCATTAATTTTGATATCCTGTAAATTCAGCTTTTATGCAAATCCAAAATAAACACAACAGAATACGAACGCCTTCTCGTAACAGGATCGTGTAAAGGACACTGTAAGCGCTTTTTCTAACGTTTTTATGCTCCAAATGGTCTTATGTTCAGGTTGATGTAAATTGCTTATTCCCCGGCACCCTGATGCTCAATGCTCCAGCTCACTAAAAGATCATTATTGATAATGTTTGCCCTCAGAACTACTTCAGCAATAATATCTCCCCATGACTCCCCATGCCTCATCATATTCTCTTCAGAGAGTCCTAAGATCCTAAGATCTCTCAGTCATCAAAGCTTTCAGCTTTGTGAATTCCTTATGATAAGGGCGACCAACGCTATAATCCCACACCCCATCCACCAGTTTCCTGTTAAGCTCCACTGGACTGGCTTAGCCTGGGAAAAAAAAGGCTATGATGTAGTAAATGTTTCATAAACGTGGTTTTTGACATGCGAGTAGCAATGCTACCCTCATCTGCCCTCAAACCATCATCCTGTCATCTCACACACACTCCCGTGATTGAAGCCGTGCTGACGCGGCAGCATCGCTAGGTCATGTACTGAAAGCACTTTTAGAAAAGGGGGTCGAAATGTTTTTCTTCACAGTGCACTTTGGTTCTGTTTTAGAAACTAAAGCAATGCCCCGTGGAGACATTTGCTTCTGATGTCTGTTCTTTTTTTGATTACTATCATGTTATTGCATCTCCTGCTCTCAGCCACAGCATATGTACACATTTTATATGGGATTAAAATCTGAAGACTGAGAGTGAGAAGATCACTCCAGGTCATTCCAGGACTTATTTCTTAGCCAAGCTTTAGTTGACCTGGAAGTGTGCCTGGGAGTTTGTTACTCCAATATTATATTATAATCACTAGGGACAACATAGGTGATATGTGTGTGTGTGTGTGTGTGTGTGTGTGTGTGTGTGTGTGTGTGTGTGTGTGTGTGTGTGTGTGAAATAGATAACCATTTGAATTAAGTTTTATTGCACATAGTAATTGGTAACAAAGGCACATATAAGCACCATCTGTCCAAGCCTGTTATGAGAAAATGTTTTGGGGAATAATTTAAATAAAATGTATGTTACTTGTATGTTTCGGAGCATGAACATGCGTGTCACGGGTCGCTTATTCCTTATTCTCTATGTTGTGTCACTGGAGTGCCGTTGGTATTTATTCATTTGTATGATAATTGTTGTCTCACGTTTACTGAGTGGATTGGAATGGTTGGCACTTCTGCTCAATGTTTGCAAGTGGTTAGTCCTTTTGCTTCTTATGATAACACACTCTGAGGTTTATTATTAAAGCCTTGCACTAATGAGCCTTATTTTTATGTGCTATTTATATTGTGATCTTTCGGTGTATTTTATGTTAGTTTATGATCATGGTTGAATATACAGACAATCTGTATTCATTTCTGTTTTACATTTATGCCATTTGACAGATGTCCATATCCAGACTCTCTTATAAAGTGCTATCAATAAATTCAGTCTGACACTGATGTATTAAGACACATACCAAAAATATCGTCCATCTAAAACTCCACTGGACGGAAAAAATAAAGTAAGCGCCTTTTTTTTCCCCCGAAGATGTATTAATTCTAGAACCTATAGTTTTGAAGACCGAGGAGTTTAGATACCAGTTTAAGACTTCTAGAAATGTTCAGGCATCAACCAGAAGTTTGTTCTAGCACCTCAGTTCCCGAACAGAGAAGATGATGGGAAGATGATGGGACCAGTTGAGCATTGGTCGATGAAAGATCAAACAGAGTGTGTTGCAGGGTGAGATAAGTGCTGAGAGGTAGTAGGTGTTGGTTTGTTTCTGGCTTCTGCAGGAAAGCATTCGTGTTCTAACTCTAATACAGGCAGGAAGCCAGCGAAGGCAAGCGTGGCAGTGGGGTGGTGTGAGAGAAGGTTGTCATTCAGCTTCATTCTGGATCAGCTGAAGTGGGCTAATGTCTTTCAGAGGCAAACCTCCAGCAGTGAGCAGTAGTAGTAGTAGTCCTGTTTGGAGATGATGAAGGACTGAACAAGCACCTGAGTGGCCTGTGTGGAAATAAACGGACAAATTCATCTGATGTAATGAAAAAAAAAACATCGATTTGAGGAGAATGTGATGAAAAAATGGACCTCTGATTGTCTGTGGTTAATCCTAGGTTGAGTGTAGTGAAGGTTAGATCGGAAAGTTCACACGATCCTGACATGGAGATTATTAACCTGGGATAATTAACAGTAATCTTCATTTGATGTCTACGTTGTGATCTTCCAGATTTGCTGAGAGTCTGTAAGGGGGAAGGAAATTATTGAAGTGTCATCTGCATAGCATTCATTCATTCATTCATTTGATCTTCCCTCGGGTCACGGGGAGTCTGTGTCTATCTCAGGCGTCTATGGGTATTAAGGCAGGATACACCCTGGATGGAATGCCGACCCATCACACACACACACACACACATTCACACACTAGGGACAATTTTCCAAGGTGCCAATCAACCTACCGTGCATGTTTTTGGACCGGGAAGGAAACCGGAGAACCCGGAGAAAAACCCCCTGAGGCAGGGAGAGAACATGCACAAACTCCACACACACATGGCCGAGACGGGAATCGAACCCGGACCCTGGCGGTGTGAGGCGAACGTGCTAACCACTAAGTCACCGTGCCCCATCTCATCTGCATAGCAATAATATGAAAATATTATGTTATTGTTGTTCTGGTGTTGCTTCTTCACTCTATAAACCTGTGGTGCAGAGCTCTGAAGACCTTCCCCTGTATAAATAACATATATCATTTGACTCTTTTGTGCTTCATGGAGAGTTGGTTGTTAAATGGTATTTTTCACAGTCTTCATCAAGTCCTTCTTCAAGTCTTTGTTTCTTCTTCATTGTCCTGATAAGATTTACATTTACCTTTAGGGCATTTTGCAGGTTCTCTTATCCAGAGCGACTAAGAATGATCTTGTCTGACCTTTTGTTAAGGGGTTTGCCCAAAGACCCACCGGTGTCAGCTGAGTGGTGGTGGTCTTTGAACTCACAACCTACAGAGTTGATTACTCTTATTGAGTTTTTGATTAGTCACTTTAATCACATTTTGTTCCAGTTTTTGGTAATGATGACTTATAATTTTTTTAAATTGTATAATTATACAATCATGAAATATCTCAGTGGGCACGGTGGTTTAGTGGTTAGCACGTTCGCCTCGCACCTCCACTATCCGGGTTCGATTCCCATCTCGGCCATGTGTGTGTGGAGTTTGTGCATGTTCTCCCCGTGTCTCAGGGGGTTTTTCTCCGGGTTCTCCGGGTTCCTCCCGGCCCAAAACATGCACGGTAGGTTGATTGGCACCTTGGAAAATTGTCCCTAGTGTATGAATGTGTGTGTGTGTGTGTGTGTGTGTGATGGGTTGGCATTCCATCCAGGGTGTATCCTGCCTTAATACCCATAGACGCCTGAGATAGACACAGACTCCCCGTGACCCGAGAGAAGATCGGATATAGCGGTAGAAGATGAATGAATGAATGAAGTATACAATAATGAAATATCTCAGGGGGCACGGGGGGGGGTTGAGTGGTTAGCACGTTCACCTCACACCTCCAGGGTCGGGGGTTCGATTCCCACTTCTGCCATATGTGTGTGTGGAGTTTGCACGTTCTCTCCGTGCCTCAGGGAGTTTTGCATGGTAGGTTGATTGGCACCTTGGGAAATTGTCCCTAGTGTATGAATGTGTGTGTGTGTGTGTGTGTGTGTGTGTGTGTGTGTGTGTGTGTGTGTGTGTGTGTGTGTGTGTGTGTGTGTGCAATCTACTATGGGTTGGCATTCCACATAGGATATCCTGCTTGCCTATGACCCGATCAAATACTATATTCTAATACAAATATTAGCTTTTTATCATTGGTGGGATTAAAAGGTCTTTTGATCTACCCTATATTCCCGAAGCTTGTAGATTTGATTCTCTTCTTACATGGATAGTAACATCAATCTGGCTGCTGTCTTTCTCTAATATCACGTGAGTTTAATTAACGACAGTTTGAGGTTTGGACAGATGGTGCTTACATTGTGCCTTTGTTACCAATTACTATGTGCAATAAAACCTTTGAAAAAATATTCAAATGGTTATCTATTTCACACACACACACACATTCACATACACACAAACAAACAGTTCTTTTGCACAGATGTGGTTTGTTTGTATGGATGAATTCTCCTTACACCATGTGACAATATAGTAACACTTGATAGACTTGTCTGTTCATACTTTTCATACTTTTAAAGAATATAATTCAAATCAGCCAAAGACAATGGGAATTTTGAACAAAGGCAGTGTGCCATAGGTAATTAACCAACTTCTGTCATTGTAGAGCAGATTTTTGGCTTTAGCATGCTTCTCACTGTGCATATTTCACTAACTGTAAAACATTTAGGAGTCTAAAAAAATATGAATGCTGTATTTGTGTAATGGTTTCGTACAGCAAGGGTAAAATATTAAGTCTGTCTGTCCGTTACCTCGAAAAAGTCTAATGCCATGATCATTTGTTGATGTTTCATGTTGATGAAGGTTGATCAGTTATATCCCATTGTTATTAATGCTTATGAGCTAGACCATCTGATTTCTTCTGCTGCAGAACCTATAGAGCATTTACTCTTAGCCATAAGAAGCCGGTTGTGACGGAATGTCATTCTGATCTTACTTCAGATTTATGATAATCGACTTTCCCAACAGATCTGACATACATTACAACCCCAGCAGTGTACAAAATACACCGTGTGCAGCAGGGAGTTCTGGATATTCCAGCGTTATCACTCATAAACCTGTCTAAGAGAGTGCTTAATATAATCAGCATTT
>JACRUU010000024.1:2381768-2401768 GCA_030449085.1 Kryptopterus vitreolus
ATGCTCTGCAACAACAGTAGGACTTTGACAATCGCTGAAATGTCATTCGGGCTAAGTTTAAATTGCTTGTGCAAATTTGAAACTAAAGTGAAAGAGAAAACTGCTTTAGTTTGTAACTCTATAAACTTTGAAACTGAATCATGAAACTTGAGGGATTTCAGATTGGGTTCCTTTGTTTTTTTTACTCCATGAAATACTATTTTTTTTTAGTATGTATTTTATAATACATAGATTTAGAAGGCTGATTTTTTTATAGATTTTTTTTTTTGCTCCATGATCTCTTTCTTAAACCTGTCTAAGCCCGTTTCCACCAAAAAATAATAGGAGTTTATTGTGGAAAAAGGTTTATTTTTATTTCACCTTTCTTTTTTCTTCTTCTCAGAATTGTAAGAGTTATCATAAAGGCTTTCCATTCCAAAGAGTAATTATTATATTATATTATATTATATTATATTATATTATATTATATTATATTATATTATATTATATTATATTATATTATATTATATTATATTATTGGGCCCTATGGGTTTACCATTACGGTGGCGTAGTAGTGGTTAGCACGTTCACCTCACACCTCCAGGATCCGGGTTCGATTCCCGTCTTGGCCATGTGTGTGTGTGGAGTTTGTGCATGTTCTCCCCGTGCCTCAGGGGGTTTTTCTCCGGGTTCTCCGGTTTCCTCCCCCAGTCCAAAAACATGCACGGTAGGTTGATTGGCACCTTGGAAAATTGTCCCTAGTGTATGAATGTGTGTGTGTGCCTTATGATAGGTTGGCATTCCATCCAGGGTGTATCCTGCCTTAATGCCCATAGACGCCTGAGATAGGCACAGACTCCCCGTGACCCGAGGGAAGATCGGATAAAGCGCTAGAAGATGAATGAATGAATACCTTATCATTGGGAAAATGGCATTCAGCGCTTTGTTTATGCTAAAAAAGTTAAGAAACTCCCGTGTTCTATAAGAATCACATCTAACGGGTTCCTATGATTCTTTACCAGAAACGGACTTTTAAGAATTCAGATTTTTATACATCGAAATTTTGACTTTGTCGCACATTTTTATCTCAATTGTGCGTTTATCTTAAAATTCTGAGAAGAATTGTGAAATGAGAAGCAATAAACATTTTTTTTTTTATTCTGTGGAGGAAACCTGCATCCGCATAAACTTCATCCAGCGGATTTCACCTCTAATATCTGTCATGCAACAAACTGTTATTGTCTCACCAACGTGTAAACCGATATCTGCTCTAATTGATGCAAAATATGTCGGTGTGATAAGATCCAGTGAGAAATCCCTTGTATGCGATGACATTTACGCTTTGTTTGTCACCTACCTGGAATTGGTAATGTAAACAGCAAAGACATATTAACAGCTTTAACACGTGTATCAGAGATCGTTATTGTCTCTGGAGAGTTGTCGTAGCTGCTACCATGCTAATTTGCTAGTAACCAATACAAAGCCTGGAAAGTCAACCAATTTATTCACTAGTCAATACATTATCTATTCGTATTGACTTGTAACGACTTCTGCACAGTTACAACTGTTACCACAAAGCAGGCAGCATATTATTATATCAGACGGCTTTGGATTCACTGGCATGAAATTGAACCCTTCACCAGTTCCCCCTGTGCAAAAAGCCACCGCCAGGAATCACCCGGCCTCTTATAAGTCATCGGATTCAGGGGGTTTTTCTCCGGGTTCTCCGGTTTCCTCCCCCGGTCCAAAAACATGCACAGTAGGTTGATTGGCACCTTGGAAAATTGTCCCTAGTGTATGAATGTGTGTGTGTGTGTGTGCCCTCCAATGGGTTGGCATTCCATCCAGGGTGTATCCTGCCTTAATGCCCATAGAGATAGGCACAGACTCCCCTTGACCCAAGGCCATTTTGGCTAAAGCAGTAAAAGATGAATGAATGAATGAATGGTTATTAGTGTGTACGATAAACATGCATAAAAAAACAAACAAGCAGAATGATAAAAAAGATACAGTAAGAAATATACAGATACACCTTTTCTTTTATGGCTCTACAGGCAATATTTATGAGATGGTTGAACCATGTTAACATGTCAGCAGGGAAGAGGACAGGACAGGTTGAATTATATTCAGTAGCACATAACACAACGATTCTCCACGTACACTTCTCATCTCATTTTCAAAGGATTGGTTTTGTGAAGGGAAAAAAAAAAACGTTGGAAAAGGCGCAGTATTCTGTTGTTGCTCTGGTAACTGTAATAGTGATTCTTTATTTCCTGGGAGTTGAAAAGAAGAAACACTACTGTTTTGGATCAGTTTTGATGAACATGTGTTTTTTTTGTTGTTGTTGTTCCCTTGGAAAAAACAGGCTATTTTGTTTAAATTATTGATAAGATTAAAAAATATATATATAAACAGCCCGAAAACAATAACCAAGATGATTATTGTTAAGACGTAAGTCTGGAAAGTACAGGAAAAATTTAATCTCCAATTTGGGTGTAGGTTAGTGAAGGTGTGGAAAACTGTGGCGAAAATACAAACGAGACATGGGACATTTCCAGAAGAAAATGTGTGTGATGCTTCCCAGTGCTAACCTCGGCTCTGGGTCCGTTTAATATTTAGCGTTGATATTATTTTCTATGGTAAAAATTCGTACCGGGCCAAAAAAACGCATTTGCCCCAATTACCCATGATTCCCTGTGGTTTTTCGGGCGAGTGGATACGTCGATACGGCCGAACAGCGGAGCGTCAAAAATTTCCCCATTCATCTGTATTGGCCGGAACGACGCAGAATTCCGAGTGGGACTGGGGTTCAAGAGTCATATGATCGCTACCTACGAGTGGATATGTCAAATGTGCGTTTCGGGTGAACACTGGCCGAACAAATTTCCCCATTCATTCTCTATGGGGCCGGAATGTCCCAACGGACATTCGGATTTTCCGAAAGTCCCAACGGGTGTGGGATTCGGGTGTGTATATGATCGCGATCCACTCCGGACCCCCTACGAGTGGATTTGCCATATGTGTATGTCGGATGCTCACAGGCCCGTACTGTGGGGCGCAAAATTGCAACCCTATTCATTTTTTATGGGAAAAAAAATCCCACTTTTTGGCCCCGGGTTCGGAATTCCGCGATGCGATTCCTTATAAAAGTAACAGCACACCTCACACCACGATATGAGGTATGATTAGTGAAGATCGGGAAAAGAGAGATTATAATAGTGATGTTTTTGCAAGCATCACTAAAAATAAATAAAAGGCTGCTTAAAACAAAACATGAAACAAAAGCCTAGTTTTAAAACGATGAATGCAGTTATGAGCGAAATATTTAGAAAACATGGTGAGGCAACGTTCGGGATTTGCTACAAGGCAGCTGACATCAAGGTTAGTCCTGCTTTGTTTGTGACGAGAGAAAACCACGTCCCAACACGGCTTAGAGGGGATTAGACATAATGAACATTATTTAGGTGCCACCGTGTCTCTCTTTGTAAATTGTCTCACGTGTTCCGTACATTAATAAACATAATGAAGTGTGAGTGCTAGCCCTCGTTAGCGAGCGACCTCATCTCCGCATGCTGACATTTCAAAGATACCGGGCGAGATGAGATAATAACAACCTCCACCACAAATCCCTTCATCCCTTGTGCCATATCCTTGGCATTCCAGGCGTCAAAGGTAGTGGCATTAAGTCCTCCGGAGCTCTGCTCCTTTGCGAGTACATCGTCCAAACATGTCTAAATGACTACTGACACTTCCTCATTGATTGCAGAGCCACGGAATTAATGTTTTCTGGGGGAAGAATAAAAAAAAAAAAAAAAGAGGCACAGTTGGCTCACTGTGCATGCTAACAAGGTGACCTCAATCACTCTGAAGGCAAAGAAGGCTGACTTGTGCACACAGTCCCTGCCAAGTAGCTCTTCACTACCGCAGAGTATCTTCCAACTTCACCTTGGTGGCGCTCCCCATTTCATCTTACTCTTTATCAAGGCAGCCGTTGCGTAGAGTGGATGTTTAATGCTCTTCTGAAAGAAAAGGAATGAGCATGAGCGGGAATGATTTCTGCATCCTTAAAGATCCACTCGTATAATCACCGTCGCTTTCAAATCAGGATCTCTACAGTGCGGAATGGATAAAGCTGTCCGAGGCGAATCCCGTGTATCAGGAAACACCCGCATGCCGATATCACAGCTCCATTAAACAATTCTTCTCCACACTCGCTATGAATGTGCCAGCATAACAGAGAGTTGCTGATACCGACAAACACACACACACACACACACACACACACACACATACACACATTATCGCCTCCATTTGAAGCACAATCTCAGGTTAATGAGCATGGACATCTTGAGCCTTTTGCTGTCTGTTTTGTTTGGGATCAGTCTCAGCAACCTGGGCTAAAGTGACAAAAAATCAATGGCGACGAGGGGGAGATTGCCCCTTCACTCCCCCCCCCCCCCCCCCCCCCCCCCCTTCCTGTAATATAGATTGCTCATTGACTTCCCTCCTTCTTTACTACGCCTTCACTACTACTCCTAATCCCAAGCATCAGTGGTACGGTGACCTAGGCAACAAAATAGAAGTCTCAGTACAATTCTGTCATGTTTAATGGGTTTACAGGGTTAGGGGAGAATGTTAACGTGCCAGGCGTGCAGTGATTATCATCTTTAGTTTTATTACCAATCAGGGGTCTCGATGATGGCTTCTTTCTTTTGCGTCTTTATACGTATCGGTTGTAGCAGTATTGCTGAAAGCAGTACACGGATATTAATTTTTATAAAGGGCACAGACAACACTGGACTTATGGATTGATATGGATTGAAACTGTATAGGGGAGGAAAGGATGTAATAAGATCACGTAGGACCTGTTTACAGGTAGAGCGAGTCTCTCTAAAGATGACTTTATAGGTGATTCTGCAAAACAAAACTTGCATTTTTTATCACCGTTTAATGCCAGCATGTTTATTCAAATGTATTACACATAATAATAATAATAATAATAATAATAATAATAATAATAATAATAATAATAATAATAATACTTTGTTGGTTTATGTAATCCAAACTTTTTTCAACGAGCGCCAGATTTGGTGAGGTAAAAGTATGCGGAGGCCGACTATCCAGCATGCCATTCTTTGAGATCATTAGCATTAAATACAAATGAACTATTTTTTTTATTGCAAACGGCATACTTTACATTTCTTAACACAAATAAATCTTATTCATTTCATTTTACAAAACTACTTTTCCTTTCATATTTGATGACCATGTAATATTATATAATTATATCATATAATATGAAAAATGCAGTTTGAGGTGAATATCAGATGTGTATCCATGTGTCACTTGTTCTTTTGTTTTTCAACTGACCACCAAAAAAAAATCCAAAATGTTTTTACATTTTACATTAGACATTATTTGCATTTTTAGAATAAACAGAAAACAACAAAAACAAATGAACAAATGATACACGGATTGAAAAGACTCAAAAGACTGTGGCTTTGATCACAAAAAGATCAATTGACTGAGATTTTAGAATGTATTTACCTCAGAAGAACAAATTCACTGTGGTTAAAAACAACAGCACTGCAGTGCAGACCCCTGACTGAGCGTCTTACATGACTGTGAAACACAACATCTCCATATTCAGCCTGGATGTCAAGTAAAAACTGTTGAAACTGGCAGTGGCACAGGGCTTGGAGGCGAATATAATTAATTGCTGTGTGGTGTATATGTGTGTGTGTGTGTGTGTGCATATATCTATATATATATATATATATATATATATATATATATATATATATATATATATATATATATATTCATTCATCTTATACCGCTTTATCCGATCTTCCTTCCATCCATCCTGAATGGAATGCCAACCCATCGCAGGACACACACACACACACACACACACACACACACACACACACACACACATTCATACACTAGGGACAATTTTCCAAGGTGCCAATCAACCGGTACCGGGTCAGCATGTTTTGGACTGGGGAAAGGAAACCTTGGGAGGAAAAACCCCCTGAGGCACACAGGGAGAACATGCAAACTCCACACACATACATGGCCGAGACGGGAATCGAACCCAGGACCCTGGCGGTGTGAGGCGAACGTGCTAACCACTAAGCCACCGTGCTATATTAATATCTATAGATATATATATATATATATATATATATATATATATATATATATATATATATATATATATATATATATATATATATATATATATATATATATATATATATATATATATATATATATATATGGCACAGGGAGCTTGTTAGCAAATAATGCTGAGGAGTTTTATAGCTTTGCATCCTTCTTCGCTGACTTTGTTACATGAGCCACAGGTCTACTGCTATCTTCTGGTGAAATGTAAATATTTTATTCTGTGATCCACAGTGCCAGACTTTGGACATGCCTAATGTAATCGTTTTTCAAATGTTTTTGACAAATTTCAACCCAAAATACATCAGTAGCCTTTCTGGTAAACAGGTGTGTAATGACATGCTTGAGTCATGATTTTATTTAATTGCATTATAATGGAATTGAATTATAACAGTATAAAAATAAGTTATTATCAGTACAAAAGAATGTCTTATTTGGTTTTAGTGATATAGTGATATAAAAAGTCTAAACAACCTCATCAAATTGCAGGTTTTTAAAATATAGAGCCTGAAATAACAACATAAATGTTAAAATTGATATGTCTTTAATGTCGTAAAATAAATGTGTACTAATTGTTCATTTATTTAATAATGCATACAGCCTTTGTTAATGTGGCTCTGAGTGTGGCTATATACATAATGAGGCCTGTAGGATCCACATACAATTACAGTGATTCTGACTTCGAATGTTTGGCGTTTTTTATGACAGGTAGTGGCCACCTTGTAGAGTCCTGGGGCAAGAAGGATATCTGAATTTTGTCAAAAGATTTATTCAGTGACCCCCAAACCATGTGGGAAAAATGTATTCTAGTCTGACGGGACAAAGTTTGAACATTTTTTGTCCATAATTCTAGCAACACCATTGTGTCAGTGAAGCATGGTGGCGGGTAATGCATTTGGCGCTATCTTTTCAAGATATTTTATTCGTTGATCACAATTTATGTTGCAATTTCTGTCTTTATATAAAAAAAATGCAAGTTCATAAAGGGTGTGTACACTTTATATCCACTGTGTACACACAGACAACCCCCGCCCACACACACACACACACTGTGGCTATAAAGGTCTTTTTGATACCTGACCATAATAATGAATTGTGATTTTTTTTTTAAACAACCCAATCCACAATTGTTCTTCATTTACTTGATCTTCATTAGTACATATTTATTTTACGACATTAAAGACAAATTGTAAAATTTATGTTGTTATTTCAGTCTCTATATTTTAAAAACCTGCAATTTCATATAATAACCACCACTCTTCTGGGAAGATATTTCCCTAAACTTTGTTAGTGTGCTTGTAAAGATTTGTGCTTATGAAGCCACCACCTACTTTATATAAAGGTTGTTGTGGTGCTCTAATTTGCATAGAGATATCTCCCAGCCAATCAGATTCAAGTCTTCAGACAAACCGATATTATGTGCGAGATATACAGCACTAGATACCATGGCGGTGTAATATCACGCAGTCATGATTACATCTTCTATCACACAAACCGACACCCATTATCTGTACATGTATGTCACTCACCTCACTGTATTTCTTATACAGGATGCTTTCTGTGAAAATGCAGCGATTTCAGATACATCATTTCCACTTCCATCATGATTATTCCGTAATAGAAGACCCCTCTGCTATGTTAATCACATCATATTTTTGAAACAGAACCCACAGCAGCACAGTGTTCACCAGCTCTGTAGACTGCAAACCCCCCCCCCACACACCAAATTCGCTAATAGTTCCATTGGGCAGTTTGGAGAGCTGGAGTCTTATTATGCTCTCCCATGTCTCTACAGGGGGCTCTACTGAGAACTCGATATGAAAAACTCATATAACCATGCAATTTCTGAACCCTTTCACAGGCACATTAAACGAGAATGAATTTTTTTTATTAATTTATGTTTTACAAGTTAGTCAACCAAGAGATGGATCATTATTTATCCCCAATTTGAGCTATATTTATGACCCTTTTTAAAAAAAAAAAATTCTCTGCATTATTAAAACAGTGTGTTTCCTTCACTGTACACTAAGCTCTCTCAGAGCTATGTAAATGTTCACTGTAGCCAAGGAGGTCCTGTCAAGATTGAAATTTCAGCTTTGGATGTTTTAATCCTCCCTACTGATTTGCCTCTTAATTACACCGGGGGAAAAAATCACAAGTTTCTAGAACAGTCACTGTTTAAAGTACATTCTAATTCTAGTCGCTTTTCCCTTCTCCAATCAACTCTGACAAGGATTTTATTTATTTATTTATATATTCTAACTGCGTATTGTCAGGGCAATTTAAAAGAACAGACACGTTATATGCAAGGTCCTGGCTTCTCCTGCGACCCAAAGATCAATAGTCTGTTCTCTGTTTTCTAATCGACCGCTTACTATAATATTAGTTCGAATGTTCACACGTAAATCTGCCATGATTAATAAAGTCATCCTTTTAAGCGGAAACTAACAATAATGGCATTATTTTAGATGTTCACAAAATGAACGATTATTCAGAATGTATTTTGTTTTTCCCCACAATTCCCATTTCTGAATTATTTACACCCGCTCACTTGGCACGGTCAATACAAATATGCACAGTAATGTTAAACTATATAATTAGACTATATAATAAGAAGCAAGAGATTTTTCCGAGTGAGAAATAACGCATGGCAGTACTTGCTGTTATACAAATAAATAAATAAATAAATGCACGCCGTGGGGCTGTGACGTATGGCAGCAGAGTGCTGCTACCCCCTGAAGTGGGGGGGTCTCGAGATTCTTTTCTAGGGGCTTCTTCTGCATCAGCACAGCTGGTATACTACTGCATGACAAGCTGCAGTAGGTGCGCATGCTCTCAATAATAAATCTCCAACAGTGTTTGCTTATTCTAATAATTCAACCAGATTTGACCTTTTTTTTTTCCACATGAATATTTGTAATCCCTACAAAATGATTTGAAATGAGTGCAATGTACATTTGCATTTGCAGTATTTAGCACAAGAAGTGCTTTAGGTCTCCATCTGAGGATAAATTCATTCATGAAGGGTAAATACAAACTTAAGTACACAATAAGCATAGACAGGTGACTGTATTTATTTATTTATTTATTATGCAATTTTATCTATGTAGCAAAGATGGTGCTAAATGTATGTATGGGAGGGAAACTAATAATGCATGCTCTTAAATTCAGGCCTAAAGATCTGTCTGTGAATTTGTTCAACACTTTGTCTGCTTCCTGGCTCTGGATTGTCACCTATCACATCGGTGGACATTGGTGGTGGCTGAGTGGTTAAGGCAATGGGTTCAAATCCCACCGCCACCAAGCTGTCACTAGTGGGCCCTTGAGCAAGGCCCTTTACCCTCAATTCACTTCACCCTTGTAAGTCCCTTTGGATAAGGGCATCTGTCAGAATACCATAAATGTAAATTCAAATACCTTGGAATGGTTATACACCATACAACTGACATTAGTTATATGGCAAAGCCTCTTCGTAAACTAGCTTTTGTTCATCGCTAGCACATACGGTGTAAGAGTCCCTGATTTGCATTATAACATTTTGAGTGATTAATAGTATACTAGCCAAACCTATTATCCGCAAGTCTCAGGCCTGATTGGGCCAAAAGCTCAAGCTAGTAGAAAGTCATTGTTTCTGCCTGTGCATAATTCCAGGAGGATTTCTCATAGTGTGTTGCTGAGTACTATGGGCTTAGACATGCTTGCTTTCTAAGACGCTGAGTGGTGATGGGAAAAAAAAAAGAAAAAAAAAAGAGTGTGTTATCAGTGGAGCCAGGATGGCACTGACTGAGCAGGTGCAGCTGTAGTCCACTAAAGAAGGGGGGGGGGGAATAAACAAACCTCAGGTTAAATTGTTATGGTTGTGTACTGAATAAGCTTACACAAATGAACGCCATTATTAAGCCATATTGATATTCACATCATATTTTTAAACGAGTAAACATGATCAGACCTTCTGCATTAATGCACCATACGAACGTAACATGTAAACAAATGCATTTATTCATTGTGAACAGCAATGATCACAACCAAAACTAGTTTGGTTGATGGTGCATATGAACTCTGTAATAATATGGCTAAAAGTTTGCGGACGCCTGATCCAGGGTGCGATTATGAGCCCTGCTTCAAAAAAAAAGAAGAAAAAAAAGATGTGGCATGGAATGTATGAAAATACACTTTTATTAGTTATCTTATAATTAGTTACATTTGATAAATTACCCATTAAAAGATGTTTTTGTAGCGTGCGATAAAACACCCATTTGAGCTCGGTGAAATAGAAAATGCGTTTATCTGCCGTAACCTTTCAGAAGCATGGCGAGAGAATCAGAGTTCAGTGAGTGTACATGCAGCAGTGCTATAGCTGCTACACATGTCCTGCATATTAATTATGAAGCTGAATGCAGAGAATATCATACAAAGACAGAGCAACCTTTAATGTTTCAAAGATCAAACACAAATCCCATGTTTTTCTTCCTACTAAATATATTGAGCATCCCGCCATGGCGAAACACAGGACTCCTGGGACGCTGGGAAAAAAAAAAAAAAAAAAAACGGCGTCTCCTCACGGTTTTATCCGAATGAACTCTCCTCCGGAATTTTTTGGGACTTGCGAATATGTTTGGGGTTGTTGCCTGTTTTGATATTTCTCTATTTCTAGATTAGACATGTTGCAGAAATCGTGTTATGCTTGCTGATGCAATGCCTTGGGGTAAATATCTCAGTAGAGGGAATGCCAGGTAATGCAGCAGAGAAACTACAAACAATATAAAATAGATCATTGCACCTTAACGAGGTTGGTCTTTCAATGATTATTTCACAGTTTATTTTATGCAGAATATTGGAAATCCGATACAAATTTACAGCCCATTTTAGTCTGCTTTTATAGCTCATTAGGAAAAGGAATCTAAAATAAAAGATATAAAAGCTGAATTTTGAAAAGGTCTTTAAAGTGGTGCTGCAGTTGCTTTACAACAGCCAAGGGTGCTGAATGAATATATATATATATATATATATATATATATATATATATATATATATATATTATATATATATATATATATATATATTCATTATTCATCTTCTACCACTATATCCGATCTTCCCTCGGGTCACGGGGGAGTCTGTGCCTATCTCTATGGGCATTAAGGCAGGATACACCCTGGATGGAATGCCTAACCCATCGCAGTACACACACACACACACACATTCATACACTAGGGACAATTTTCTAAGATGCCAATCAACCTACCGTGCATGTTTTTGGACCGGGGGAGGAAACCGGAGAACCCGGAGAAAAAAAAACCCCTGAGGCACGGGGAGAACATGCAAAAAACTCCACACACACATGGCCGAGACGGGAATTGAACCCGGACCCTGGCGGGTGTGAGGCGAACGTGCTAACCACTAAACCACCATGCCCTCTCTGCTCTCTCTCTCTACTCTCTCTCTCTCTCTATATATATATATATATATATATATATATCATATATATATATATATATATATATATATATATATATATAGATATATATATATATATATATATATGTATATCTTCAATTTCATTTATGACTTGTTGCTGTGCTGCATGAAAGTTGAAAAAATAAATAATATAATATAAATAAATAAATCTCCAAAGAAAATTCAAATTAATTCTAAATGTATTAATAAACAAGTATAAAATAGACGAATTGACTCACAAAGACAGAACACTTTTGATGTTTTTTTTTAATTAAAATATTTCATTAAAAATACTAACAATATAAAGAAAAAGTACAAATGTTATGACAGATTTTTTTTTATTAAGAATGATGCAATTTAATGATGCAATATTTTTTACTTGTTTCTGATTGGCCAGTGATGGTGAAACACAAAAGGTTTTTTCTGTATGACATTGCTAGTTGTAAATTCTCATCATGTAGTCGAGGGTTATGATTAAATAAATGTTTGCCTGGTGAAATCGGCGGCTTAATCGGCACTAAAGTCATAATAATCGACGTGCTGGTGTTGATTATTTTTGTAGGTAACATGGTGTATGCAGGTGGCATCCCGATCCGGAATCGAGCCCTCGTGGGTCGTTTCAAATCAGAGGCATTAGCAGGTCCAGATTGTTATACAGTAGCTGCGTTGGAAGCGAAATCCCTCGGCATGGCACAGCCGTTGTGTACGCAGCAGATCAGAGCAGAGCTACAACACTGATCAGAGCGATAGAGCCGGGATTAACACCAGTGCACTGGAGTTAAAGGCTGGTGTGGGATTTTAGAAAGTGGCCTAAAGTGCTGTTGTCTGAGCTGGATTCTGCTTTTCCTTTTAATTTGATAAGTGCTAAAACTAGAAATTGACTTTGAGACGGAGATGCATGTGCAGTGTGTGGTCATCCCTGGGGCTTTGCCTTTTCCCATAATGAGTCCACATGTCTTATTTGGGATACAGTATAATGTGGTGGCCAGCTGGATGTAGGCAGATGAAAGTTCTTATTTTATGTGAGACGAGGCGAGATGAAGCTGCGACGTCTTTAACTCTTAAAAGCTCCGTCGTATCTCGTCTCAGTAGAAAGTTCATTCATTCATTCATTCATTCATTCATCTTCTACCGCTTTTTACAGATCTTCCCTCGGGTCACGGGGGAGTCTGTGTCTATCTCAGGCGTCTATGGGCATTAAGGCAGGATACACCCTGCATGGAATGCCAACCCATCACAGGGCACACACACACACACACACACACACACACACTAGGGGACAATTTTCCAAGGTGCCAATCAACCTACCGTGCATGTTTTTGGACCGGTGGAGGAAACCAGAGAACCCGGAGAAAAACCCCCTGAGGCACAGGGAGGACATGCACAAACTCCACACACACATGGCCGAGACGGGAATCGAACCCGGACCCTGGCGGTGTGAGGCGAACGTGTTAATCACTAAGCCACCGTGCCCCCCAGTAGAAAGTTGCTTAAACTAAAACCAATTACAATTACATTGTAAATGTCATTTAGAAGTTGTTTTGTGTTGTTATTTCCATCTCTATATCTGTGGTCAGATAATTCTATTACGGAGGTTTGCTGACTGTTTTGTTTCCCCAGACCACTTATGCAAATACATTTCAATATGCAACATTTAATTGGACTGTAATTAGACTTTTTCAGCAGATTGGTTTCTGCTGAGGTTCACTGTTTGGGATGATTATGACTATGACTATATATATATATATACTGTGGCGACTCGCTCGCCGCTTCGGGTTGAACACAGGCGCGGAGAGGCATAACTGGGGATGCGAAACGAGTGTTTATTAAAAATAACACAAAAAGAATAAAAAGGAAAATGTTCTATCAGGCACTGCGAGGGTCTGGCGGGTATTTCCCATCCGCGCTTGCCGTCTAACCTGTAGTGGGGGAGGTCGGGAGAAAAAGGCACATACACGCACGTTAGTCGAACAACCAAAGGAGCCCAGACGTTCTCCGATGACAACCGCCGTCCGAGGGCGTTTTATACACGCCGCCTAATTTGGGATAATGAAGGCGCCACTCCGGGATAAGCTCCAGCCTCTGTTGTGACCCCCCCACAACTGATCTCCCATCTTGTTGATGACGCCCCGCCTCTCTCTCACATCCGTGCTGGGTGGCGCGGCGATTGCGCAACCGTTCTGCCACCCGACAATGTGCTGAGTTCGGAGCGCTTGCCCTCAGTAGATGGGGCGGAGGCCCATCGTGACTATATATATATATATATATATATATATATATATATATATATATATATATATATATATATATATATATGTATACAGTACAGTACGGTGTGAAAAACGCTGTAAACTAAGAATGCTTTCAAAAATGTTATTGTTTATTATTTACTTTCATCAAATGCAGTGAATGAAGAAAAGAAAAATGGAAATGAAGATCAATATTTGTTGTGAACACACTTTGATCTTTAAAACAGCAGTAACACTTCTATGTACACTTACACACAGTGTTTATGAAGGAACTCGGCTGGTTGTTTGTTCCATCTTCGGAGAAGTAAACACAGATCTTCTGTGGATGGAGACGTTCTCACATCCTTCTGTCTCTTCATGGAAATCCTCACACACACTCTATGATGTAGAGATCAGGACTCTGTGTGTGTGTGTGTGGTGGGGGGGGGGGCCATTGGGGGGGGTGGTTGCCATCACTTATACTACTTCTACTTCTTCTAAACGTCACTCACAACAAATATTGGCTTGATGTAGGTTTTGTTCGCTCACGTTACATTTTGTAAATTAATAAAAATAAACAATCACTATTTATTATTATTTATATTTCTGAAAGCATAGAATTTCTTATATAATTTTTCACACACACACACACACAACACACACACACACACACACACACCACACACACACACACACACATATATATATATGAACCAAAACCAAAGCTGATTTTGATCCAATGCGGTCTTATGAATGCATAATTTCCCTTCTATAAGTCCCTGACATAAAGATGAGGAATAAGAGATAGATGTAAGGGGGCACAGGAGGAGAAAGAATACGATAGGGGTGAAGAAAAAGTGGAACGTTAGAGAGAGAAATTCACACAGAGCTTCCTTCAAGGATATCATTGAAGAGACTGAGAGAGCATGTTGAGAGGGTTTGGAGAGGTGTGTGTGGGGGGGTGTGGGGGGTGGGGGGGTGGGGTGTGTGGAGGGTACGTTAGGGGGAGAGAAAGTCAATTTTTTATTTGCAGTGGTGATGTGGTGGTAATGAAGAGGAATGAAACAGCTGCCGCTACGGCCCGCTGTCCTTTAGTGCCTCAGCCTCAGAATGAAGCGGAAAAAAAGGAAAAAAAAAAAAAGAAAAAAAAAAAAAACAAAACCCAATGCCTTGACACACCTCACATGAAACCAGATGGGGACACATATGTCTCGTGTCTGGCAGTGCAAGGCATTTTTTACATGCAACGCATTTTATGTTTACTGCAATATCTCAGAATTGACTGTCCTCGCGGGGATTCCAGCAATCCACTCTATAGGTGGCTGCGTCTAACCTGCCTAAATATCGATTATGGTCGTTTTGCTCTTTTTTCACTTGTGGTGCTTTAATGTAAACTACTATATAAAAAAAGTAGTCAATTTCTCACTAAAAGGTTCCTGGCAGATCTATATATATATATATATATATATATATATATATATTTTTTTTTTTATATTAGGTTTAATGGGCAAAAGCACCACATTGTTAAGGTTGAATTGAAACCATGAATCTAAATGCAAGCTTTTGAATATTCATCAGTACCTACTTTATCCTAATCTGACCCAATCCTGAAAACTGTCACACTCGCACCCTTACCTTAAAAATAAGCTTGTATGATTGATTAATTTCTCAACCTTGTCAAGAATTTATCATGCATTATTGGTAGTAATGACATGGTGATGACGGTACGGCAGCACAGATGCACGACTGCCTCGTTACAGACGACGGAGGTTTCTCTATTCTCGGTAGAATTGCAAAACGGATAGACAATATCCTAGTGATTCTTATGATCCTGTTAATAAACACCCTAATTGTGTTAGCAGTGCTTCCTAATTTAAAAGACAAGGACCATCTAAAAAAAAAAAAAAAAAAAAAAAAAAAAGCACCAAGCTTTAATTAACTCAGATACGTTAATGAAAATGTCAGTCCTCAGAGAAGTCTGCCATGGCGTCCGTCCTCCCAATCAAAGTGACATTAGCTTCCCACTTGTTGTGGTTTGCTTGGCTCTGGGTCCGTTATCTCCACTACACATACATGTAAGCAGTCATATTGTGTATGTCCTCGTCAGGGGAGAGGCCTACATGTTCGACTGCTTATTAAAAGCACCATGCCTCTGCGCAGAGGGACAGCATTGATTGGCTGCCGCCTGGTGAACCAGAGGAAATGAAGGGTTTCTAATGATATGTCTGCGTGAAGTACATGTTTCGAAACAACAAATTGCCGGCTAATTAAGTGTGTATCAACTTGGCTGATTTAGAACTCCTCTTCGCCACCATAAAGCCAATTTTCATCAGCTGTTTATCGCCCCCTTGTTCTTGAACAAGGCTCTGTAACTATGGCATTAGAAGGAGATTAGAGTTTTGGACAACGTGACCTTATAAAAACCTGTGAGCTGGTTTAAAATAGTGGAGTGTAACAGTCTCAATCTCAGCTGCTGCACGCCACTCCGAACGGCTATGAATACACTTGCGCTGTAATTTAGCGATATACGTCCCCGTCGGCAAGGTCACCACACAGTAATGTAAAGCGTAAAGCAAACAAAAGTGCAGCTTGTCAGCTGAAGGACCTCGAGGTGCATTTACTTTAAGTCAAGGCCACCGGGGATGTGTGTTGCTGAATGAGGTCATTGGCATCGGGCAGCGGAGGGAAGACTCCACACTAAAGGCATCGGTTTTGCAGGTGCTCTAAGCCGGTTCCGATCATCTCAAAGTTCCCTGACATGAATGATGCGCTTTGATGGGTTAAGATCTCCTTCTGGATCTGGGAGACCAATCTGGGAGACCAGTAGTGGAAGTGGGTTCAGTGGATGCACGTCTCCTTTCATTTTAGGTTTAGCAGAATAATCAAGCAGTCAGGTTTTAACGATCCGGTCTTAATAACAGCAAAATGGTGGAAAAATATCAACAGTCCGTTCTCAAGCTAATTAGGGACCATCAAAATCACATGATCTCTAAGGGAAATGGAAAACCCTCCACGCGTCATGCGTTCTTCCTTGGCTACATATTAGCCAGGCCAGAAGGGGGCGCTTACCCTGTGGTCTGTGTGGGTCCTAACACCCCAGTATAGTGACAGGGGACAAATAAAAAGCACCGTATTATGGATGAGACGTTAAATCGAGGCTCTCTGTGGTCATTAAAAATCCCAGGTAGAGTAGAGGCGTGTCCTCGGCATCCCGGCCAAATTCACCCTATGGCCTCTGACCATCACGGCCTCCTAAAACCGTCCCCATGGTCTACTGATTGGCTTCATCATTCCGTCTCCTCTCCACCAGTAAACTGGTGTGTGGTGGGAGTTCTGGAGCACTATGCGCTTTGAGTGTCCAGCACTATATAAATGTAATGAATTATTATTACTATTACTATTAAAGGAGGATCGTTGAATCCCAAGATTCTTTGGAACCGACTTTCCCTTGAGGGAAACGCCCCATCCAGGTTGTTTTTTTTTTCCATGGAGTTTGCACGGGCAACTGACCCACATAATGAGGCAGCTTATCTTCTCCGGGCTTTCCTAATGCAGATATGCGGTCCTCAATCATCCGAATTGTGTTTACCAGAGTCGTGCTGGTGGCATTGTACACACTCTGCTGTCACTGGCCACAATGGTGTGATGAATTGCATCAGCTGTTTTGTATTGTCGATGTGCTCATGTTTCTTCAGCGTTCTGTCACTACAGTGTTCGGTCTGAATTGCACAAGTAATCCTTAATAAAGATCAAGCAGTCTGTGGCAGTTTTATTTATTTATTTGTTTATTTGTTTGTTTATTTATTTATTTATTCAGGATTGTAAGAAAAAAGTTTCTCGGCCTACATTCCAATACGAATTCTTTTTCTCCCCCCACGTAAAAAGTGAGCACATGTTTACAATAGCACGCATCGTTAGACGCTCGTTAGTATTTCACAATTCTTGCATAATTACGAGTGCATTGTCAGATTCTCCAGCGCTAATTGTCCAGGGTCAGGTCTGACAAAAAGCCCTTGATTTGATTGGAGGACGCTCATTACTTTTGTCAGCTCTCGGCCGTCCACATTCACATAACCACCTTTTGTTTCACCGGGGGAGATACGGCCCCGGCGAAAAGTCAACTGTGCCGCGTATTTAAAACAATTACGCCTGCAATGCTGAAATTTTGGACACCGTTTCCTACTCACAAGATTTATTATTTGGCCAAACAACCCCCCCCCCCCCACCCCCCCCCACCCCCCCAAAAAACCCCCCCCCCCCAAAAAAAAAATAAATAAATAAATATTGATTGCGAAAGAGCCATATTTAACACTGCAGCACCATTTAATCATCTCAGGCTTCCATTTTGTCACTCATTCAGACACGCGTTGGTGAACAGTACCAGGCTGGACCAATCACTGACGGATCTACAGTAACTAATATTCGGACCGAGTGTGAAGCAAGGTTTTTTTTTTTTTAGTTGCAGGAAATTGGTCGCATTGGGATTTTAAAGGTGTGAGAACCAGACTCGCTATTGTTTACTTTTTTTAATCGGATACAGTTATTTATTTCAATTTACTTTTACTCCTCATGCAATGTGGATCCGAGGTGATTTACAGTGACGGTTTCGCTCGCTCGAAGAGCAGCAACTACAGGAATTGTTGAAAGTGTAAAAGATCAAAGCTTCTGACTTGCATCAAGTCGTTGTTCTCTCTCTCTCTCTCTCTCACTCTTTCGCTCTGTACTCTCCTCTCTTTATCGTCCACATAACCAGCACTTCCTGCCCCCTGCCTTTGTTTCACCGTATCCATTCATCTATCCCTCGTGCATTCAAGCCTTCTCTGATATCATCCCTAACACAACCCCCCCCCCCTCCCTAACCTTTACTTTATCTCACACTTCTCCTCACTGTACAGGGCCGTCGCAGGGCACCGCGAGCCTCTTCCCGATGACAGCAAAGACAACATAACCATTTTCACCCGGATCCTGGACCGCTTGCTCGATGGCTATGACAACAGGCTGCGCCCTGGGCTTGGAGGTCAGCTACAAAACTCCCGTCCACACCACTGTCCACGTTGTTGTTATTTAACACTATGGATTGACTCCCCTGCTGACAAATCACAGCACAGCTCCCTTTCTGAAAGGCGCATCCATTTATCCAGTTTAATTTATTTAAGTGTGACTTAAAACTAAAGAAAACTCTCTCTTTAGATCACTTACATCTCCAGAAAGGAGGCCCTGATCATTATTGCTATCTGATGATGTGATTTGTTCTTTATAGAGAAAGAATATCACATCACATGTTCTTTATAGAGAAACCATCCCCGTGATCTACTGATTGGCTTCATCATTCCGTCTCCTCTCCACCAGTAGACTGGTGTGTGGTGGGAGTTCTGGAGCACTATGCGCTTTGAGTGTCCAGCATATATTATATATATATATATATATAGTATATATATATATATATATATATATATATATATATATATATATATATATATATATATATATATATATATATATATAAGTCGAATTTGATTGGCCACTTTATTAGGATCACCTGTATACCTGCTCATTCATGTACCAGGAGATCATGTGGATAAAAGTCGCATGATTGTTAATCATTTATATTCCTCCAAAACTAGCAAGCTGAAAATGTCATTAGTCTGCCGTAGCCTGAGATTCCTGCTGAACCCGGCTTCGGCTCTTCTGCTTTTTTAAACAGGTTCAAGAATTATATCATTAACTAGCCCTTTTTTTTTTTCTTCTGCCTAAAGAGTTTAATGTTTTAGATCTCTCGAAAATCCCACCACAAAGTCCTCCATGTCGCAGTCAAAGCCTCGAAAATGTGAACATTTAAAGAAAGAGCATGTATCCTTAATACACTAGGAAGTAAGTCTATGTGAACAAGTACATATTCATCTCTATACACTGTGCCAACATAAAGTACACATTAAATATAAAAACATCACTTTTAATTCCCAGATGAAAGAATGAAATGTTCACCTCCTCCTCCCAGGGGCCAATACTTATGCAAAAGGCATTTCAGTGATTTGGATTTGTTTACTCCCAATGTTCCCTTCTTAAGCACTGCCTGTGTCGCCTTTTTGGTAATGATCTTACCAGATGAGGCATGATAAAAACATTAAATGAAACCAAAGCAAACAC
>JACRUU010000024.1:2404268-2434268 GCA_030449085.1 Kryptopterus vitreolus
ATAAAACGGCAGGAGTGAAAATGTAGCTAATTAGATTGCAAACAATTTACTGTTAATGAGCAAAATCTTATTTAAATTTGTAGATTTGTGTAAATGAATCGTTGTTTAATGCTTTAATCAGTGATAATAGTATAATTTAAAAGATTACAGAGGCCTCCGCTAATGGATAGCTTTATAATTCTGTGTATGGCAAATTTTCCCCTTCATTGTACTGTAGGTTATGGATATACAACCTTTTAGTCATTGAAAGTCAGAGAAAAGTCAGAGCGGGTTAGAAAAGACTTACAGACTTTTTACACAGTCCTGGACTTTTTCCAGCAACACGATAACGGGACAATATTAGTTATAGAGTAATAAAAAAAAAAAACAATCATTAGCAAATGACTTCTTGTTACCATGAATAGCTATAGTACAATAGCTTTTTCAACATTGTTGAGTCATGACATAATTCTATACAGGAAGAAATCTCAAGATAAGTTAAAAAAAAAACATTCTAGTGCCGATTTGTACGGCTCATTTTTTTGCTGTTAAATAAAATACATTTTCTTAATTTATGAGGCCAACTGGGTCATCTGCAAATGTAGGTTATTTCTGCGTCATTCATTTACATCTCCTCTTTTTATTTCTGCCTTTTTGTCTACTTCCAGCGCATTAATATGTTCTTTCTATTTTCTACTCTCCTCTATTTCTGTTCTTTTTCCTGTCTCTCTGTCCGTTTTCAATGTTCTCCCCTGCATCCGTCAGTCTTTTAACTCCCCCCTCCCTTTTTTTTTTTTTTTTTACTCCTGAGTTATTACATCATTCCGCCTTACTCACTCACTCGCTCACACTCGCCTCTCACAGACTTTGTGTCTGACGGCTCCGGAGTGTTGGAGTTGACAGGGGTCTAATACTAACTCAGGTGCTATGTTGAGCCGTGTGCACTCTGAGGGTGGCAGCGACAGTCAGACGCTCGCCCCAAGAACTCGGATAATTCTCAGCTTGTTCCAAAAATGCACCGTAAAGCAAAAGCTACTCCTGACGTCAGGAGGTCTAATTTCTCTTGGACCAGAGCTGATTTATTTATTTATTTATTTTTTTCGCAAAGAGAAAGTTTCCATAGACTTTCTTTATTATACGGTACATCTTTCCGTCCAAAATATTCTTTCCGAAGCCGAAAACATTACCTGTCGAGGATCATGGACTTCACCAGAGCTTTTAAAGGGTATTCTGCGGTATCTCCAAACAATAGTTCTGACCTTGTGTCTCCCTAGATTAGACTTGTTTGTCTAGTACTTCCTACAGACTGAAAATCAGATTTGTTTGTTTGTTTTTTTTCACCCCACCAGACCTGTTATTTTAGAAATTGTTCTGACAAAGTCGTCTAGACTTTTTGTCTTCCTCAGATCCTTACGTCTTGCCATGGGTTGGGAATCGAAAATCGATTCTTATTCTGCAATCGGATGCTTCAGATTAAGAATCGGGTAGTTGTTATTAAATTACAAATTTCGATTCCTCTTATCCATTCCTGGGTTTTTTTTCCCTCCACATGGCAATCTGCCCGGACCTTAAGTGGTAGTCTAAAGATCAGTTTTACTGTGTGTCTCACACGAAAGTGTGTCTAAGTGTAATTATTGTAATAAACGTACAGGGTAGGATTCAAAAGTAATGAGCCTTTGTTCAAAAAGACAAATAATTAATAGACTTTAAAAAAGGCACCTCCGGCATCAATACACTTTTGTAGGCGGTTTTTCCATGACTCCAATGCGTCCACGTAGACGCGGAGCTTCCGCATGTGCAAGTCCTCGGTAACAATGTGTCGCACCGTTGCCTCCGATAAGTCCAGGGCCTTAGAGACTTAAACGGTCTATGTTCAAAAAAATCACTCACTCGCTGCACATTAACGTCAGTTCGGACCGACACAGGGGTTCCCGTCAAGGCCGATCCCGTTGCGTTGTGAAGTCAACGCCGACCGTCACCGTCGCTGGCAAGTGGTGCGCGCGGCGAGCTACGTTCGCGTCAGAACAAAATGAGGCTCATTACTTTTGAATCCTACCCTGTATATGTTGCAAAAGCAAGGTGTCGACATGACTAAGCATCTGCGGTTGGTTTTTAACTGTGGAATCAAAACTGGGACTGGATAAGAATCAGAACCCATACGATTGAAATGATACTAATCTCGGCCATTCTTCCTTTTACTAACACGTCAAATTCCTAATCGAACGGTTTGACAGCTTTCATTGTAACAAGATAATCAAAGTTATTTGTTTCCTCTATCTAAACGTTTGAATGTCATCCCTGATCAGCCTACATCGCATTCAAAATAGACTCTCCCACAACATGCTGCGTAATAAGCCTCTGCTAATCAGTGCCTGTCAACGTCCATCACAGTTTGTCCTTACTCAGGATATACAGTCCCCAGACACTTTCTGATTCATGCTGTCACACCGTCCACAACTGAACCCCAAATAGATCTTTCCTGCAATAGAGCGGGGAAAAGTTCTCTTAAAGCTCTTAAAGATGCCCCAAATGACATTTCCGGAATCCCTGATATCCTGGAAATGAAGTGGAAAAACAAAAAGGCATTTACTATTTACTTAAATAAGCACTTTTTACAAGTGTAATCTGTAAACCCACGCCATCCACCATGACACAAACCGTCATCGTGTTGCCACGGTTACAAGTCACTATTACGATGATAAAAACCCATGCTGCGTAATCGCACGGCACCGAGGACTTCAAGTGTCCCCCACGAACACCTTTTTTTCCCCTTCTATTTCTGATGACCTTTAATTTCCTTCTGAGGAAAATCTAAACATTTATGTCGGTTAGAAAAAGCGCAGGCTGTGATATGAATATACACCTCAGTTTAATGCACATGCAGCCTGACATCCGCTGTGTTCACCCAAGCCGGAGATTTTAAAAACCACTGATGTGGTAACTCCATTGAGGCAGAGTGAAGGAAATAAACCTCCGGGCGCATGCGTTCATCACTTCTTTTTTTTTTTTCTTTCTTTTTATCACAGTCTGCAGGGCAACAATTCACATCCCTGAAGAACTCAATTTCAATTGTCAGTTAATCAGTATAAATCATTAGTGTAGCGATGTCGCTGTCTTATAGAGAAGCTAGCTGGGTGAAGACAGCTCATCTGCATGCCTGATCCATAGCGATAATCTGCAAAGCCACTCTTTGTGTCCCAATTATTTATTTATTTTTTTCTCAAAAAATCTCATTATCTAAATCTTTGGAATGTTATTCATTCGTACGTTGTTAGGATCCGTCATAAATGTATCTGGCGTAATGTTTTTCCTCGCGCTGATGATCCTCCCTTCATCGAATACCGACCCGCGCGAAGGTCGATACGACGTAACGATGAAACGTTATTGACGTCAATTCATTTCGACAGTGATTGATGTTTCGCTCCTGGATCTAAATAATTCATTTTCAAAGATCGATCCTTTATGAGAAAAATCCAAATCAAATCCACATAATAGGTTAAAGAGATAAAAGAGATGTATAAGGACAAAAGGAAAGTTGTATACATGGCCTTCTTTCTCTCCATAAGAGCAATTCACTTCCTTATGTGTTGTGATGAGGGGCTACGGTGGCTTAGTGGTTAGCACGTTCGCCTCACACCGCCAGGGCCTGGGTTCGATTCCCGTCTCGGCCATGTGTGTGTGGAGTTTGCATGTTCTCCCCGTGCCTCAAGGAGGTTTTTCTCCGGCACATTGGAAAATTGTCCCTAGTGTATGAATGTGTGTGTGAATGTGTGTGTGTGTGTGTGTGCCCTGCGATGGGTTCCATCCAGAGTGTATTCTACATTAATGCCCATAGACGCCTGAGATAGGCACAGGATCCCCGTGACCTGAGGGAAGATCGGATAAAGCGGTAGAAGATGAATGAATGAATGTGTTGTGATGATTTGGGGTGGGGGGGGGATCACCTGCCAGGATAAATCTGTGTATAATTGCTAATCGAATGTGACGAGGCTTCATAATTAAACCTGTATTTCTTACTAAATGCCTTCATGATCGTATCTTCTAAAATGCTATACAGTGCAGAACACGTCTCAGCGGTACAGCAAAGCAACACGGAAAATGGCGTCAGTTTTCATTCTTACATAACACTGTGATTATCTTCCCTTTGGAAATGGCTGCTGGTTATGAGGACGGTAATTGTTTAATTGTAATCGCTGTACAACCCCTACCCATTATTACCCTCATGGATAATGGTTTGTAAGGTCGGGCTCCGTAATATCTCTGCAGAAACCACTCTGTTAGGTAGCAAGGTGGAGTTTTTCGCCCTTTAGGTAGGGCATTGGGAATTTCCTGCTCTCCGACATACACGTGTGCAAAAATTTACTTTAAAAAAAAGGGATTTAACACCCAACTCAATAAATAATCAGGAATAATTGGTGTTTGATGTCAGATTGATGAACTGGTGGGAAAATATCAGCGCAGAACAGAAAGTTCAGAGAAAGGACGGAAATGTTCTGTTTTATTCTATTATGTTTCACTTAAATCTTTAGAGGATTAGTTTTAGTGTTTAGCACGTTCGCCTCACACCACCAGGGTCCGGGTTCGATTCCCGTCTCGGCCATGTGTGTGTGGAGTTTGTGCATGTTCTCCCCATGCCTCAGGGGGTTTTTCTCCGGGTTCTCCGGTTTCCTCCCCCGCTCCAAAAACATGCACGGTAGTTTTGATTGGCACCTTGGAAAAATTGTCCCTAGTGTATGAATGAGTGTGTGTGTGTGTGTGTGTGTGTGTGTGTGTGTGTGTGTGTGTGTGTGTGTGTGTGTGTGTGTGTGTGTGTGTGTGATGGGTTGGCATTCCATCCAGGGTGTATCCTGCCTTAATGCCCATAGACGCCTGAGATAGACACAGACTCCCCGTGACTCGAGGGAAGATCGGATAAAGCGCTAGAAGATGAATGAATGAATGAATGAATTTAACCAGTAGAGTAAAAAAAACACGATATTAAAGCATGATTTTTTAAATATTTGTATATTTTTATATAGATATTATCTCTTTTTACTTTTTACTCTTTATTTTATATATATTTTTTTATTTTATTCTACATTTTTTCCGCTATCCACTTTATATATATTTATAATTACGCTTACATACCGGACGGCCGTCAAAAAAAACATTTCGCTGCATGTCGTAGCGTGTGTGTGTGTGTGTGTGTGTGTGTGTGTGTGTGTGTGTGTGTGTGTGTGTGTGTGTACGTGACAAATAAAATCTGAATGTGTATTTTCACCATTTCAGGCGCGAGTAGGAGTTGAGATATAAAACCACTTTCTCTTATAGAGAGAATCACGAAAAATCTGCCAAATGGTGGATCCTGCAATACTGGGCATACTGGGAATATTTTAGAAGTAAACATATCAACTGGTTCTTTAATGTTCCATTAACTTTATTAGTATAATGCTATATGTAAATACTACAACATAGTTCCACATCTTTACAAGGTTCGGGGTATTTTTGGGTGGAGATTCATCTTTTATCTTTTATCTACTTATATTATAGCATAGTAACGTTGGATGGAGGGAAGATGGAGGTGTGTAGGTGGTGCCATTTAATAGTAGAATGATTCAAGGCGTCCATTCGTACGTCCACAGTGTGCTCAGATGTTAAACTGTAGCGCAAAAGTAATAAAGATCAGCCGGTCTGATAATATAATAATATTATTATTATTATTACTGGATTTACTTGACAAACACGGACTATTTTACCCAAGTCTTATGTCTAAGCAGAAGCATTTTATGGTCAGCCGGGTTATAAGGAATAATTGACCTAATATTCAGCGTTATAACATCATGCACTCAGCCGCGTGCGTCTGCTGTTTGCATTATTTTTACACGGCATGCCTCGTGAACAACCTAAGCACAAACACAATTTGTGCGGTAGTTTGCATCCTATTTGTTGCTTTTGCACTCGCTTGTGTCAGTCTCGCACAGGCTGTGCCCTGAAGATAAGCGCTGTGATGTGGCTGACTTCACCGCTCGCAGAAACAGGCCAGTGAGCTCAGACAGTGCACTTCATCCTCTCTGACTGCGCACGGCGAAGATATTCACAAAAAAAAAAAAACCTCCCTTCAATTAGACACGAAGCCAAAATGGCCGTTGGTTGACAGGGAGAAAGGAGCAGGCTGTGCGGTGGTGGTGGTGGTGGTGGTGGTGGTGGGTGGGGGGGTGGGGGGGGGGGTTGTTGTTGTGGGGGGGGTTCGGTATCCGCTCGCCAAAATAGTGTCAAATGCAGACATATTTTTATTCCAAAAATACAAAGATTCTAAAACACGGCTTGGCAATCGGCAAAAATGTCGGCGCGCAGCACATTAAACAAACACGACGCCGGAGCGAATTAAACGCCAGAATGATAACGCTCCTTTTTAATTAATTACGCAATGCAACAGCAGATCGGAATACAGTCGCATCGACACCTTGGGGAGCGAATAATTTGTTAGAGGAGATTTCTAAAGCCATGCTCTAATTGCTAGTAGATAATGAATATAGACCTCTACGTTATATAAAGTAAAGGGACGCCCTGTGAATGAGCCGTTGCCATAGAAACGCTAATACATTAGAGAGCAATGCGTTCATATGCATATTTTGTATCATTTATGTATCATTGAGGTTTAAAGGCACACAAGGAACCGTGCGTTTTTAACCTTATAACTTACGTGGCAATTACAGGGTTGCCTATAATTGCCATTACCACTTGACCCCTGTCCTCTGTCCTCGCGAGACGTACAGCGTCCTCCAAACAAAATGTCCGCAGCGTCATGTTTATCTCCCACAGCAACGCGCTTTTTCTTTCTTCTTCTTCTTCTTTCTATACCGTCCTGACAAGCAGAGGAATCAGGAGTTCACCGGGTTTATCACAACACTCCGCCCTTCCTCCTCCATGCCAACACCACACACTTGTGCAGAATTAGGTCAATGTCCAACGCTCCATAAAGAGGCGAGGAACGAGGGAGAACCCCGAGCAATATTCCTACTTTATCCTGTTAGCAGTTTCTCCTCTAAATTGCACCACTGGAAGTGGAGTTCACTTGGTCATGCATGAATTCCCCGATGCATGTTCCTTTTTGATCTTTAAATTAATCCCACGTCGAGCCCGCACTCATTTGACGGCTTTCCCGTAACAAACCGCGCCTCCCATGCTTTCTTATTAGAAGAAGAAGAAGAAAACACACTTTAACTATTAGCTGGAAATGAACCTTTGGAAGTCGACTCGCACGAAGCTGAAAAATGATGGAGAGAGTTTTTACATTCTTTATACGGACAAAAGTTTCTTGGGAGATGTTTCTTCATTAGATGTTGGCATGTGCTTGTGTAGATTCATTCAGCTGTAAGGGTAGTGGTGGCTCAGTGGTTGAGGTGTTGGCCTACGGACCAGAAGATCACAGGTTCAAATCCCACCACCACCAGGCTGCTTGAGCAAGGGCATTAACCCTCAATTGCTCAGTTGTAAGTCGCGGCCATGTGTGTGTGTGTGTGTGTGTGTGTGTGTGTGTGTGTGTGTGTGTGTGTGTGTGTGTGTGTGTGTGTGTTTTCATGGTTCATGGTTAGCACGTTCACCTCACACCTCCAGGGTCCGGGTTCGATTCCCGTCTCGGCCATGTATGTGTGGAGTTTGTGCATGTTCTCCCTGTTCTTCAGGGGGTTTTTCTCCGGGTTCTCCGGTTTCCTCCCCCGGTCCAAAAACATGCACGGTAGGTTGATTGGCACCTTGGAAAAATGTCCCTAGTGTATGTGTGTGTGTGTGTGTGTGTGTGAGTGTACTGTAATGGGTTGGCATTCCATCTACGGTGTATCCTGCCTTAATGCCCATAGACGCCTGAGATAGACACAGTGACCCGAGAGAAGATCGGATAAAGAGGTAGAAGATGAATAAATGAATGAATGAATAAGGGCGTCTGGATAAGGGCGTCTGCCAAATGCCGTCATTGTAATGTGATGTAATGTAAATGTAAAGTCAGGAACTTTGCTATGTATGAAGGTGAGGAGGCCCGGGATGCAGTTCACATTCATCCCAAGGTTCGAAGCGCTCCGTAGCTTCAAACCTGGTAGATCTTCCACTCAAAATAAAAAAAACCCATGGGTAGCAGAAGTTCACACTTTTCGCACAGGGTCATTGTCATGCTGGAACAGTTATCCGGGTCCAGCGAAGGGAAAATGTAATGGAACAACCTTCAAAGACGTTTGCGGGAACAGATAAGGAACGATAAACAAGAAAATAACCCCGAAAAGAACAGCTTGCTTTATTTATTTGCAGAAATAAATAGATTTTGTAATGATTGCGTACTACTTTACACTTTCCAACACTTTCTATTGAAAACTTGTTTTCCAGGGCTGTATTAAGAAAGTGAAATATATCGAGAGAAACTATAACTGCCTTTTTTTTTTTTTCAACTAGCAAAGAAATAGTTGCGTATTTGCATATAAAAAAAAAAACAAAAACACAAACTTCTTCAAAAGCACGCCCTGATTCTATAGTCTTTGAAAGCGAGGAAATACTAACAGGACTTTAGTAAGAAATCAACAGTAGAGCAGAAATCCCTGATTTCTTTTGTGCTTTTTATCTACATAGCGAGAGAGAGAGAAAGAGAGAGAGAGAGAGAGAGGACATGTCTAACCCTTTGAGGCCTGCTTTAAGTAGAGTGTTTGATAATCGACACAAAAAGAGAGACAGAACAGAGATGCTGGAATCAGCATTTATGTCACCGGCGCTACACGTCTGTTTCCTCAGGGAGCCTTAAGAAAAAGCGCATTTTTATCTGTATTTGCACTGAATCTGAAACGGGGGCACGGGGGTTTAGTGGTTAGCACGTTCGCCTCACACCGCAAGGGTCCGGGTTCGATTCCCGTCTCGGTTATGTGTGTGTGGAGTTTGTGCATGTTCTCCCCGTTCTTCAGGGGTTTTTTCTCCGGGTTCTCCGGTTTCCTCCCCGGTCCAAAAACATGCACGTTAGGTTGATTGGCACCTTGGAAAATTGTCCCTAGTGTGAATGTGTGTGTGTGTGTGTGTGTGTGTGTGTGTGTGTGTGTGTGTGTGATGGGTTGGCATTCCATCCAGGGTGTATCCTGCCTCAATGCCCATAGACGCCTGAGATAGACACAGACTCCCCGTGACCCGAGGGAAGATCGGATAAAGCGCTAGAAGATGAATGAATGAATTTGAAATGTATTATTTATTTATTTATAATATGTCTATTATTGTTCCGAGCAACAATCTCGCTCATGTATTGATGACCGAACAATTTATAATTGATTTTTAGTCATTTCCAATCCTCTTTTAATATGAAGAACAGATTTACCCAACATTCATTCATTCATTCATTCATCTTCTAGCGCTTTATCCGATCTTCCCTCGGGTCACGGGGATTGTGTGTCTATCTCAGGTGTCTATGGGCTTTAAGGCAGGATACACCCTGGATGGAATGCCAACCCATCGCAGGGCGCGCACACACACACACACACACACACACACACACACACACACACACACATTCACACATATAGATGCCTAAATCCCAGAGCAGTTCAATTTCCGATCTCGGAGCTGTTACTGGGCAGGTCATTTTATAATAGACAACACACCAGACGACTGTTTGCTCTCTAAACGGCGCTTACAAGATGCAATGTAGTCGTTACGTCCTCTGATTGTCGTACGCTGAAGTCGTGTCTAATGAGCGGCGGTCCAGGCGGAATTCCGTGGGGCTGAAGTATGTAAATAGGAGCGATGTGGGTGCACTTCTCGGAACCTTACCTTCTCCGAAACGCCCCTAAAACATTCAATTCATTTACATGTACAGCGTTTACCAGACGCCCTAATCCACAGCGAGCGGTCTCCATCTAACAATAAATTCATTCAGGTACGATTGATTACAAACTTAAGGGACAAAATAAACATAAACAGAGTTGAGGGATGTTTATTTGATGGTTTTCCTGGACAGTGAGAAGGTAGAAGTGTTAGGATGGGTGTTGTTGGAAGAGATGGTGGTTCGAAGATGCAGTTGTTGTTGTTGTTGGGACGTCCAGGGGAAGTTCATTCCACCACCTCGGTGCCAGAACAGAGAAGAAGAAGCCTTGAGCTGATCTTTAGCTCTTCCCCTGAGAGAAGGTGGAAGCCAGGCGAGCAGTGCGAGACGCTCTCAGGCAGCGAGAGGTGCGCTACTATGGGAGGTGATGAGGAGATTTCTGAGGTCCATGTTTGGCGTTTATATGCGAGTGTTTTGAATGTGATGCGTGAGAGCAGATAAAGGAAGTCAGTGGGGAGGGGTGGGGGGGGGGGGGTGAGAGAGGATTTAGGCAGGTTGGAGTGTCGGGATGACGAGAGACTGAACCAGGACCTGAGCAGCCTGTATGGGTAGAAATGAAGGTCCTGTATTCCAATGTCATCTTGGTCCTTCATTCGGAAGCCGTCATGGCTATCAGGAATCTATAGCGCCGGGGGGGGGGGGGGGGGGGGGGGGGGGGGGTGGGGGGGGGGGGGGGGGGGGGGGGGGGGGGGGGGGGGGGGGGGGGGGGGGGGGGGGGGGGGGGGGGGGGGGGGGGGGGGGGGGGGGGGGGGGGGGGGGGGGGGGGGGGGGGGTGGGGGTGGTTGTCCATAAACTGTTGTGTTATACAGTCGTGACAGGATGCAGGAAAAAGATTCACTTGTATTTATGTGTATTGGTGCATTTGTAATTCATATGAGCTCTTTTATAGATGCCTTTTATACAAGTCCCATTAAAAAAAACTCCTCAATGACTTCGGGAACGAAAAAAAAAAGCTCAAGGTCATTTCAACATTGCAGTATTTATAGCCTATCCTCATCTCTTCATCTCCCTTCCTCTCTCTCTCTTTCCGTCGCTCTCTCTTTATTGCTGTAAAATGCTGAAAAGCCTTCCGCAAAACGACAGAGTGGATGATCAAGGGCTTTAATGTTATATGTTTCCATGGCATCGCTATATTGACTATATGGGGGAAAAAACATTTGGAAATGGCCCGTTTTTTTTTTCATTCTTCCGAGTGGCTGCTGAGGAAACATACAAGTATAATCTTCTGAAGTGTGCTTTAAGGATTGCTCATCAGCGAGCCTACTGGAAGGACTGGGGGGGGGGGGGCACAAAAAAAAGAGCAATGATGTTTTGAAGTAAAAGGTCAGGCAAGAATCTTGACTAATCAAGGCCAGTCATTTTGGAGATGGAGACGGGAGGAGAGCCAGTCATAATTCATCCTGCTACAGTCTCTTTAGCTTAGAGGGCATTCAATTAGCAAAATAAAGTCGTCATCATCATCATCATCAGGATTGGGAACTGTTCCGAGAAATCGTGCTGCACTTCAATACTTTTAAATGCACTTAAGTGTTGAAAAGTAGGAAGAGTCATATATGTGAAAAAAAACCCAACTAAAATAGAGTTCTGTAAATACCCATTCATTCATTCATTCATCTTCTAGCG
The DNA here is from genome assembly GCA_030449085.1 of Kryptopterus vitreolus. Classification (NCBI taxonomy): domain Eukaryota; kingdom Metazoa; phylum Chordata; class Actinopteri; order Siluriformes; family Siluridae; genus Kryptopterus; species Kryptopterus vitreolus. The sequence continues at coordinate 2,415,697 of JACRUU010000024.1, forward strand.
CTTTATCCGATCTTCCCTCGGGTCACGGGGAGTCTATGGGCATTTAGGCAGGATACACCCTGGATGGAATCGCAGGGCACACACACTCACACACACATTCATGCACTAGGGACAATTTTCCAGGAATCGAACCCGGATGGTTTAGTGGTTAGAATGTTCGCCTCACACCACCAGGGTCCGGGTTCGATTCCCGTCTTGGCCATGTGTGTGTGGAGTTTGTGCATGTTCTCCCCGTGCCTCAGGGGGTTTTTCTCCGGGTTCTCCGGTTTCCTCCCCCGGTCCAAAAACATGCACGGTAGGTTGATTGGCACCTTGGAAAATTGTCCCTAGTGTATGAATGTGTGTGTGTGTGTGTGTGTGATGGGTTGGCATTCCATCCAGGGTGTATGCTGCCTTAATGCCCATAGACGCCTGAGATAGACACAGACTCCCCGTGACCCGAGGGAAGATCGGATAAAGCGCTAGAAGATGAATGAATGAATGAATGAATGAATGAATAAAAGACACACATTGTATTGTGAATGCTTGCGTGCACTGCGTCGTCACTGGTGTGAAATGATTCATGTAAAGGTCCAAAACAAGTATTGCAGCAAAATAGCGCGAATGTAAAATGTTCTAATCCTGTTATCTGCAGAAAAAAAGAGCCGCCCTGAGTAATCCTTTCTTCCTCCCTCATGCAGGAGTACACGATTGACGTATTTTTCCGGCAGAGCTGGCGGGATGAGAGGCTGAAGTTTGACGGCCCCATGCAGGTTCTCCCCCTCAACAATCTCCTGGCAAGCAAGATCTGGACTCCGGATACTTTCTTCCACAACGGGAAAAAGTCAGTGGCTCACAACATGACGACGCCTAACAAACTGCTGCGGCTGGTGGACAACGGGACCCTGCTGTACACCATGAGGTGTGTACTGACAGCTTCATTTATAGATCCTGTGTGATTTATACCTGCTTATTAGGAAGACGACTACATGGTATATATGCTGCGTTAATAATTATCGTTAATTATTCTTACGGCCAGGTGCAATACTAACATGAACACTGGGGGCAGTACACACCATGGTGCAAACTGGTTCGTTAATGTTGGCTTTGTGATTGTGCTTTTTTTTTCGCCGATCACAATAACAGTGGACGGTTTAATAGTGGGAAAGAGTTTGTCAGTGTGTTTGATAGCAGTGTGATGGATCAACTTCTGGCAGATCTGTGTGTGTGTGTGTGTGTGTGTGTGTGTGTGTGTGTGTGTGTGTGTGTGTGTGTACTGTTCAAAAGTTTACGGCAGGTGTGAAAAAAATCTTCCACTACTTCTACTTCTTCTAAACGTTACTCACAACAAATATTGACTTGATGTAGGTTTTGTTCGCTCACTTTACATTTTATAAATATATATATATGTGTGTGTGTGTGTGTGTGTGTGTGTGTGTGTGTGTGTGTGTGTGTGTGTGTGTGTGTGTGTTGTTTGGTTTGAGCCCATGCTCATGTGTGGTTATGAATGCATAATTTCCCTTCTATAAGTCCTATCTATATATATATATATATATATATATATATATATATATATATTATATATAACAGAGGCACGATGGTTTATTGGTTAGCACGTTCGTCTGACACCTCAAGGGTCCGGGTTCGATTCCCGTGTCGGCCATGTGTGTGTGGAGTTTGTGCATGTTCTCCCCGTGCCTCAGAGGGTTTTTCTCCGGGTTCTCCGGTTTCCTCCCCCGGTCCAAAAACATGCACGGTAGGTTGATTGGACACCTTGGAAAAATTGTCCCTAGTTTATGAATGTGTGTGTGTGTGTGTGATTGTGTGTGTGACTTACGATGGGTTGGCATTCCAGTGTATCCTGCCTTAATGCCCATAGACGCCTGAGATAGACACAGACTCCCCGTGACCCGAGGTAAGATCGGATAAAGCGCTAGAAGATGAATGAATGAATGAATGAATGAATGAAGGTCCAGTTACCACTAAAACAGGTCATAGTAATGAATACTTAAGTACAAACTAACTTCACTAGACAAGGGTACTTCAGAGTCTTTTAAAACATTAGCTCTGTGATTACATTTTTTATGTATCTCTAGACTAAGGGTTAATTTGTGAATGAGTTTTTTTTTTTTTTTTGTGGTCCATTACGTAATGTTATTTCTACTGTAACCACTATTGGAATTTATATTCATGCAATAATGCAGAAGCTATAATAAAGGCATCTATTGTACCATAATTTATAGAGCAAAAAAAAAAAAAAACCTCATGACATTTGGCATAAAAGTGTAAATGGGATTGTTCGATACCTGGTGTTGCGTTACTTTTGACTGGCAGGTTATGTTAATGTCATTTGCTTATCATTCATTTGAAGGTCTTTTCTAAAATCCAGGACAAAAAAAAAACTCGAGGACAGATGAATAGCTCCCACTGACTGTCCTTTCACACAGTGTGTGTGTGTGTGTGTGTGTGTACGGAAAGCCCCTGGGGTACATTATAAAGGTCAATAGACTTGAATTGCCCTGCTCTTTTTACGGCAGATGGGCACATCGCTCTGGACGGCTGCTGGCCATTCCAGTCACAATTCAATTCTTTAATTCATTCTTCAAGCACTTTTCATTTCACACTGCTAAGTCTGGACCGCGGGCTTCCATCGTCCTACTCCTTCTGAGATCTACTTAACCAGCACCAAAGGCATTATTCTCAAACCTAACTGGCCTCTACCAGACATTCCTCTATGGACTTAGACTTGTGTGATTTAGTATCACTAAAAAAAAAAAAAAAAAAAAAGAAAGTGAAAGTGATCACTGATTTAATCAAAACCAGGATTTCAGGTTTCTGTGTGGAGGTTTTGGATCATCTCCCCATGTTTACATAATCCGAAACAATCGGTCACACACACACACACATATATATATATATATATATATATATATATATATATATATATATATATATATATATATATATATATATATATATATATATATCATTCATTCATTCATTCATCTTCTACCGCTATATCCGATCTTCCCTCGGGTCACGGGGAGCCTGTGCCTATCTCAGGCATCTATGGGCATTAAGGCAGGATACACCCTGGATGGAATGCCAACCCATCGCAGGACACACACAACACACACACTCACACACACATTCATACACTAGGGAAAATTTTTCCAAGGTGCCAATCAACCGGAAACCGGAGAACCCGGAGAAAAACCCACTGAGGCACGGGGAGAACATGCAAACTCCACACACACATGGCCGAGACGGGAATAGAACCCGGACCCTGGCGGTGTGAGGCGAACGTGATAACCACTAAGCCACCGTGCCCCCTATATATATATATATATATATATATATACGGTAGGTTGATTGGCACCTTGGAAAATTGTCCCTAGTGTATGAATGTGTGTGTGTGTGTGTGTGTGTGTGTGTGTGATGGGTTGGCATTCCATCCAGGGTGTATCCTGCCTTAATGCCCATAGACGCCTGAGATAGACACAGACTCTAGAATCTAGACATAAAGCGCTAGAAGATGAATGAATGAATGAATGAATGAATCCAACTAAAGTGACGGTTTGAAAATGTACAGATATTTGTGTTTAAAATGTAAAAAGGGAAAGAAAAATGCAGCCCGAAAAAATGAATATTGAAGCCGTGATGCCTGAAAAGTCTATTTAAGTACAGTAAAGGAATATTTCTACTTCAGATCTCTTATTTGATGTAATATTGAAAAAAAAATGTCGATTTGTGGCCTGCAAAAGGCACTAATTTTAAAAGCTAACAAATCGAATGCTAATCATCGAATGCGTTTGATCATCAATATCTAGCTAACATGGTAATAGCGAAGCAGCGTTATTTTTAGAGCAGCTCGGTAGACGCACTCATCCGGACTGACTTATATGTATCTCATTCATCCAGCCGAGGGTTAAGAGAGAGAGAGAGACGATCTCGAGGGCTCAGCAGTGTCAGGTTTAACTCATGACCTTCCCGATCGATAACCCGCCGTTTTTAAACCAACGAGCCACATTTCATTAGTGCTGAGTATATTTCTTCTTCATTTTTGTTTTAAACGCGCAAATAGAAGGTCATTTCATCCGCCGTCGCTCTCGCTGTCCTTTCTGCTGTAGCATTTCTCTGTACGATATATATATATATATATATATATATATATATATATATATATATATAGCGTTTCAACAGGATATAATGTATATAGAAAGACAAACAGAAATAAAGTGTGTGATCGAATGTAGGCGTGACGTACAGAACGTCGTTGTCCTTCAGCCATGAGCGGACGTTCCTGTGCTGTCCCTTGTGCTTGAGATCCCCGTTAGAGAATGTGCATGACGTAGCGTGGATGTTTAATGACGCTTATGCGCGGAGACATGATTGTATTGTAGATTCCCGTGATGTAGGTCCCATCCCTTTTCATTTGGTGCGGAGGAGTTTTTAAACCGCCTGCCTGATTTACTGTCATATTAAAATGAGACAGATAGAGTGGGAGGGCTGAACGGAGCGCCTTGTGGTACAACGGATGATCTGATGTACAAGCTGTAATTCCTCCTAATTTATAGATCCTTTTATTTATTTATTTATTTATTTTACCGTGGATTATTAATCAGGGGATGAAAATGTATCTTTTGTTTAATACCTTATATTGAGTCGGTGCATCAGCAATATTCATCCGTTAAACATAAAAATAGATAAATAAATAAATAAATAAAGTCGGACTGTACATTCAATATGGACAAGCCGATACACCGAAACATCAATAACTTGACGTCAGCGCAATAAAGCACCGCCGGATCAATTAAATTATGAGCGCTTGAGGCAGCGTTTGCAGTTCAACATGATAAACAAATGGTACACGATTTCACAAATAAATATTAGAAATGTTTATCTTGTATTTATTTGTGCCCAGAAAAGCGTTATATACATTTAATTAATTAATTAATTAATTAATTAATTATTATTATTATTATCATTATTATTAATTATTATTATTATATTTTGAAACTGTTCAACAAACTTTATTTCAAGGAATTATGTATTTATTATTATTTATAATAATGCTAATTGTTTTTTTATTTTTTTATTTTTTATCCTGATGCGATGCGTTAGTGGATCATCACCGTGGGTGCAGCAACAGTAGAAAGTTTGACCCCACTCCACACACCATCTATTTTCCTATAATAACATGTGCTTTACGTTCGCCTCACACCTCCAGGGTCGGGGTTCGATTCCCGTCTCGGCCATGTGTGTGTGTGGAGTTTGTGCATGTTTTCCCCGTGCCTCAGGGGTTTTTCTCCGGGTTCTCTGGTTTCCTCCCCCGGTCCAAAAACATGCACGTTAGGTCGCTTGGCAACTTGGAAAATTGTCCCTAGTGTATGAATGTGTGTGTGTGTGTGTGTGTGTGTGATGGGTTGGCATTCCATCCAGGGTGTATCCTGCCTTAATGCCCATAGACGCCTGAGATAGACACAGACTCCCCGTGACCCAAGGGAAGAAGATGGATGAATGAATGAACATGTGCTTTATATCAACATTCAGATTATTACAATAAATACATCGTATTTCAAAAACTCACTTTCCTTTCCCAAGTGATGCGGCAAAACTAACAAACATCATCAACAACAATTATTAGCCTGTCTCTGTCGCAACATAAATGTCAACCTGTCCTTGTTTGCAATCTCACACACATCTGCTCCTCATTAAAACCCCGCACATAGATCTCCAGTTGAAAGGTTGTGCACACATAACCAGCAAAAATAATAATAATAATAATAATAAAATAAAATTCAGTAAAAAACACAAACTCTTTGTAGAACTCGTTAACTTGTGTAGCTCTCCCATCGTAATGAGACTCCAAATGAGTGCTTCATTAAACGTAGGAGCACTTGGAGGGTAAGCCCCTTAAGCTTATGTAATAAAAATCTCATAGACAGTGTTAAGTGTTAACTGTAAAACACCAATGTGTACTGTGATAATGAGGACAATAAAGATCTTGGCCTTTGGATTAGTTCTTAATTGTCAGAATGTTTAGTAAACACTTTATCCTGGGCTTGGTCGGAATTTTTTTTTCACCATTACGTCCATCACAGCATGTTTAGAGACTCAATCAACCTAGAGACCGGGGTTTAATACGACAAAAATATCATCTTGCAATATATTCGTAAGGGACACGTTGGCTTAGTGGTTAGCACGTTCGCCTCACACCGCCATGGTCCGGGTTCGATTCCCGTCTCGGCCATGTGTGTGTGGAGTTTCTCAGGAGGTTTTTCTCCGGTTTCCTCCCCCGGTCCAAAAACATGCACGGTAGGTTTGGCACCTTGGAAAATTGTCCCTAGTGTGTGTGAATGTGTGTGTGTGTGTGTGTGTGTGTGTGTGATGGGTTGGCATTCCATCCAGGGTGTATCCTGCCTTAATGCTCATAGACGCCTGACATAGACACAGACTCCCCGTGACCCGAGGGAAGATCGGATAAAGCGCTAGAAGATGAATGAATGAATGAATATATTCGTATATCTATTGTATAACACTGTATGTATAACAGTGTACATATTCCTGTAGGAGATTCCACATCCATTTGATATCTCACAACACTTTATTTATCATATTGCCCAACCCAAAGGAACAAACAAATGTTTATGTTTGTTTTTTTTTTTTTGTTTATTTTTACATTATTTAACAGCAACACTATTCTGCTCTACTATATGGACAACAAGAACAGTGAAGATTGAAGTAATCTTCAACACGCATGGAGGGTATATTTGTTTTCATTTTCAGTCCAATCACATACAAGATAGTACAAAGTGAAAACGAGACTTTGGTGCTCCATCAAACAACATACATGAACTAAAAACACTAACACAATAATGTACACGTGCGCAAAATGTAGCGGCAAAAGAAGCGCTCGCGTGATGGCGCTCTGTGCATCTCATACCCAGGCCTTCAGTGGTTTCCTACCTGACCCAGGCCACCATTATCACCATCAAAAACCTCCAATAGAGAAAAGCTGGATAATATCAGGAATCGTATATAGTGAGAATAAATGCTGATACTAAAGCAAAAAAAAACAACCTCTTATATATACCTCCCGCATACATCACCTCTAACAGGAGCATCGATATTAACCTCGTCACATCACTCCAGGGTTTGCCTGCATTTCCGTGCAAATCACCACTACACCACTAGTTCAGCCGTTCTTGTAAAGTCTGTCTCGTCAATGTCCTTGTAAATCAATTTATTCTCCGCATTGTGGAATAAAAGTAGAAAAAAACAGTTTTTAATTTCGCACTAATATATTAGTGATTATGCAGTTTGCAGTAGAAGTTGGTCGCAAGCTCTGACTTAGTGACTCTCTCTCTCTCTCTCTAAACACCCAGTCATAGGACTGCGGTGTCCGAACGCCTGCAAACACACCCGGGAGTGTTTTTCATTTTTAATTAAATAGGAGTTTGCATTTGTCTCCTCTTCGTCCTGTTCCGTATCAGAAGGCAGGGCAAGCTCAGCATCGTGTTGTTTTTTTTTTGTTTGTTGTTTTTTTTTTCAATACAGGAATGTCATCAGACATGTTTGTCAGTCTAGTGAAGGTGAAAAGGACCATGTCATCAGAAAGACAATTGAGCCCCAGCCAGGTACCCTAAGCCTATTTTCTCTGCATTAAAGCATGTCACAATAGACTCCAACACTGCAGCATTGCTAAACAGAGCTGACAGACACTGAAGAAATGCTTATTACTGTTATAATTTGTCATGACAGGCTCAGTCTAGACTCAATTTGCACGAGTGACCATTTAAGCGCAGAGGCAGGGTCTGTCCGACTTGTTGGAGCCACGCCGCGGGTTTAAATAAAACGAGGGTTATGAATTTCGCTTAACGCACGAGTAACGTTGCTTAGAAAACTAAAGCGAACCGTGTGGTGTTTCGTCACCATCATGCTCCTGTACACAAAGCCAACCCATGTGAAGACATGGATGAACTGGAAAGAGCTCTGACCTTCTCACTGGAACATCAATTCATGAGTGTCTGATCTCAGTAAAGGAAAATCCTTGCTTTTGTAGATCATCTAATCTACAGACAAACGTCTTTCCACTAAGTGGATCTACTAAGAAATCCTATTTATGAAAGAGCTTAAATCAGCCACACTAAAGAAGTGTCATGTGCTGGAGTTTGTGCTGCACCGGCTCTTTTTGTAGAATCCGAAATATCTCTGCATGACTTGAGATCGAGACACGAGAGGTTTAGGGCTGTTTTCACCCCGAAAGCGTCACTCCGGCGTCTTCGCTCATTAGGAAGTACAGTCATGCGTACCGAATGAGAATTAAACACGTCAGACTTAAAAAAAAAACAAAAAAAAACCCGTTAGCCGTCGTTATTTCCCCTCCGTCGAGTTCTCAGTCCTCAATATTCATTAACACACATTAACATGTCACTAATGCTAAAAGTGAAAAAATAAATAAATTAATAAATAATAATAATTATAGGAATCAATATTTCAATAAATATTCATGTCTGCAGTACTATTGCAGGGTTTTGGTCTCTAAAAGAACCACATGCACTTCAGCTAATTTGAAATGAAGGAGGGGGGGGGGGGGGGGGGATCAATAAACCTGTCAAAGAGAGACCGGAACTATAACTACAAGAAATCCAGTGGCGAAACAGTGTTTTTGTGCGGATTTCCAAAACAAGCCTCCCACATGGGATTTAGTTTCGTTCCTTTGATCGATCGGTATCACCACACTGTTTTATGCTGCGATTAGGGTTTAAGGATATTTTGGGCAAAGCATTTAAAAGGAAAAACTAACGGATGGTGTCAATACAATGATGGTATTTGAGAAATCCGTTGTTTATGGCGTATAATAACCTTTTCACATCGTTATATTTCAATCCAACCTGCATTTTCTCCGTGTACATGCGCTGCTTTTTCTTGCCGTGTGCTCGGGGTGAGTTTTAGTACACACTGAGGAAAAGAGTATTGACATGAGTTCTCCTTTCTCAGATAAAAGAAGATATGCCTTTATGCTCATTATGCTTTAACGGCGCTAATGTTATTAACGTGTTATAACGCAGTGTGCGTTACTGTGTGAGCGATCTGCTCCTTCACTCTGCGTCGTGTTGTGCGAATGAACGAAACCCGAATAAATAAAGGTTCAGTGCATCCACTCACACTTCCTAAATTTCCCCCCGAATTACACCTACTATCTGCGCATTCACAACAGGTACGATCTCCTCACTATATTAGCGTATATTACCGTATGGAACCTTACGCAAGCGCATCGCATTCCCAAATCCGTATTACTGCAATAAAGCGCATTTTTACTGAACGCAATAAAGCGCTTCCGTATAACCTAAACACCGTATCACCAGTTTATATGGAAAAGCAACCGGAACACAATTCTTAAAGGAGCCACGTCCCATATTTTACACTTCAAACCAACACTAAACAAATAACATTGTCATTAACTAGAAATTCATATTAAAATAATCATTTCCAGAGTAAAATAAATATTAAATAATCAATATATTTTTTTAAAGGGAGATATTTTGAGAGAATTGTATATAATTATAACATCTGTTACAGTTACAGTATTACAAACATGATAAGTATTCATTTATGCCACATTGAAAACGCACAATTAATGTATGATTAATCTCGAGTTGGCAATCGTGCAATTAATCTCCGTTAAATATTCGATTGACTACACTAATACTCTTCACTAGAGTATTACATGGAGAGTATTTTTTCCTCCTTTCACACTTTTTCTCTCTCACAGCACGACTCAGATGTACTTTTAAAGCGGAAAGTGCTTAGGGAGTAAAAAAAAAAAAACAGTCCATAAACCCATAACATTCCACACTGGGGCGAATTGTTTATGATTTTTCTTTCCTTTTTCATTTTCGCCATGATCTGGGCGCACGTTCCAGTCACACACTGTGGGGAACTGTTCAATTTATTTCCTCAATTAAAATAAAACTCACTTAGCGTTTATATATATATATATATATATATATATATATATATATATATATATATATATATATATATATATCCCTGAAATAGCGCCTCACAATCATAACACGCTGGAATGGAAGAACGTGTATATTTAATAAGCCTGCAGAGAGTTCTCCTGATTATTATAAGAACAGGAGTTTACTAGTAGTCGTAGGAACTTGTGTATGTGTAATAGGGTAGATAGTCCTATTCTCTGTGTGAGCACTTTAATAAGACGGGGTTTCTCAAGCTTTTATCTAACGATGAAGAAAGAGAGACAGACAACCAATCACCAAGCAGAGATCCATTTTTATTACTTTCCATGCGTGTCCCGGCGCTTTCCGTCCCTCGTCCTTGTGCCGGGACACACCCACTGTCTCACGGCTCGGGAACCCTCCTCCGACGTCCGGCGACGCCCACTCGCAGAGAGGCCCGCCTCTGTCACGTCCGCTTGGGTCTTTTGGGTCTTCTTGCGCCGACCTTGTGCTTCCGCACCCTGACCGGTGTCTCTCTCTCCTCTGAGGCTGTTGTCTCACGCTGTTTTATTGTTGTTTTATGTGTTTTCCTTAGCCCTCGTTACGTCCGGCTCCGCCCTCAACCACTGCCCATGTGCTGACACAATGTCTGAGTGATTAAACTTAGAATTGTATAAATATAATATTTACTATGAATTATAACAAATTAACTACTGGTTGATTTTCTGGTCTTTTCACGTAAAAATGTATAAAGAACAAAAAAAAAACAACAAACAACAGAAAACTTCTTTCCTTCTCTGCTAAAGTTTTATTAAATATATGTTTTTGTTAAATAAATGGGTGCGAGTTCCCAAACAAGCTTCCCATGGCACGTTTCGAATATCCAAATTGAATATTAGCGATAATATTGAAATTTCCAATTTAAACTACCGTCAATATGGAATATTTCAAATTCAAGCATACTTTCTCAAAAGTGGGAAATAGACACGAGACTAAATAAATAAATAAATAGACAATATCATTCATTCATTCATCTTCTAGCGCTTTATCCGATCTTCCCTCGGGTCACGGGGAGTCTGTGTCTATCTCAGGCGTCTATGGGCATTAAGGCAGGATACACCCTGGATGGAATGCCAACCCATCACAGGACACACACACACACACACATTCATACACTAGGGACAATTTTCCACGGTGCCAATCAACCTACCATGCATGTTTTTGGACCGGGGGAGGAAACCGGAGAACCCGGAGAAAACCCCCCTGAGGCACGGGGAGAACATGCACAAACTCCACACACACATGGCCGAGACGGGAATTGAACCCGGACCCTGGCGGTGTGAGGAGAACGTGCTAACCACTAAACCACCGTGCCCCTTAATAGACAATATCAAGACATCAAATATATGTATATATCACCCAACCCTACTGAGAATACAGCAGTGAGGAGCGTACTGTTAGTTCCCCATATGTCCACGCATGTCCACCGCAGATTTTAAAGGACGTCCTACATTCCAGGTGCAGGTCACACTGAGAAAGGAAACACGGTGCCGCTACAGTCCTCCTGGTTTCACATTGATAACACATATGTCCCCGCACACCTTCCTGTCGGATGATTTATCGAGCACTCGTTTGGTCCGACAGAAGGGGGCGAAGAGCCTGGATGAAGCAGGCAGCTCTCGTCCCGGAAAAACAGAGGAGGAAAATTAATGAGGACGTTTGACTGCATCACAGCCGAAGCGGCGTGTGTGTCAAGCTGCTTCCTTTTCCGGGGAATAATAACAAGCAACAGAGCACGCCAAATAAACCAAGTCAAGGTTCCCTTCAGTTTATTAGATTTAAGGGCATGTCTGAAGGCTCTAAAGGCTTTTCATGCTATAAAAAGTGAGACAGAATTGGCCATCGGTATATATATATATATATATATATATATATATATATATATATATATATATAGATATATATATATATATATATATACCTATTAACGCGTTAATTGAAAGTGAAAAAAAAAAAACGTCCGTCCCCCAGGAGCCCAGCTTGAATGGGTATTTATCAGTGTACTTAATTACTAAGTCACAGATAAATCCGAAGTGTGTCAGGAGAAGTTGTCCCAGGGGACCCTTTGGCTGTGTTCGGGTACCCTGACCTCTCCGTGGCGTTCATATCCTGTTTGGGCAGCGAGCCGTGGTGGTTTGTTAGCCCGGGATTAGCTGGCAGTGTGGAGCACAGAAAGCAAACCTGGCTCTCTCTTTTTCCTCAGCCTACCTTCCTGGCGCTGGCTCCGACCCAACACTCAATAGCAGTCTGCTCAGGTTAGGATTTAATTGCATGTTCAGTGCTATAACAGGCTGTAACTTTAAAGCTTATTGGCAAAGATCTGTCACCGAGCCAATACTAACCCACGTAGGATCTCCTTTACTGCAGCAAAGTCCCAAGAGCACAGGGAAAGGACAGGGTTTACACGAGGCTTCACAAGCGTCAAGGTAGAAATTAATTAGCGGCGTTTAGTAAACGACGCATGTTACCGTCTGAAGTCCTTAAGAGCGATTTCCTCTGAAGCTCGTTAAGAAGACATACGCTTATCCCCGTGTTTAAAGACAGTCCGTTTGGTGTAATCATCGCCCAGGATACCGCAAGAGACGTCAGATATGACAAGTTCAGCAGCCAAACTACCACCACCATCAGCCAGACAAGAGCCAAACTACCCCACGTCAGCCAGACAAGAGCCAAACTACCACCACCTTTATCCACACGTCAGCCAGACAAGAGCCAAACTGCCAGACAAGACCACCACCACCTTTCACCCACGTCAGCCTGGCAAGAGCCAAACTACCACCACCTTTATCACACGTCAGCCAGACAAGAGCCAAACTACCACCACCTTTACCCCACGTCAGCCAGCCAAGACCAGACAAGAGCCAAACTACCACCACCTTTACCCCACGTCAGCCAGACAAGAGCCAAACTACCACCACCTTTACCCCACGTCAGCCAGACAAGAGCCAAACTACCACCACCTTTACCCCACGTCAGCCAGACAAGAGCCAAACTACCACCACCTTTATCCCACGTCAGCCAGACAAGAGCCAAACTACCACCACCTTTACCCCACACGTCAGCCAGACAAGAGCCAAACTACCACCACCTTTACCCCACGTCAGCCAGACAAGAGCCAAACTACCACCACCTTTACCCCACGTCAGCCAGACAAGAGCCAAACTACCACCACCTTTACCCCACGTCAGACAGACAAGAGCCAAACTACCACCACCTTTATACCCCACGTCAGCCAGACAAGAGCCAAACTACCCACCACCACCTTTTACCACGTCATGTTAGCCAGACAAGAGCCAAACTACCACCACCTTTATCCCACGTCAGCCAGACAAGAGCCAAACTACCACCACCTTTACCCCACGTGAGCCAGGCAAGAGCCAGACTACCACCACCTTTACCCCACGTCAGACAAGAGCCAAACTACCACCACCTTTACCCCACGTCAGCCAGGCAAGAGCCAGACTACCACCACCTTTACCCCACGTCAGCCTGGCAAGAGCCAAACTACCACCACCTTTATCCCACATCAGAACTTTACCCTTTACCCAGAACTCAGCCAAAATGTGTCCAATTTCTTTTTGTGGTAAACATAAGCCATGGCTCAGCCACATAGATACAGTTTGCTTTTTATTTCTGTGGGTTATCTGGACTCCAGCCGGAGATCAGCGTAATGCTTTTTCACATAGGAGTGTGGAAAAAACACAAACCAGAATGAAGCCAAAAGTGCCAAAAGCAAGCCAGACTCGGTCCACATTCTGTTGCTATCCAGGGAGTGTCTAATGAGCACCAAGGGTTCAGTGTAAATGACATTAGTACTCTCAGCCAGGGTGTTTCTTAATCCCTATTCGGAAATCAGCCGTATTAGTCGTTCCTTCATCGAAAGTGCAGTAGGTGTTGAGTATTATAAACACAATGACTAAACCTCCATCTCATTATCTCAACCCCTCGGGGGGGCGGGGGCGCGGCGGGGGGGGGGGGGTGTTCGTATGGGTCAGATTAAACACCGTACAAGTCCACAAGCTGGAGCTTAATGGAGTCTGGTGTTTGGGTCGCTATAAATGTCTCTTCCTTGTGAATCGAGTATTAAAAACAGCATTTAACATTCCATGAATACAAAAAAAAAAAGCTTATTATGTAAAGACCTCACATCTCACATCACTTCTGAAGCTTTTCCATCCTCTATTTGGCTCCTCGCCGACAATTTCCATTCGTTTAGGGAGATTTGTTCAGCAGCATTTCCTCTTGAGTGTTCACACCTCATACAAAAACACACACTATCCCTATTAGCTCTATTATTCTGTAAAATAGAACATTCTGTTTGGAACAATCTTCCTGTTGTGCACTCAGTACTCAGTAAAAAAGCCACTCCCCCAACTCCTCAGCTGTAGACATGGTGTTGAGAGAATGCATACCTTTTTTCCCATATGAGACTATTTGTTATAGACCCCCCCCCCCTCCCAAAATTGCAAAAAAAAAAAAAAAAAAGCATTCCTGCTATTCTTGTGGCCTAAAAATAAGGGTCTTGGACAGGGTTTCCAAGCAACAGGCTTTTGACGCAGATTAATACAATGCTACTAACGGCCCTGAACCGATGTACCCCTGTACCACCGTTCTCGCTCTCGTTTCTTGTTCTCGTCCCCGCTTACGCCACTCACCTTCTAGCGTCTTTACTTAGCTGTAATTACACAGACTGCTTTTTCTCTAATTGGTCATTGTGAAAATGCACAGGGTCATTATAGACCACACTCAGCCTGGCCTTAGGGCGGGGGGGTCCACTTTTCCTGGTCCACGTTTGGAGGTCCACACTTCCAAATAAAGTCTCTTGTTTTTTTGACACTGATACCGATGGGTCATGATGTAATGAATCCCATAGACATTCATCAAAACATGTCTGGCGCAGTCTAGTCATTAACTATCCGGGCAGTGGCGCTCTCTCGGTGACGACAAGGCTTGTCAGATATCGATTTTTTTTTCCCCCGTGCTTTTGATTTACCGTTAAAAAAAAAAAAAATCATGATAAATGATTTAATTATCCAGAACTTGAAAGCCTTAACAAACGGACAGGAAATAAATACAGTCATTTCTACCATTTCAGATCCTGGATTTATGCACGATTTCTAATTTCGAACCCTAATAAAGGCATTAATATTCATTCATTCATTCATTCATCTTCTAGCGATATCCGATCTTCCCTCGGGTCACGGGGAGTCTGTGCCTATCTCAGGCGTCTATGGGCATTAAGGCAGGATACACCCTGGATGGAATGCCAACCCATCACACACACACACACACACACACACACACACATTCATACACTAGGGACAATTTTCCAAGGTGTCAATCAACCTACCGTGCATGTTTTTTGGACCGGGGGAGGAAACCGGAGAAAAACCCCCTGAGGTGGAGGCACGGGGAGAAAATGCACAAACTCCACACACACATGGCCGAGACGGGAATCGAACCCGGACCCTGGCGGTGTGAGGCGAACGTAAAGCACATGTTATTATAGGAAAATAGATGGTGTGTGGAGTGGGGTCAAACTTTCTACTGTTGCTGCACCCACGGTGATAATCCACTAACGCATCGCATCAGGATTAAAAATAAAAATCGAAAATAATTATATAAATACTAATATTTATAATATATAAAATATATAATATAAATATATAATATATAAAATAAATATTTTAAAAAAAAACTCCACACACATGACCGAGACGGGAATCGAACCCGGACCCTGGCGGTGTGAGGCGAACGTGCTAACTACCGTAACCCCCTGAGGCATTAATATTATATATTAAAAAAAAAAAACACACACCTAAAAAATAATGCGATAGCTTAATTTCTTATAGTACTGATGATAAAGATTTACGTTTTATAATGAACGCGTCTCCTGTTCGTTTGAGGACGCAGTTTTAAGTAACTATACGGAAATAAAACCTATTAAAATGCATTTTGGATTGAGAAATTA
The DNA here is from genome assembly GCA_030449085.1 of Kryptopterus vitreolus. NCBI lineage: Eukaryota > Metazoa > Chordata > Actinopteri > Siluriformes > Siluridae > Kryptopterus > Kryptopterus vitreolus. The sequence continues at coordinate 2,431,678 of JACRUU010000024.1, forward strand.
ATGAGCTATAGAAATGAAAGGAATTCATTTCAATTTTATCTCCAGAGTCACATTTCGCACCGTGGTCTTTTATGCGAAGTGGTTAAATTTGATGATAAATGTCATTTCGATCTCGCGCATCCACACTCGTAACTTTGCCTTGAAGAAATCCAAAAATGATGTCAGGAGCTCGGAAAGCGTATCTGATACAGATCTGTTTCTGACGGATGAACAAGGAAAGGAAATGAGCCCGTTATTTCACGCTTCTTGCTCGTTAAACAGTTTATACTACAGCAACTCTTCATTCATCAGGTGTGGCTTTATTAGTGTCGCGTGCAAAAGCATCACTATTAGAATCTCTCTCTCGCTTCGGGCAAATTTTCGCCGCGTAACTCGTCCCGATCCTCACGAATCGTACCTCATATCGTGCGTCCCGATGGTGTGAGGCGTGCTGTTACTTTTATAAGGAATCCCCCCCGTGGAATTCCGAACCCGGGGCCAAAAAGCGGGAATTTTTTCCCCATAGAAAATGAATGGGGCCGAATTTTCATACCTCACAGTTTGGCCTGTGAGTGTCCGACATGCACATATGGCAAATCCACTCGTCCGGAGTGGATCGTGATCACATACCTCCCGAATCCCACACACATTTGGAATTCCGGGAAATGTGCGATATTCTGGCCCTATAGAGAATGAATGGGGAAATTTGCCACTCCTTTCTTCGGCCCGTGTTCGGCCGACATGCACATTTGACATATCCACTGGTAGGTGAGATGGAGTGGGTCGCGAACATGTCGCGAACTGTCTGAACCCAGACCCACGTGGAATTCTGGGAATTCTGCTTCGTTCCAGCCTATAGAGATGAATGGGGAAAATCTTTTCGTTCGAACGACGCTGGTTAATTTGATAACGGATAGAATGGGTGTTTTTGGTGTCTAAACACTCGTCTCTCCGAACGAGCTAGCATTTGGAAGTCAACGCTAAATATTAAACGGACCAGGCTGTAACCCGGAGCCGAGGTTTGCATCGGCAAGCATCACTCACATTTTTTTCAGGAAATGTCCAGGCTGTCACATGAACGGCGTAAATAGCTATGATCTTGCTATGAGCAGTTAAACATCCATACGGAAGGACTATAATTAATATAAACCGTTTGTAAAAACGGCTCAATCTCACAAGTTTTGCATCCAATCAGTTGAACATTTGACAAAATAGTCAACATAAATAGTACAATAATGAATTCAGTAGGTGCGTTCGCATTACAAATTTGCGCAAAACTTTTGCGATATTTTCTAAATTCGTTTGCGAAAGGACGCTGTTTCCATTAACCATGACTAAAACTCGTCCTCTCGCGGAAAAAATGGAGCCAACGCTTATTATTAACGTTTTTATTAGTTATTTGGAGAGAGGTAGGAGCGTTAAACAAGCATTAATGGCGAGGCGATCCCCCTATACTTGGCTTGGCCTTATATGCGCTTGTTCTGGGAGGTAATAGTGCGCGATTTCACAGAGGACCTGTGGATTTCCGATGAACACGTCCACTTTTTTTGAACTGTTCAGTGCAATAGCGTCTCTTGTAGCACATGCAGAATCACTCCCAAGGCACGGCGAGGTAGATCATGTGACCTGCGGAAAAAACGCATCGCATTCGCATCGCTCCTAGAGTCACTCTGATGAGGATGGGTTTTCTTCCGAGCCTAATTCCTCTCCAGGTTTTTCTTACCAATAAAATACTTCTGGCTTACTCAGTGTGTATATACGTATTCATTCATCTTCTACCGCTATATCCGATTTCCTCGGGTCACGGGGAGCCTGTGCCTATCTCAGGCGTCTATGGACATTAAGGCAGGATACACCCTGGATGGAATGCCAACCCATCGCAGGGCACACACACACACACACATTCACACACACATTCATACACTAGGGACAATTTTTCCAAGGTGGCAATCAACCTACCGTGCATGTTTTTGGACCGGGGGAGGAAACCGAGGAGAACGGAGAACCCGGAGAAAAAACCCCCTGAGGCACGGGGAGAACATGCACAAACTCCACACACACATGGCCGAGACGGGAATCGAACCCGGATCCTGGCGGTGTGAGGCGAACGTGCTAACCACTACGCCACCGTGCCCTGTGTATATACGTATAGAGACTAATTTACAAATGGAAAAAGGAATCGCCTTACTGACCTGTTATCAGTTAATAATAATAATAATAATAATAAGCCTTTATTGGTCACATATACATTACAGCACAGTGAAATTCTTTTCTTTGCATATCCTTGATGTTGGTAGTTTGGGGTCCGAGCGCAGGGTCAGCCATGATACGGCGCCCCTGGAGCACAGAGGGTTAAGGGTCTTGCTCAAGGACCCAAGGGCGGCAGCTTGGCCATACCGGGGCTCGAACCCGGATCTTCCGATCAGCAGCCCAGCGCCTTAGACCCACTGAGCTACCCTCTCCCTCATAACTAATGAGTTATCCTCATTAATTGTAGAATAGTTTTGTTGACATTTTTTGAAGTGTGTTGCATCAAAATGGCCTTATTTTCCTCCATTTCCTCGTGTTTTCCTGCGAATAAAATGTGGTTTCCTGAGATTTGTACATTTGAT
>JACRUU010000024.1:2439268-2441768 GCA_030449085.1 Kryptopterus vitreolus
ACGTCACTCCTGTGATTGGTCAGGTGCTCCAGAGTCCGTAAACACATAAAAGAGCGTTCCCAAAAATATCACAGAGGCAGCGTTGAGCTCGGAAAAGGGACATTTTCCTGATAAGGGAGGTTCGTTTGGTTGGAGATGATGTTTATGCACGAGTTCAGTGAAAGTCAGTTTGCGAAGAACGCATCAGGCGCGGGAAATGTAGGTTTATTGGTAATGAAATTTGAAATAGAAACATTAATTAACTTTACAACCCAAAAAAAAAAAAAACAAATAGTTTTTCCCAAAAAAAAAAGGATTAAAAATACCCAAAATTCTTATATAACTAACACACAGATAAACACAAGTATGACTTTATATCGTTTATATTTGTTCACCTTCTCTTTCCCTTCCCTCCTCCAGGGAGGTGTAGGGAGGTGGTAGCCCAGTGGTTAAGGTGTTGGACTCTGGACCGGAAGATCATGGGTTCAAACCCCACCACCACAAAGCTGCCACTAGTTGGCCCTTGAGCAAGGCCCTTAACCCTCAATTGCTCAGTTGTAAGTCGCTCTGGATAAGGGCGTCTGCTAAATGCCGCAAATGTAAATGTAAATGTAATGCGAATGTGGGTCTGATCATTTCTTCTATCCTGTTCTCCATCGTACACACGTTCTCATGGTACACACTTCACTTTCTAAAGATCAGACACCATGTTTTCCAACTTTACATTTACAGCATTTGGCAGATGTACTCATCCATTGAGGGTTAAGGGCCTTGCTCCCCTTGCTGGGATTTGAACCTGCGACCGTCTGGCGCAGATCCCCACTGAGCCACTAACACTAACCTGAATGAGCTGGAATCGGCATCTTGTGTGTGTCCTTAAAAAGTATCATCTCCAAGGTGTATATAATGAAATTGGTGCTCTTGTTGTTGTTGTTGTTTTTTTTTTTACTTTTAAACAAGTTAGCGTTTCCCCTCCAGTCATAAAGCAGTGATATGACTTTGATTCACCTCTGAGAATAAAGCTGTTCCACTCGCTAATTAGCAACTCAGAGGAGCTATTTATAGCCGGTTTCACCTTATCAACAACACCGCAGCGCTGTAAGTGTTATCCCGCCTGGTGGAAAGCGCATGACGTTCCGCTTAACACAAGAAACGCTGACTCATTTACTTTTACACTCTTACGCACTTTTACACTTTCCCTCCGTGCGCCTTTTTTTTTTTCTTTCCTCCCCAAGCCCGGGTTACACTTTTTTCCTTTCCTCCGACCTTGTCAGCGCGCCAGGATCATAATGTGCTACTTTTCCTACCCTGCGATCTTTTGGAGTGCGTTTTGTTCCGAAACGTGTCGAACGCATCAGCCGGTTTCAGCGCGTTCGGAGCCGCGAGCTGCCCCAGATACACGCGGTTTTCTGCAAAATAAAACATGACAGTGTTTAAATTTGCAGTACGCGTCTGGAATCCACGCGCTCAAGTTGCTTCTCGCTCTTTTCGCCTTCGCATTGCGGCGTGTCTGCAAAAAAAACAACAAAAAAACGATGTTGATATGATTTTACTGGATTAATAAATAGTATAGTTATAAAACTACTTTTAAAAAGTAACTTTTGGGGACGATTTATGTAATGACATTTTCTCTTTTTTTTTACTTGCATAGTTATGAAATGCTTCAGAACATAAAATAGGGTCGTTTCATGGCACATGGCATTATAGTCATACACCTGAGCAGTTATGGGGTTAAGGGCCTTGCTCAGGGGCCCAGGAGTGGCATATGGAATTTAAACTCACGACATTCAGATCCAGAGTCTAATACCTTAATCATTCATTCATTCATTCATCTTCTACTTTATCCGATCTTCCCTCGGGTCACGGGGAGTCTGTGTCTATCTCAGGCGTCTATGGGCATTAAGGCAGGATACACCCTGGATGGAATGCCAATCCATCACACACACACACACACACACACACACATTCATACACTAGGGACAATTTTCCAAGGTGCCAATCAACCTACCGTGCATGTTTTTGGACCGGGGGAGGAAACCGGAGAACCCGGAGAAAAACCCCCTGAGGCACGGGGAAAACATGCACAAACTCCACACACACATGGCCGAGACGGGAATCGAACCCGGACCCTGGCGGTGTGAGGCGAACGTGCTAACCACTAAACCCCCGTGCCCCTCCTTACCTTAACCTCTATAGTGTTAAAAAATCACCTATAGTGGTGATTAGAAATGAATGGCCAGACTGGAACCAGACAGAAATAATCACATTACAGTGATATTACAAGATATGTAGAGAATTCAGAACTTTGCTAGAACAACACAAAAAGTGCTAGTATTTTGTCGGCAAAGACCTGGACATTTTACGGCCCGTTGCCGTTTCCTGCCCGGCCCTTTGCGTGCGGTCACTCGCAAATAAGAAAATGTAAATAAAAAAACTTGACATGTGACATTTCCTGAAGAAAATGTGAGTGATGCTTGACAATGCAAATGCTATCTTGTTCGGAGAGACGAGTGTTCAAATT
>JACRUU010000024.1:2446768-2454268 GCA_030449085.1 Kryptopterus vitreolus
ATGTGTGAATTGTGTGTGTGAATGTGTGTGTGTGTGGAATTTGTGTGTGTGTGTGTGAAGGTTGTGTGTGTGTGTGTGTGTGTGTGTGTGTGAGTGTGTGTGTGTGTGTGTGTGTGTGTGTGTGTGTGTGTGTGAATGTTGATTTGATGAGTTTATACCAGAACAGGGAGGTTGGAGTTCAGTGGTTGAGGCATGGGGCTCTAGATCAGAAGGTAGTAGGTTCAAATCCCAGCACCACAGAGATACCACTAGTAGACCTTTGATCAAAGCCCTGGTGGGAAAAACTTGAAGATGTTTTATTTACTGTGTTTACAGTGAGCTGTGCGGTCAGAGATATTGATTTCACCACCTAACTATCAAATCCATATTATTATCCAATCTTTTGAAGTAGAAATGGTGATATTTTATATTTGTGTGTATATATATATATATATATATATATATATATATATATATATATATATATATATATCATAAATTAATACTTTTAATGTTTTTAAAACTGTAACAGATGTTATAATTATATACATTTCCCAGAAAATCTTAATCTCAATGTTTGAAGTGTAAAATATGGGACGTGGCCCCTTTAAGAATTGTGTTCCGGTTGCTTTTCCATATAAACTGGTGATACGGTGTTTAGGTTATACGGAAGCGCTTTATTGCGTTCAGTAAAAATGCGCTTTATTGCAGTAATACGGATTTGGGAATGCGATGCGCTTGCGTAAGGTTCCATACGGTAATATACGCTAATATAGTGAGGAGATCGTACCTGTTGTGAATGCGCAGCTAGGGGGTGTAATTCGGGGGGAAATTTAGGAAGTGTGATTGGATGCCCTGAACGTTTATTTATTTATTTGTTGTTTGGGTTTCGTTCATTCGCACAACACGACGCAGAGTGAAGGAGCAGATCGCTCACATAGTAACGCACACACACGTTAATAACATTAGCACCGTTAAATGCCGTTGATGCGTTAATAACGTATTTCCGTCTCAGTGAGAAGCCCATTCGGCTTATTTGGATCTACGAACAGAAATTAGTCATTATTGGATTAATTATAGACGCTGTAGAACCTTTCATTCGGATCGGATTACATCGGCTGTCAACACGTAATTCACGTTCACGGCGATTTGCGCCCTCATACGGGGTGACTTACAATATACCCTCGATGGTTAAAGTTTAGTGGACTAGTGTGGGGTTTGGAGCTGGGATTCGAACTCATAACCTTCGGAACTACGCAGAGACGGACTCATTATTTAAATGCATAAGGATTAGTGTTTTGGCTGTTTGTTTTTTTTTGATCATTATGGACTGGAGTTACCGAGACCGAACACAACACAAGGGGCCGAGCACACAGCATGAAAACGCATGCAAAAGAACAGACACTAGGGACCTCAATCACACACACACACACACACACACACACACAGACAGAGACAGGGGGGAAAGGACACAGGTGGTGGTGATTACCCTTAACAAGCACCGGAGGAACAATGGGGACGTCTGGAGGTCTAAATCAGTAATGCATGTCAAAACTTTGGACGAAATCCCGACGCGTCTTCGTTTTTACGCTGAAGCCGTTAATATTCGTATATAAGCGTCGCAGTCGAACACATCATGCTGTGCTTACTTATAAACATCCACGCATGCTTATAACGAGTACTCGGCTCGTAACGATGCCATTCGTCCGTGAATAAAAGCTATGCACAGAGCGAGTGTGTTTATTGATGATTACTTTATACGACGTACAAAAACACTGCCAAAGGCTCAACAATGTAACGCAAGTCGATTATTACGTAACATGAAAGAATAATTCGTCAGGGTAATAATCATAAGGGAAAAATACGCACCGGATTGTTTGGGAGAACAGGATTATAATCGCATTACATCACGCGATGCCGATTTCATTTCATGTGAATTCCGTAAAGACGGTAAAAAAAAACAAACATTTTGAGTCTGTATTAGTTGAACAAAATGTATATTTGTACGTGATTTATTAATAACACGGAGCACAGTGGATTAGCGGTTAGCACGTTCGCCTCACACCGCCAGGGTCCGGGTTCGATTCCCGTCTCGACCATGTGTGTGCATGTTCTCCCCGTGCCTCAGGGGGTTTTTTCTCCGGGTTCTCTGGTTTCCTCTCCCGGTCCAAAAACATGCACGGTAGGTTGATTGGCACCTTGGAAAAATTGTCCCTAGTGTAGTGTATGTATGTGTGTGTGTGTGTGTGTGTGTGTGTGTGTGTGTGAGTGATGGGTTGGCATTCCATCCAGGGTGTATCCTGCCTTAACGCCCATAGACGCCTGAGATAGATGCAGACTCCCCGTGACCCGAGGGAAGATCTGATATTCATAACACTTGCCTCCTTCCTGATTGGCTGATTGAATAATTGTGTAAACGAGCGGAATAAATAGAATAACATTGTTCGGCGTTTTTTTTTCTCGCTGCCGTATTGAAATTGCACATGCGTGTTCTTGTATTAGGCACGGTGCCGTAGTGGTTAGCACATTCGCCTCACACCGCCAGGATCCGGGTTCAATTCCCGTCTCGGCCATGTGTGTGTGGAGTTTGCATGTTCTCCCCGTGCCTCAAGGAGGTTTTTCTCCGGGTTCTCCGGTTTCCTCCCCCGGTCCAAAAACATGCACGGTAGGTTGATTGGCACCTTGGAAAATTGTCCCTAGTGTGTATGAATGTGTGTGTGTGTGTGTGTGTGTGTGTCCTGCGATGGGTTGGCATTCCATCCAGGGTGTATCCTGCCTTAATGCCCATAGACGCCTGAGATAGGCACAGGCTCCCCGTGACCCGAGGGAAGATCGGATAAAGCGGTAGGCTTAGAGATAGAAGATGAATGAATGAATGTTCTTGTATTTAAGATGGCGATCAAAGTTTCCCTTTTCGTTCACGTTCGTTCTTCCTCAAAATAAGGCACCGCGCTCGTGCTCGCTGTATATTCTGGAATGGCGTGACACTTTTGCCCTTTTCACTGGCCGTAAAGCCGGGCTGACTGTAAATAAAGCTCTCCGAGCGCGCGCTGCCTTGTGCACTCGCCGCATCACCAGTCAGAACAATGCACTTCATAGCCAGTTACAATTCATTATAGATGAAGCGGCATTAAATTTTATGCGCGGAGGCTTTGATTAACGATTTTACAACCGAATAAAATAATATCATTTCTCTCTGGACATCAAAATTTCATTAGCAAACCCATCGGATGGTGCGCGAATTGGGTTTTCTCTCCTAAATCTGTAGGTTTTTTTTTTTTTGTCCCACCCCCCTCTCTCTCTCTCTCTCTCTCTCTCTCTCTCTCGCAGTTACTCATTTATACACCTTGGATTCAGCATAATTTAACTGTAATTTAATGTATTGATTACTCCCTGTGGTTCGATATCAAGTGACTCTGATATTGATATTTGTGCTCGAGATTTTTCTATTCCAAGCTCAAGTTATAGAGCAGAGTCACGTTAGAGCTACAGTACACCACGTGCCAATATAGCTTTATATGTGTAATATATATATATATATATATATATATATTCAGTGTGGGCACGGTGGTTTAGTGTTTAGCACGTTCGCCTCACACCACCAGGGTCCGGGTTTGATTCCCGTCTCGGCCATGTGTGTTTGGAGTTTGTACATGTTCTCCCCGTGCCTCAGGGGGTTTTTCTCCGGGTTCTCCGGTTTCCTTCCCCGGTCCAAAAACATGCACGGTAGGTTGATTGGCACCTTGGAAAATTATCCCTAGTGTATGAATGTGTGTGTGTGTGTGTGTGTGTGATGGGTTGGCATTCCATCCAGGGTGTATCCTGCCTTAATACCCATAGACGCCTGAGATAGACACAGACTCCCCGTGACCCGAGGGAAGATTGGATACAGCGCTAGAAGTTGAATGAATGAATGAATATTTATTCATTCATTCATCTTCTACCGCTGTATCCAATCTTCCCTCGGGACACACACACACACACACACATTCATACACTAGGGACAATTTTCCAAGGTGAAAATCAATCTACCGTGCATGTTTTTGGACCGGGGGAGGAAACCGGTGAACCCGGAGAAAAACCCCCTGAGACACGGGGAGAAAACGCACAAACTCCACACACACATGGCCGAGACGGGAATCGAACCCGAACCCTGGAGGTGTGAGGCGAACGTGATAAACACTAAACCCCCGTATCCCTACATAACCAATATCAAGCATGCAATATATATATATATATTGTGTGAAACTCTTAAAATCAACGGCTGTTGCGCATTTTAATCAGTCAATATCCAATCAATGCTTCAAATCAATGATTATTCTAAACGATTTTTTTCTCCGTTTTCGAAACAACTCAAAAAGATATACAAATATACACAATACACAAATGTACACAATACACAAATATACACAATACACAAATATACACAATACACAAATGTACACAATACACAAATTACACAATACACAAATACACAATGTACACAATACACAAATATACACAATACACAAATATACACAATACACAAATATACACAATACACAAATATACACAATACACAAATATACACAATACACAAATATACACAATACACAAATGTACACAATACACAAATGTACACAATGCACAAATGAACACAATACACAAATATACACAATGCACAAATGTACACAATGCACAAATGTACACAATATACAAATGTACACAATGCACAAATGTACACAATACACAAATGTACACAATGCACAAATGTACACAATATACAAATGTACACAATGCACAAATGTACAAAATACACAAATGTACACAATGCACAAATGTACACAATATACAAATGTACACAATGCACAAATGTACACAATACACAAATGTACACAATGCACAAATGTACACAATACACAAATGTACACAATGCACAAATGTACACAATATACAAATGTACACAATGCATAAATGTACACAATGCACAAATGAACACAATACACAAATATACACAATGCACAAATGTACACAATATACAAATGTACACAATGCACAATTGTACACAATACACAAATGCCTACAATACACAATGCACACAATACACAAATGTACACAATGAACAAATGTACACAATACACAAATATACACAATGCACAAATGTACACAATATACAAATGTACACAATGCACAAATGTACACAATACACAAATGTACACAATACACAAATGTACACAATACACAATTGCACACAATACACAAATGTACACAATGAACAAATGTACACAATACACAAATGTACACAATACACAAATGCCTACAATACACAATGCACAAATGTACACAATACACAAATGTACACAATGCACAAATGCCTACAATACACAATTGCACACAATACACAAATGTACACAATGAACAAATGTACACAATACACAAATGTACTTTTCGTAAAATAAGGTCAACAAATGACTATCTTGGCAAGTTTTCACGTGAATTGCATAAATATTATGTAAATATTTGCGGTGTGTAGACCAAAAAGCAATTGTGCAACCAAAAAGATGTTTAGTTTGTGTATTATTTAATCAAAATGTGTGATATATATATATATTATATATATATATATATATATATATATATATATATATATATATATATATATATATATATATATATATATATGTGTGATATGTCCCATAAATCAGATAGATAAGGTTGCAACTTGGAATATTTCCACATTTTTCCCAAATGATCCCATGGAACGTTGAAGGAAATTCCATAGGAGAATCAATCATTAAACCACACATCTATATTAAACAAAGATTTTTTAATCCGTTGTTTGATATCCATAAGATTAAACAAATAAATTACAAATTAAACAATAAAGATATTTTATATTTTAACAATAGAGAAATGTGGTCATATTGACGAAGGGTGACGTGTCCGTTTAATAATATTCCACCTGCTTTACAGGAATACCATAATAAAATGCAATGTTCGCCTTCTTCTGTCTCTCGCAGACGCTTACACTAACAACGAGGTGGTTTACATCTGGACTGCAGATGACGAGAAGTCTGTGTCCGTGGCTCCAGACGGCTCCCGTCTCAACCAGTATGACCTACTGGGACACGTCATAGGCAAAGAGACCATCAGCTCCAGCACAGGTACCATAAAAAAACAACTATTCCAAAATATAAATGTTTTGGCTGAATGTTTTGCCTACTTCATATATATGTATATAAATGCGTCTTCAAGTATGGTTTGAGGATGAAGCTCCCGATGCGTTGTTTTGTGTGTGTGTGTGTGTGTGTGTGTATGTGGCACACAGTGGTTTAGTGGTTAGCACGTTCGCCTCACACCTCCAGGATCCTGGGTTCGATTCCCGTCTCGGCCATGTGTGTGTGGAGTTTGTGCATGTTCTCGACGTGCCTCAGGGGGTTTTTCTCCAGGTTCTCCGGTTTCCTCCCCCGGTCCAAAAACATGCACGGTAGGTTGATTGGCACCTTGGAAAATTGTCCCTAGTGTATGAATGTGTGAAGGTGTGTGTGTGTGTGTGTGTATGTGTGTGTGTGTGTGTGTGTGTGTGTGTGTGTGTGTGTGTGATGGGTTGGCATTCCATCCAGGGTGTATCCTGCCTTAACGCCCATAGATGCCTGAGATAGACACAGACTCCCCGTGACCCGAGGAAGATCGGATATAGAGCGGTATAGAGGATAAGAAGAAATGAATTAATATATATATATATATATATATATATATATATAATATATATAAAGTTATCAAAACAAGCAGCAACCAAATCTTTCAGGTTATTGATGAATCCGTATTGATGGCTCGGCGGCGCAGCAGCCCGCTTCCTTTTTTCAATTTCAAAACTTCTCTTTTCACTTTATGAACTGCAGACAACCTGTAACTTTCTGTATATTCCCATTTTTATGTGTGGTGTGTGTGTGTGTGTGTGTGTGTGTGTGTGTGTGTGTGTGCACGCCCAGTATACGCTTACGAATTCCATTTGTGTCTGTTTGTAAAGTAATTTATCTGGCCTGCTTTGCAAGCACCGAGCTCATCGATTGCTTTCTGCCGCAGTTATTGGGGCCACCGCAGCCCCCGGGGTTGGAGAGCGCCGGGCTCGCTGATTGCCTTTCTTTGTGCTGGAAATGTGTGTGAGAAAATAAATAAAATAATAATAAATAAATAAAAACAAAACAAAAAGGTTAATAAAATCAGTTTCCGGCCAAATCCAAACACTTCCCCCTTGCCTCGTCGTACGGAGTGTAAGGTGATAGACGTAATGCGCTTTTAACGGCTCGTCCTGACACGCTTTCAGACCGGTGTGTCTCTCTCGTTCGCAGGGTCGCTCACATGTCACTCTCTCTCTCTTTCTCTCTCTCTCTCTCCATTTTGAAGGGCAGAGCGTCTTAAAAAGTGTGCACTCAAAAAGATACGTGTAAACACCAGCCCGTGCCCTGAGCATTGGTGTGTGTGTTTTTTTTATTTATTTATTTGTTTGTTTGTTTGTTTATTTATTTATTTTATCAAACA
>JACRUU010000024.1:2459268-2479268 GCA_030449085.1 Kryptopterus vitreolus
GCGTGAAATACGTTTCTACGAATCCGCGCGTTGTGTTCGGACATCTGATGTCCAGAAGATGCGATATTTCTCCAGCTGAGTCGAGCTCTTCCGTATTCTTTTCTTTGCTTTTTTTTTCCCCCTCTTCCACTCCCCCTCCATTCCATGACACGTTGCCTTTGACAAACGAGCGCACCAGGGATGGTATTAAAAAGTTCTGCTCGGGAATGAAAGAAACTTATTGCAAAGCGCTGACTGGACGGCGCGTCGCTCTCGACAGTGATGGATTCATCTCCGAGTTGGTTTACAGAGAGCAGAGGAGTGACCCATAATTACCGCCGCCACCACCACAGGTACTAATTAATTACAGATTAGACCCAAACCCGGCCTGCGGTGACGTTAGAGGGAAAAAGAAAGTGTGTGCCGATGATCTTCCCGAGGGGGCAAATATGTGTGGTGTGCAGGAGATAAACCCCCATCACACACACACACACACACACACACAAGAAGAGGGATATTGGCTCAGACTAGCAGGAGGTTCAAACCAGCTGGACTTGAGGAATTATCATTATTGAGCTTGAGTCAACTTTGGTCTGCGGTTGTTGACGGGGGTTTTTGTAATCCCCGAGGCAGGATGTAAATGGAAGGTCATTCTGCCACTATTGCTCAGGTTCTCTTTTTCCTCCTCGCCTGTATATTTATAGAAGCGGCGGAGAACATCAAACGTCCCTCACTGTTTCTTCTTACCCAAGTCCAAGCGAAAAAAAATATATATATATATATAAATATATATGAGGCATGGAGGTTTAGTGGTTAGCATGTTCTCCTCACACCGCCAGGGTCCGGGTTCGATTCCCGTCTCGGCCATGTGTGTGTGGAGTTTGTGCATGTTCTCCCCGTATCTCAGGGGGTTTTTCTCCGGGTTCTCCGGTTTCCTCCCCCGGTCCAAAAACATGCACGGTAGGTTGATTGGCACCTTGGAAAATTGTCCCTAGTGTATGAATGTGTGTGTGTGTGTGTGTGTGTGTGTGTGTGTGTGTGTTGTGATGGGTTGGCATTCCTTCCAGGGTGTATCCTGCCTTAATACCCATAGACGCCTGAGATAGACACAGACTCCCCGTGACCCGAGGGAAGATCGGATATAGTGGTAGAAGATGAATGAATGAATGAATATTAAGGGGCACGGTGGTTTAGTGGTTAGCACGTTCTCCTCACACCGCCAGGGTCCGGGTTCGATTCCCGTCTCAGGGGGTTTTTCTCCGGGTTCTCCGGTTTCCTCCCCCGGTCCAAAAACATGCACGGTAGGTTGATTGGCACCTTGGAAAATTGTCCCTAGTGTATGAATGTGTATGAATGTGTGTGTGTGTGTGTGTGTGTGTGTGTGTGTGTGTGTGTGTGTGTGTGTGTGTGTGTGTGTGTGTGTGATGGGTTGGCATTCCATCCAGAGGGTGTATCCTGCCTTAATGCCCATAGACGCCTGAGATAGACACAGACTCCCCGTGACCCGAGGGAAGATCGGATAAAGCGCTAGAAGATGAATGATATATATAATGATATATATATATATATATATTTACAGTCACATGTTCTTGATGAACATCTCCAAATGTATTCCTCCTTTTTGCTCTTGGGAATGTTCTCCACTGGTTTTTGAAGCTCCAGTTCCACTTCAATCCTGAAAGGGTTAAGAAGGTCCGGGTTCTGTTCAGGACACTCGGGTCGTTCCGGTGCATCCTTTTAGGGAACGTTGTAGTTTTAAAGGAACTCTGTGTATAAACATGGCGTCGCTGGTGATTCGGTGACGTCGCCTGCCGCTCACTCAGCGCCTTTTTATTTCTCTTTTCCAAAGTCATGACTTCCCGTTCCCTGCAGACTTCCACCCACATCTCACTCTGTAAACGCTGACCTTGTCACCAGTGCAGACGCCTCACACTTACCATGCACTATTTTAGACTTCACTTTGGCCCGTCTGGAGCTCCAGCGCTCATTCCTACAGCGCTTCCTTTTCATCTTAGCGCATCAAAGCCCATTTAGAGGACAGGCGGACATGACGACGAGGGGACATGATGATGAGGGGACATGACGATGAGGGGACATGATGACCAGGGGACATGACGATGAGGGGACATGACGACCAGGGGACATGACGACCAGGGGACATGACGATGAGGGGACATGACGACCAGGGGACATGACGATGAGGGGACATGATGACCAGGGGACATGACGACGAGGGGACATGATGATGAGGGGACATGACGACGAGGGGACATGACGACATGACGATGAGGGGACATGACGACCAGGGGACATGACGACATGATGATGAGGGGACATGACGACCAGGGGACATGACGACCAGGAGGAGGGGACATGACGATGAGGGGACATGACGACCAGGGGACATGACGATGAGGGGACATGACGACCAGGGGACATGATGACGATGAGGGACTGAGGACAGCTCGTCCAGCTGGAAAATGTCTTTCAGGCACAATCACAGTGAATTGCTGTCATTTATTCACTAAAAATGACGGATTATGTTTGATTTTGTGACAAGAATGAATTTCATTCACAATGTCAGAAATGTGTGTTATATAAACATTTTCTTCATCTATCTATCTATCTATCTATCTATCTATCTATCTATCTATCATTCCATTAATTAATCATTTCATACATCTATCTATCCATCCATACATCCATCTATCTATCTATCTATCTATCCATCCTTCCATTAATTAATCAATTCATACATCTATCTATCAATCCATCCATACATCCATCTATCTATCTATCTATCTATCTATCTATCATTCCATTAATTAATCAATTCATACATCTATCTATCTATCCATCCATACATCCATCTATCTATCCACCCATCCTTCCATTAATTAATCAATTCATACAACCATCCATTCATCCATCCATGTATCTATCTATCTATCTACCCATCCTTCGATTAATTAATCAACCCATCTATCTGTCCATCCATCCATCTATCTACCACTTTAACCTCTCTTAGTTATAATCTATGTTGGCAGAAACACTACATGTGTAGATGAAGGTTTTGTGGAACGCTGACTATAAGATTATCGGCCTGCCTGTCTGTCTATCCATCCATCCATCCATCTATCTATATATCTATCTATCTGCCTGTCTGTCTATCCATCCATCCATCCATCTATCTATATATCTATCTATCTGCCTGTCTGTCTATCCATCCATCCATCTATCTATATATCTATCTATCTGCCTGTCTGTCTATCTATCCATCCATCCATCCATCCATCCATCTGATGGCTGTAAATGTTCTATAAGTCATGCAGTGTATGTAGACGTGACTGCGCATCTCTACAGGTATATTTCAGCATTCCTGTAGAATGTACAAAACCTCAGTAACCTTTTTCTTTTGCAAGACAGTGTTTTTTTTTTTTTGCAGCTGTCATGCGCGCTGCCATGACAGTCTCTATCGGGGGGGAAAAAAGAGAAAAGTTTCTCACTGTGACGACTCAAACGCTCGCACTTTTGATATGAGAACTCGTCGACTAGCTCAGCTGTCTGTCTGAGCGCACGCCGGACTAATGCTGTCGAAATGACGAATCACTCGTAAGACACTGCGTCATGACATCACACTCCCAAAGCCTCGTAGTTACGGCTGAAATATTGAATTGTCATGTGAGCAGATGAAGTCCATCATGGCATATCCCCAGATCTTTAGGTCTGCCGCGGCGAGCTGACAGCCAGTACAGATGATCCGTTGGCCTCCAGTCTGGAGAATGTAATGAGGTGCGGAGAACAAGCGTATTAGTATTCTGCAGGAATGGCGGTAGCGGTGTCTGCGGACGTGATGAAGCGGCGTGTCTGTCCGCTCCGGGGCTGTAGGTCAGACTGGGAGAACGCTCCGTGTTAAATAGAGTGTTCTTTAAAATGCCTGGAGGTCAGGAACAGTATATATCACGTTCCTCTACGCCTCGCCTCGCCTCGCCCAAAGCTGCCTTGCTTCTGTACCGTATATTTATATATATATATATATATATACCATCGTCCATGTTTACTTTATTATTGTCCCTGTTTATTTACTCACAAACATAAAGCATCAGCGAATAGAAATCTTAAAACACATGTTTTTAAAATTAATCAAGTGTATGTTTATCTACGTTAACATTAAACTAAAGTAAAGTCAGGTGGTCCCTTAAACCCATAACTGCTCAGTTTGTATGAATGAGATAAGGGGAATCTATCTATCTATTCATCAACACATCTATATGTCTATCTGTCTATCCATCCATCCATCCATCCATCTATTAATCAATGCATCTATCTATCTGTCTATCTATCTATCAATCTAGCTACCCATCCAATAATCAACCCATCTATCTATCCATCTATCTAACTATCTATCTATCCATTAATCAACCTATCCATCTATCCATCCATATATCTGTCTGTCTATCTATCTATCTATCTATCTATCT
Organism: Kryptopterus vitreolus; assembly: GCA_030449085.1. Classification (NCBI taxonomy): domain Eukaryota; kingdom Metazoa; phylum Chordata; class Actinopteri; order Siluriformes; family Siluridae; genus Kryptopterus; species Kryptopterus vitreolus. Next base: position 2,463,729 of record JACRUU010000024.1, read on the forward strand.
ATCTATCTATCTATCTATCTATCCATTAATCAACCTATCCATCTATCCATCCATCTATCTAACTATCTATCTATCCATTAATCAACCTATCCATCTATCCATCCATATATCTATCTATCTATCTATCTATCTATCTATCTATCTATCCATCCATTAATCAACCTATCCATCCATCTATCTATCTATCTATCTATCTATCCATCCATCCATTAATCAACCCATCTATCTATCTATCTATGTCTATATATCTATCTATATATCTATATATCCATCCATCCATTAATCAACCTATCTATCTATCTATCCATCCATTAATCAACCCATCTATCTATCCATCTATCTACCTGTCTATCTATCTATCTATCTATATATCTATCTATCTATCTATCTATCTATCTATCCATCTATCTATCTATCTTTCTATCTATCCATCCATCCATTAATCAATCCTATCTATCTATCCATATCTATCTATCTATCTATCTATCTATCTATCTATCTATCTATCTATCTATCTATCTATCTATCTATCTATCTATCTATCTATCTATCTATCTATCTATCTATCTATCTATATATCCATTAATCAACCCATCTATCTATCCATCTACCTATCTATCTATCTATCTAACTATGTCTATATATCTATCTATATATCTATCTATCCATCCATCCATTAATCAACCTATCTATCTATCTATCCATCCATTAATCAACCCATCTATCTATCCATCTATCTACCTATCTATCTATCTATCTATCTATCTATCTATCTATCTATCTATCTATCTATCTATCTATCTATCTATCCTATCCTCCATCCATTAATCAACCCATCTATCTATCTATCTATCTATCTATCTATCTATTCTATCTATCCATCCTATCTATCCATTAATCAACCAATCTATCTATCTATCTATCTATCTATCTATCTATATCTATCTATCTATCTATCTATCTATCTATATATCCATTAATCTAAACCTTATCTATCTATCTATCCATCTAACCTATCTATCTATATATCTATCTATCTATCTATCTATCTATCTATCTATCTATCTATCTATCTATCTATCTATCTATCTATCTATCTATCCATCCATTAATCAACCCATCTATCTATCTATCTATCTATCTATCTATCTATATCTATCTATCTATCTATCTATCTATCTATCTATCTATCTATCTATCTATCTATCTATCCATTAATCATACTATCTATCTATCTATCTATCTATCATCTATCTATCTATCATCTATCTATCTATCTATCTATCTATCTATCTATCTATCTATCTATCTATCTATCTATCTATCTATCTATCTATCTATCTATCTATCTATCTATCTATCTATCTATCTATCTAACCCATCTATCTATCTATCTATCTATCTATCTATCCTATCTATCTATCTATCTATATCTATCTATCATCTATCTCTATCTATCATCTATCATCCATCCAGTGGGGGGGGGGGGGGGGGGGGGGGGTGCTGGGCTTGGGGGGGTGTCTTTTTTCTTTTTTATTAACATAGTTTATTAACATTTGTGATTATCAACTGTTAAATCTCTGATTGATGTAAATAATATATAAAATAATAGTTTCTAAAAAATAAAATACACTGTTTATTATATTGTTTAAATGATTTGAATTAGCACAAATTTAATTGATTGAATTCAATTTAACAAATGGAAAAATGTCATTAATTTGTTAGACCCCATTTGGGTAATACACACAACACAACATTGCCTTGTCCCAATACTTTTGACTTTTGATGAACACATTTTGTCTCAATGGTTATATTTTGCCAGAACGCAGACGTGCCGAATCTAATAACATAACCTATAAATAAAGCTGCTTGTAATAATGATAATTAGGAATTACGTCTATTTATTATTATTTTTCTCATTTATCACACTTTGAAAGAAAAGGGAAGCGTTGATATTTTTAGTCCCTCGCCGCCGCTTTAAAAACCCACTCGGAGGGTGAAATTTAATTAATCGTTCACGCCCTGGAACGCTGCCAGCTTCCTGATTCCCCCTTGTGATGGGCCTGACTCTCTATTTCATGCAGATAATCCGGTTTTCATGGCGGACGCCGTGTAATTTACGATGTATGGTTTCGGAGCGTAATCCCACACCATTGTCCGGCGTCTCGAGCGACGCGTCTCGCTAATGTCCCCGTCATTTTGTCGACCCGCTTTTTAACGATGACGGACGGAGGCGTACGTTAAAATTGGGATCTCCGTCAGGAAAATGAGTTTCGCGCCATCAAGGCAGGTGGAGCGGAATGATCCCTTATCTCTGCTTTAATGGGCGCCGATTCCGGAGCGTTCCCTCATTTCACTGGCGATATTCCATTCTCGGAGCGGAACGCTGCAGGTCAGCACACGGTGACCTATGAAAAATTTTTCCGGAATTCCGTCCCTATAAAGAAAGTGTGGAGTCGACAGTAACGCCAAGGCTCTGGACGAATACAAAAGGCTCGCGGATGTAACTCATTTCATTAAATGGAATTCTGCGGATGTTTCATTCGCCGACGACGGCATATGGACCGGCACCCGGGAAGGATCCTCAGGAGTCGGACTCTCGTCATGGCCTCGGCTCGTCAAGGTCTTTACGGAGAAAAGCGTCCGTTTAAAAACACCCATCTGCTCACAAGGACGTCGCTTCTTTCAGAACACTGTATTACCTCTGCTCGGGAATTCCGCTCTTCCCAATTCCTCCGCATTTTATACCGGCGTCGCAGCTGTCCTGACAGATGGCGAGAGACTCGGGCAGAGCTGTCATTTTGTCAATACCCACATTGTTTCGCTCCAGTGGTGTATTCAAAACGGCATTAGCGTAAATATCGTCATGACAGTACAGGAAGTGTGTGGTGCTCTGGACTATTCCAACTAGACACGACATTTATTACACAAACTTGTCTCGAATCTGATTGGTTACTAGTATAACAGTGTATCGGTCAGGTGGTTCAGACACGAGTTCAGATCCCAGCACCATCAGGCTACCAGTTTTAGTTCCCCCCGTTAGGTGCGGAGGTGTAGGGAGGTGGGAGCTCAGTGGTTAAGGACAATAAAAACGTAAACACAATATGTATGCAATATTCATGTAAATGATGTGCAGGATTGAAGGAATGATGGGAGTGCACAGAGCGTGTAGGGGGCGTGGCCTCAGTACTTTTAATATTGATGTGATTCCGCATTATTCAATTATCCACATTAATACGTTTCTTCCCATTAATTCCCATGGAAAGTTCCTGGAATTCCCAAGAGTACCTGCAAAATACAAAATAATATTATAATGTATGCTAATCATTTTATTTATCAAAATGATCAAATTTGCAAAATGACTAATTTAGCAAAGTAATAAAATAATGTATACAAAATACAAAATAATATTATTAAAAGTATGTCTAAACCCTGTACAAATGATTGGATGCTCATGGATTGTGTTTCTTTCCCACCTCAGGCGTCACCACCGTTCTGACCATGACCACGCTGAGCATCAGCGCCAGGAACTCTCTTCCCAAAGTGGCCTACGCTACAGCTATGGACTGGTTCATGGCCGTGTGTTACGCCTTCGTCTTCTCCGCCCTCATTGAGTTCGCCACCGTCAACTACTTTACCAAGCGCAGCTGGGCCTGGGACGGCCAGAAGGAGAGTCAGGAGATGAGGGTAAGCAGGAGTATTATTATTATTATTATTATTATTATTCATTCATTCATCTTCTAGCGCTTTATCCGATCTTCCCTCGGGTCACGGGGAGTCTGTGTCTATCTCAGGCGTCTATGGGCATTAAGGCAGGATACACCCTGGATGGAATGCCAACCCATCACACACACACATTCATACACTAGGGACAATTTTTCAAGGTGCCAATTAACATACCGTGCATGGGGAGGAAACCGGAGAAAAACCCCCTGAGACACGGGGAGAACATGCACAAACTCCACACACACATGGCCGAGACGGGAATCGAACCCGGACCCTGGCGGTGTGAAGCCAACGTGCTAACCACTAAACCACCGTGCCCCTCACGAGTTTTATTATTATTATTATTATTATTATTATTATTGTTGTTGTTGTTGTTGTTGCGTCATACAGGGGGGAAAAGAATGGCAGTAATTTGCTGAGGTTTTTACCACGTGCATTACATTAGGATTGTTAGAGCTCTCAGGGAGCCGCGAGTTATATAATTACACTCCACGGGATGTGAATTATAACTCAGTACACTTTAGACCAATTACATATACAATTATTTTTCTGTGTTAAAGATGCAAACACCGGCGACATCATTCGACGCCAAGTTTATTCGTACGCCACTTTTCGGGCGTTTAAAGTGCTCTGTGTAGGAAAAATAGGACAAAAAAATCAATTAAATGATTAAATTGAACCAGTATTTTACACTGTATGTTTTTTTTTGTTTTTTTTTTATAAATTGAAAAATGATGGCGAATTTAAGACCGAATTTAAAAGTTACGTCACATTGCTTTAATTTTGAAATGTCACTTTGGAGCCCGATTTTTCATTCATTCATTCATTCATTCATTCATCTTTTAGCGCTTTATCCGATCTTCCCTCGGGTCACGGGGAGTCTGTGTCTATCTCAGGCGTCTATGGGTATTAAGGCAGGATTACACCCTGGATGGAATGCCAACACATCACACACACACACACACACACACACATTCATACACTAGGGACAATTTCCCAAGGTGCCAATCAACCTACCGTGCATGTTACAAGTAGTGAAAGTGATTGATCTGAAATGGATTGAATTAAAAACGGGCCCAGAGCTGATCCCTGAGGCGTTCAGAGACTGTCCCTGAATCTCCGATGCCATTTTGAAAGCAGAAGTATTCCAGAGGTTTTGCAGTGCTCAAAAGTTTTGGTACACCCAGCCGTATGTGGTTCTTCCCCAAACCGTTGGACGTAGAGGATCCAAACCTATTCCACCGTGAACATTTTCTCCAGGAAGATCTGCTTTCCACGGGTTGGAGGACGTGGAAGATCTCCTGCTATAGATCTCCAAGCTATTGAACAATTTTATGATGATCACTCTCAACATTTAAAGCATTTGGTAGACGCGACTTACAACTTAGCAATTGAGGGCCTTGCTCAGGGGCCCACTAGAAGCAGTTTGGTGCTGGTGGTGGGGTTTTGAACCCCTTGATCTTTCGGTCCAGAGGCCAACACCTTAACCAGTGGGCTACGTGACTTTACTGCTTTATTACTTAATACTTATTAAGAAGATACTAATGGTCGTTTGCTTTGTGGAAGACCACTAGCTGTTGTTGTTGACTGATAAACACATTTACTAAATCACTTCCAAAGCCGTATCAGAAGAAAATAAACAATCATTCGGCCGTCATAAAGAAGCCCTGATTAAATCCCAACCTAAAAAAATGATCCAGATCGCACGTGATTGGTTGCAGCCTTAAAATATAGTATTTACAAGCGCGATACATTTTTGTCCTCCTGAGACGTAATACTGAGAACCTAAAGGTGAACCTGAATGTCCTGCGAGCGAAGATCGTGACGTTCTTTTAACTACAAACGAAGGAAGATTGATATAACGCGGTAGAACTCCGCATATGGATTCGAGCGGTTCAGCATTCACACTCGAAGAACAGGATTGTCTACATCTAGAGCAGTGTTTTTCTTTATAACATGGACATGGCAGCCGAATTAAGATTTCAATATTGACTTTCAAGGGGCACGGTGGTTTAGTGGTTAGCACGTTCGCCTCACACCGCCAGGGTCCGGGTTCGATTCTCGTCTCCGCCATGTGTGTGTGGAGTTTGTGCATGTTCTCCCCGTGCCTCATGGGGTTTTTCTCCGGGTTCTCCGGTTTCCTTCCCCGGTCCAAAAAACATGCACGGTAGGTTGATTGGCACCTTGGAAAATTGTCCCTAGTGTGTGAATGTGTGTGTGATTGTGTGAGTGTGTGATGGGTCGACATTCCATCCAGGGTGTATCCTGCCTGAGATAGACACAGACTCCCCGTGACCCGAGGGAAGATCGGATAAAGCGCTAGAAGATGAATGAATGAATGAATGAATGAATGAATGAATATTGACTTTCCTTTCAATAATGTAGATAAAGTTGTAGCTGTCGCACCACGAACAATACAAATCTCTGGAGCAGGGCAGCGTCCTTGGATTAAAAATAAATAAATAAATAAAACATGTCAGGAATGTAATTTTTCACCGAGATTGCTCCATCTCAGAAAGCCAGTCTGTTCTTTAATTCCTGCACCAGTGCCTTTTTGCTCATTCCGGCGTATTGCCTCGTTCTGTCCTGCTCCTGATAAAGCGCTGAAATATCGAGCACTCACAGCTAATGGCTGGAAAACACTCTAAAGGAAGCTTAGCAAGGAAGCCATATTGTTCTTCAGCATGAGGCGTTATTGCTGAAATAAATTTCCATTCCATTCTCCAGGAGTCAACCTTGTGTAACACGTAAAGAAGTGCCTTATTTATTCATTAGCTGGGTTTTTTTTGTTCATTACATGGAAAAAACAGAAAAGTGGAGGAGAAAATCAGCAAAATAAATAAATAAATAAATACATCTATACAGCAGAAACGCAGAGGTAGTGCATAAATAGTGGTAGATAGATAGATAGATAGATGATCGATAGATAGATAGATAGATAGATAGATAGAATAGATAGATAGATAGATAGATAGATAGATAGATAGATAGATAGATAGATAGATAGATAGATAGATAGATAGATAGATAGATAGATAGATAGATAGATAGATAGATAGATAGATAGATAGATAGATAGATAGATAGATAGATAGATAGATAGATAGATAGATAGATAGATAGATAGATAGATAGATAGATAGATAGATAGATAGATAGATAGATAGATAGATAGATAAGATTTATAGATAGATAGATAGGAGATAGATATATAGATAGATCTAGATAGATAGATAGATAGATAGATAGATAGATAGATAGATAGATAGATAGATAGATAGATAGATAGATAAGTTTATTATTGGATAGATAGATAGATAGATAGATAGATAGATAGATAGATAGATAGATAGATAGATAGATAGATAGATAGATAGATAGATAGATAGATAGATAGATAGATAGATAGATAGATAGATAGATAGATTATTATTGGATAGATAGATATTTTTATTATTGGATAGGTAGATAGATAGATAGATAGATAGATAGATAGATAGATAGATAGATAGATAGATAGATAGATAGACAAACTGATAGACAAACAGATAGATGGGTTGATTAATGGATGGATGGATGGATGGATGGATATAAATAGTGATCTTAAGATCTGATGTGGAGGAAAAGGGGAGGATTTGGACGCTTCATGACGCACCTCCTGGATTTTTAGGGGGATTTGTGTTTATTCTGCTATAAGACTATTAGCGAGATCAGACGCTGACGATAAGATTAAGGAGCATTGTCATCCTGGAGCAGTGTGTAGCGTGGTACCTGGTTCGTGGTTCTCCTGGAGCGCCATCGAAAGGATGACCTCCACGATCATGACCGGAGACAAATGGGATAATTCACCTCTATACTGGGGTTCTGGGGGACGTTTTATACAATTACGTCGCCATCTAGCTATATAGTAATTGTTTGAGGAGGAACAAAGATGTCCCAGGAGATGTCCCACGAGATGTCCCAGGGGATGTCCCAGAAGATGTTCCTGGAGATGTCCCAGGGGATGTCCCAAGAGATGTTCCAGGAGATGTCCCTGAAGAAGTCCCAAGGAGATGTCCCAGGGGTTCGGTCAGCATTCATTCTCCCCAAAAAAATGTCTTCAACAGGGTGTAGAGATCAATAGGAGGAGATCTTCGTCTCCAAAGCATCCAGAAGGAGGAGGACGAGTCTATCATTAAACTATAAGTTTTATTACATAAAAATCTTCCCTCACATTGAATCCCATCTAAAACAAACAAACAAACAAATAAATAAATAAACCTCGCGCTGATCCGAATTGTAAACATCCAAAACTTTGAACGGCGAGGAAGTTTTGAAGCGAGAAGGGAAATACCACGGGATTAAATCGTTAATACCTACAGCATGTTTTCACCGTGTGTGTGTGTGTGTGTGCGTGTGTGTGTGTTTATGCGAGTGTGTTAATTGGCGCGCGTGTGTTTCTGAGACAAAACGAGGATCAGCGGCGCATTAGCGCTCAGGATGGGTAGGCGTTTTACCCCGCCTTGGGGATCTGGGGCATGTTTAATTCATGCAGCTTCACAGCCTGTTTATTACACAGCAGTCCGTAATGAGGCTAAGCCGGCGCTAGCTTTGCGTACGGCGTTCGCTAGCTCCGGCGCTGTAGAGCCGCTAGCTCTCAGCGTAACCTCCAAGCTCTGTAGTGTATCTCACACACACACACACACACTCTCTTTCCAAAACGCCCACAAACGCTTCCTCGCTCTGTGTTTCATGATATGTCGTAATGTTGTGCATCATTATGTAGTCTATATATGTGTGTACGGCGGGATAGAGGAGCGTCAAATTACCCCATTCATTCTCTATGGGGTCGGAATGCCATGGATTTCCCGAACATGTGTGTTATTCGGGTGTGTATATGATCGCGATCCACTCCGGACCCCCTACGAGTGGATTTGCCATATGTGCATGTCGGACGCTCACAGGCCCGAACTGTGAGGCACCACATTTCAACCCCATTCATTTTCTATGGGAAAAAATTCCCGCTTTTCGGCCCCGGGTTCAGAATTCCGCAGGGCGATTCCTTATAAAAGTAACAGCGCACCTCACACCATCGGGACGCACGATATGAGGTATGATTCGTGACGATCGGAGAAATCGCTGTTTTTTTTTTTTTTTTCCGCAACCCAGATTTAATTCGCCGATGTCGTATCGCTACATAAAACAAGCTAAGCTCTAAAATAAATAAATAAATAAATAAATAAATAAAGGTCTGAGGGTCGGGATTTGGTCTGTTGGGTGATTTTAATTAACGTCAAATCATTACCGAAAATGTTTTTGTTTTTTTGTTTTTTTATTTGAAATTACTAGCGGCTAATTGTCTCCTCACTGATGTGATTAGGTCGCTAATGAAGCTCGCTGAGCAGCCGTCCTGATTGAGACGAGGGGGGTTTTATTTTTCTCACGACGGGTCATTTGGTTTTTTCCGCAGCGCTGCGCATCACTGACCTTACGTCCGGAGTGTACGGTGTCAAAGAAACAAATTAAAACAAACAAACAAAATTAGGAAAGGAAAAACAAAAAAAAACAAAACAATGCATCATTTCGGCATGCATGACACTTTTTTTTTTTTTACCCGTGCGTTTATTATTATTATTATTATTATTATTATTATTATTATTATTACAACAAAACCCATCAGGCGTGATTCATCCGGCTCCGTGTTTGCTTACGGTGTACATGTTGCTCCGGGATCGATGCTTATTGCGCTGACGTAGAGAGACACCGAAACTCATCTTTCCATCTCGGTTTGACAAGCAGCTTATAACGAGCTGCATCCCACCGGCGCGCGCACCGAAAAACCCCCCACGCATGTCACGGCATGTGTCACGGCAGTTAATTAAACGTCGTCCACCAGAGAAGCTAAAACCCCGTCCTTTTACAAAAGGATCCGTTTATTACCGATGCGTCCTGTATAAAGAGATATAAGATTGAACATCAGGATCATGATTGGGTTTATAATGATGCACTTGTTTTGAGATATCACAGGTACGCACACATTAAATGCGTCCGTGTGGAAACATCGCAAAATCAAACAATCATTATTTATATTTCTGAAAGCATTCTTTGTTTACAGCATTTTTTTCACACCCACCTATATTATATATATATATATATATATATATATATATATATATAAAATATAATCCAGGATGTATCCTGCCTTAATGACCATAGACTCCTGATGCAGTTGTCCTGAAGATTTACGCTATTTTAAAAAAAACAACACCAGGAGTCTATGGGCATTAAGGCATATATATATATATATATATATATATATATACTATATATATATATATATATATATATATATATATATATATATATATATATATATATATATATATATATAGGCAGGTGTGAAAAAATGCTGTAAACAAAAAATGCTTTCAGAAATATAAATAATGATTGTTTTGAGGGACACGGTGGTTTAGCGGTTATCACGTTCGCCTCGCACTCACACCGCCAGGGTCCGGGTTCGATTCCCGTCTTCGGCCATGTGTGTGTGGAGTTTGTGCATGTTCCTCCCCGTGCCTCAGGGGGTTTTTCTCCGGGTTCTCCGGTTTCCTCCCCCGGTCCAAAAAAACATGCACGGTAGGTAGGTTGATTGGCACCTTGGAAAATTGTTCCTAGTGTGGTGTGTGTGTGTGTGTGTGTGTGTTGTGTGTGTGTGTGTGTGTGTGTGTTGTGTGTGTGTGTGTGTGTGTGTGTGTGATGGGTTGGCATTCCATCCAGGGTGTATCCTGCTTTAATGCACATAGATTAATGAGATAGCCCTTAATGAGATAGACACAGACTCCCCGTGACTCGAGGGAAGATCAGATATAGCTGTAGAAGAAGAATGAATGAATGAATGAATGAATGAACCTTATAATTCATAAACACAAGTCCCGATTGGTCGCCGTTCCATTTCAGAAAAATATCGTCCAAAAATTCCTTTTTATTTTTATTTAAGCGGCTTTTTTGCTTTTGCAGTCGGACACATTTCAAGTATAACGATGGATATTTTTTGATTCGTATCGCCCGGCGTTAGCAGGTAACAATAGCAGAGCTCTCTTTGTGTTCTTCTCCTCCACAAACATTGGCATGAGGTGCTGAAAGCTGCGGTTTTGGCATCGTCCCAAAACCAACTCGGCTTTCTCTCCCAATACTGTTTTGAAATATTCAACTTACCGTTTATATATAAATATATATATATATATATATATATATATATATATATATATATATATATATATATATATATATATATATACAAAACCATTTCTCCACCATCATTGGGTATTTAATTTCTTTCCTGTCTTTTTTTTTTAACACTGTGGATCAAAACGACACGGTTAGACATAAATGAAAGCATTATTGTGTTTTGTAGTAATAAACGCTCTGCCCTCGGGACGTCACAGCTAACCCTGTCCCTTATTTACAGTAAATATCCTTTGTGACCGTTAGTTCACCTCGAAAAAAAATAAAAACAACAACTTTGTATGAGGGTTCGTCTTGAGCTCTGCAGCTCCCTTGCAGTGTTGTTAGGAATTCTGCCGCAGTCCTGTCAAGGCGTCGTATCTCCTACTGATCCGTATTTGTTCCTCCGCGCTACAGAGCCTCTGCTTATTTCGCCGGGTTTTTCCAGCAGAACCCGACTCGTCATCCGGACCGCGACGCTGCTTTCTGTTTTGACACCGGCTTGACATCACCGGCCAAATGTTTTCATGGCCGGGGGAGGATGAGGCTGCTTGACAGGATAAAAATCCTTTTCACTCAAAAGGCTCGAGGCTAGAACCTGCTCTGACCTGCAACGTTTCGTTGTTTATTTATTTGTTTGTGTCTTTCCCAATTCCCTGCTTTGAGCTTCTCAGGACCAGTTTCTCATCCGGTGCGTTCCGGTTCTCATTCCACCGAAGATGTCACGTACACACTCTCTCTCTCTCTCCGGGTTGGTTATTTGTTAGTTATCACATGATCGGAGGGGGGGGGGGGGGGGGGGTCCATGTCTATGGAATGATCACGCAAATTGATGATGTGTTTCACCATCGTTAAAATCATATCATGTAGCGAAAGCAGTGTGTTAATTATGTTTTATTCGTAAATAAACAAACATACCATCAGCATCATCATCATCATCATCACCATCATGGATAATACATTACAGTACTGTGGATGAGGGGCACGCTGGTGGTTTAGTGGTGAGCACGTTCGCCTCACACCGCCAGGGTCCGGGTTGGATTCCCGTCTCGGCCATGTGTGTGTGGAGTTTGTGCATGTTCTCCCCGTGTCTCAGGGGGTTTTTCTCCGGGTTCTCCGGTTTCCGGTTTCCCCCGGTCCAAAAAACATGCACGGTAGGTTGATTGGCACCTTGGAAAATTGTCACTAGTGTATGTGTGTGTGTGTGTGTGTGTGTGTGTGTGTGTGTGTGATGGGTTGGCCATTCCATCCAGCGTGTATCCTGCCTTAATGCCCATAGACTCCTGAGATAGACACAGACTCCCCGTGACCCGAGGGAAGATCGGATATTATAAAAGATCGGATAAAGCAAAGCCTAGAAGATGAATGAATGAATGAGTAGTACTGTGGCTATTTTATTATTTTTATACCGAGACCGAACCAGAAAAAAAATACGGCCCGAAAAAAAAAAAAAAAAATGCAGATGTCATCTTATTATTATTATTATTATTATTATTATTATTATTTTTATTAAAAATTAAAGAGTTTTATATTTACGGGTAAATATTTCGTCTCGCAAACATTTTTCAAGCTTGCTTTGATCAGGACCCGGGAACGATCTCGCAATCTGATGCAACAAGGAGCCGGCGTTTTTTTTTAATTTTTTTTTATTTTTATTTATTATTTATTTATTTATTTTTTATTTATTTATTTATTTATTTATTTATTTTGAAGGAATCTTCTCAGCTAGTAGAGCATTGTCCGGTGAGTCAGAACGCTTTATCAGAGGCGAGGCACGCTGTAAAGTGCTGCGTTATCAGCCCACAGTCATGACAGGGACCCAAGCATTTGCCTAAGCGGGAGTGCTTACGAGGCGCATCGCCGATAAATACAACGCGCAATAAATGCACTTAAGTGAAATGTCAGCAGCGACGGCGTTTCCTGGAATTGCACAGGAGTTTATATCAAACAAACTGACGAGGCAGATATTTAATTAAAAAAATAAATAAAAAGAACATTTTAACGCCTATTATCAAGTCGGCAGACTGTCGAGGCGTTCTTCAGTGCGTGCCTCTGTAAACCGAGTCGGACGTTTGAGGCTCCTCCTCCTTCTTTGACGTCCAGTGTCAACATTTGGATTTCTCCTTGGTTACCATCATCCAAGAGTTTTTTTTCCACGCAGCATATATCCCCGAGCTTCAGCAGGAGTCATATACAACCCACATCCCTCAGGGTTCAGAGAGCTAGCGGTAATCCGTACGACAGCATTACGTAGCGCTAATCCTGCCTCTAATGTCACGTCGGAAGTACCGTATGTCATGCAGCTCACACGGAAGGTATCCAGCCATCCAAACGTTCCGAAAAGGTTACATAGCGTATTTTTTCACGTAAATATATGAAAAGCAGTGCGTCCTGGAATGCTGTATTAACGAGATTTTACTTACTTCCTGTTTCTCCTCCCGCAGAGGCGCGAGTCGGCGTCGTTCTCCAAAAAGACCAACAACACCTTCAACATCGTGGGAACGACGTATCCGATGGGCGTGGGAAAGGAACCCGGGCTCACCACCATCGCCAAGAGCGCTTCCGGCACGGCGTCGGCTCCGTCCCCGACCCCGGCCCAGCCGGTCCGAGAGGTGCGTCTCTCCAGGATGGACGGAGAATACATCTGCGAAGGCGTCAAGAAGTCCTACAACCGAGTCAGCAAAGTGGACAAGATCTCGCGCATCATCTTTCCCGTGCTTTTCTTCATCTTCAACCTGGCGTACTGGGCCACTTACGTCAACAGGAAGCCGACCATCAGGAGGTCCAACCCTCAGAACTGAACCTCAAGTATATTATAAAAAAAAAAAACAAACCCCCAGGCAAGTCTGGAGTAGCCATATGATGTTACCACTACGTTTTTTGTTTTTCGGTTTCGATTCGTTTGCGTCGGTTTTCACGCCAAGTTTACATCCCATTCCGTATCTACGAAGTGTCTTTAGATTATGTATACTTGAATATAATCGTACTCGTCAGACTCGCGTGGTAGTAAAATAAGACGCCACTCGATCAGGACGCCCTCAGTGTTCGGAGTCTCGCCAAATTTAACATCGTCTACAGATGCGTCTCCATCGCCCAAACCCTGACCGCCCCCACCACCCCCCCCCCCCCCCCCCCCCCTTCGATTCGCCGCGGTTATTCGTGCGTCGTTTTAAAAGCCAGTGCGGGCTCAAATGTATAGAAACAGTGTGCCTTTTTTTACTCCCTTTCAGTCGTTCTCTCCACACAAAAAAAAATTCGGAATAGAGTGGCGTTACGCTCCAGCGAGAGCGTCGTTTTAATGCGTTTACGTTTTTGCATGAATTGCACTTTGTATTGCTTACAGACTTAATCCGGTCTATAGCTGATATGTTTTTAGTTTTTTGTTTGTTTTCATCCGCAGAGACGAATCACAAATTCTTGCTTTAATGCGTAAACATTAATTTATACACAATATCATCACTAAAATTAAACTTCCAGAGCTAAACTGTGAACACGACCGTTTTTTTTTTTTTCTGTTTTGTGCAATGTTTGTAGTTTACATTAAAACGTCAGTGCTAAAAAAAAAAAAAAAAAAAAGGAAAAAAAAAAAAAAGTGCCAAATCATATAATTTTTTGCATTCTGTACTTTAAAAAGAGTTTACAAATGTTTATTTTGCCCTAAAAGTTGCGTAATGTATGTACTTATGTGACAGCAAGCTATATGAAGCAAAAAAACCCATTAACCTGAACCATTTCACCAATCATTGCTATTGATTAATAGTTTCGAGGACATCGTGTAGATTAACATATATATCATAAAAAAAAAATTTAAAAAAAACAGTGGACGGAAAAAAAAACACTACCATTTTATTCCGCCGATTTGTTTGTTTCATCGCCTCCAGCTGTATTAATAGTAAATAGATTTAATGCATGACAATCTCTTCAGTATCCGGTCCACGTCACCCGGCGTTACAGCGGGGGTCATGTTTCACACCCCTGATGTGTAACTACTTCTGTAGATATCCTTATTGTCTTTATTTCATACGTTTGTATTTTGGTGTAAATCGTAAATAAGACCATGAATATAGGAGTATATTTATATAGTACTATAAACATCTATTTATGGTATTTATAATATATATATACATATATAATTATAATATATATAGACGTGGTATATACTGTATAGACACATAGATATATCAGGAGAACCCATCAGTAGGGAACTCTCCTGAGGTAATAAAGCTGCCAGCAGCTACGCTTCCCTGTTTCATAATCTCCAAACAAATGTACAGAACCGGTGATCCGTACAGTGCCGTGAATTAGACCACACCTGTATTCCCATTTATATCCGAGGCCGGGTGAAAGTCGTGATAGTCGTATGTTATGTTGTGAATCCAAGTTTAAATAGGAACCTCGGAAAACTGTCGTCTGTGTAACAGTCCGTTATGACATATGCACACTGAGGATGTACTGTAGGTATGTCATTTTATGGCCATTATGTGTTATTGTTAAAGCTGTAAAGGGAACGGAACGTTTCGGGTGCAAAACCATGATCCAGTACGGAAATGCAGTATAACGTCTGTCACTGCCAGTCTCCACCAACTCCACTATTAATGCTGCTTATGTTAACTC
>JACRUU010000024.1:2481768-2484268 GCA_030449085.1 Kryptopterus vitreolus
TGATTTGTAATGGATTTATTGTGACAGCAGCGAGTGAGTAAAGTCAGGTAGTAATGATGGTGATGAGATGCCTCAGCGTTCACATCCGTCCCAATAGCAGCAGATCATTCCATACCACAACATCCAAACACATCCTATACAGTTGTGTTCCTCCAAATCTGTTGGGAAAAAAAACACTTAGGACTGGAATAATCAGGCGTTCCAATTCTTTTGGCCACGCGGAATAAATGGCGTTTTTGTTTGCTGAATCCTTCGGCGTGACGGTCTGTTGACGTTCGCGTCGTGTGCTTGTTTTGTTTTTATATTGGCTTCCTTTTCGTGGCGTTGTCGCTGTGATCCGGTTATAAAGGAGGACACGATTTCAGTGGAGTTTGTAAACACGAGCGAGCGCTTTTATCCAGCAAAGACGCGAGACTCGGCGATGCGTCAGCGGACGCCAGACACTCCTTTATTTGTGTGTGTGTGTGTGTGTGTGTGTGTGTGTGTGTGTAAATCATAAAGACTTGCAGTCAAAAACCCAGAAACCAAACTGTTAAAACGTTTAAACAAACAAATCCTTCCTCGGAATAAATTCGGTTCCTCGGGCCAAAAGTTTGTGGACACCTGAGACTCCATAAGATTGCTTTTTGCATCTTTTTAGGCCGAAAAATGTCCTCGATTTGGTGGAGATTCTTCCAACCCATAGAAAGCAGATCTTCCTGGCGCTGGCTTTGTGCACAGAGGCATTGTCATGACGAAACAGGAATCTCAGGTGAAGGGAAAATTCATTCCAAAGACGTAAAGAACCACAGAAAGCAGGAAAAAGCGGGTGTTCCAATACTTTTGGCCGTACCGTGTATCACCAGATGTTCTCTAATTAGCTTCTTTCTCACACACACACACACACACACACACACACACACACACACACACACACACACACACACACATCTACTGAGCAGCTCTAAATTGTTACACTTCTGTCCCTGGAGACTCATTCCGTCAAAAATAAAAATAACGTAAAGCTTTAACTTCGGGGCGATTCCATTCGGTGCGACATCACCGATACACGACGCGCATCACGCCGTCATCACGTAGCTAACGCAAAGTGGAAAAAATATTACATTTAAAAATGCATATATTTTTCGATTGCAATCGACAGAAAATGTATCGCTTAATTATTTATCGCGATATCAATAAAACTTAGTGGTGTTTATATTTTAACGTGGAAAAAACAGGAGCTGTTACCATAGAAACAAGGAACTTCCGTGAAAGAATTCCATATGAGATGTTTTTCGATGTTATTTAAATATATATATATATATATATATGCATAAAAAAACCTCATAGATTGGAATCTGATAGTCTGTAGATCGGACACACGTCGTGGACCGTTAACAATCAATTTTTTAAAAGAGTCGACAAAAAAAAAAAACGATAATCCGATATCCGTAAAATGGAAATGTGTTGCGTAGGACGTTTGTAAACCGAGTCACGTTTTAGATCAGACTTTAGATCAGACACTGTGTTTAAGCCAGAAAGGCAGTAATAACAGGAACCTCTGAGTATATTTATCGATGAAGAGTCTTTGCGTTGCTGTTCTACTCTTTCCTCCTGCCACTGTGTCACTGTGTGTTACAGAACATGTAAAAGCCAGATGTTACAGATGTTACAGATGTTACAGAAAAGACGTTGAGCATTTTTTTTGTTGTGCTACTGAGGTGCATTTTGTTGTGACCTGTTTGTAAGAGTAAAGACAGTATTCTGTTTGAAACCCTTTGCGTGTGTGTGTGTGTGCGTGTGTGTGTGCGTGTGTGTGTGTGTGTGTGTGTGTGTGGGTTCGCTGTTCCTCACGTGGAATAAAGATACTCAACTTTCACATACTCATGTTCCTCGTGTTGTTATTTCAAAGCGTTCATGAGTGGTGTGTGTTGTGAGTGTGTGTGTGTTGTGTGTGTGTGTGTGTGTGTGTGTGTGTGAGAGAGAGAGCAGACAATTATTTTGATTAAGAAATTTAAGTAAAACATTAATTGTATTGTGAAAACTTCTAATGAAGACGCTGCTGACCAATGACATGGCGGGGGCGGAGCCAAGACAATCACATCAAAATCTGTCAGACTTCACTGCGAACACTCGAACACACAAACCCCCAAATAAACACAGTTTTTATTCTTATACCGAAAATGACACATTCAAACTCGACATTTACTTCCTTTCTGTAGTTTGTGTGAGGTGTTATAGAATATTACTGCATGACGTGGAGGTGAAAAACGTCTCATTATAATGGTGTAAAGTCTCAGATGTAGGTGTAGATGATCACCTTATATCAGGGTCACTTCTCAGCATCGAGGACTTTAATCTGTTATTGATGTTTGCAGAGTAAAACACGATAAAAAAAAAACGCTTCATTTTCTTTATTTTATTTACAACTTACATCTGCTGTTAAAATTATTACATCGATCTCACGTCTCAACTTCCTTCCAGCCAATCACAATCCATGAACTAATTCACACAACTGAAC
>JACRUU010000024.1:2488633-2518633 GCA_030449085.1 Kryptopterus vitreolus
GAGAGAGAGAGACAGATTGAGAGAGTGGGAGAGAGAGAGAGAGAGATGTGGAAAGATTAAGACAGAACAAAACACTAACACAAACATCAGTTACATCCTTTGACACTTGGAGATAACCCACACAAGTGCCCACATAAAGACAGATCAAACACACACACACACACACACACACACACACACACACACACAGACACACACACAAACATACACACACACACACACACACACACACACACGTATAAATAAGTATGTGCACCCACGGAGAATCGGATGAGATTAAAACACATTCAGGGTTTGGGGGCATCGGTGACTCAGATGTACTCAATGGCATAGACATGAAAAACACACAACACCACACCACACACACACACTCACACACACACACTCACACACACACACACACACACACACACACACACTCACACACACACACACAGAGATAAAAAAGCAATCTGGCTTGCAGACTTTCAAATTACATCTAAACGAAGCTCCGGATTGCATTGTACAGGAATTTGTGATGAGCAGTGTGTGTGTGTGTGTGTGTGTGTGTGTGTGTGTGTGTGTGTGTGTGTGTGTGTGTGTTCCTGTAAAGTGTTTTCTGTATTGTGAGATTTTAACTTCATTTCAAAGCCGAATATTTAACTTTTTTCTACATTTTAGTGAAATCTTTGTTTTCTGTTTTATATTAATGAGGATAAAATCTGGTTAAATTTGCAGTAATTCACTGACAGAGAGATGACTGTAGGGGGCGCTGTGTTCTGATCTTGCTTTGATTGGTGCTCGGTGGTTTTTACTGATCACCGACATTCAGTCGAGATTCATTAATCTAATAAATATCAATCTTTATCTTTATCATTCTATTTATAGATTAGGTGTGAATAGTGGATTGTGATTGGCTGGAAGGAGTTCAGGTGTGAATAGTGGATTGTGATTGGATGGAGGTTCAGGTGTGAATAGTGGATTGTGATTGGATAATGGAGGTTCAGGTGTGAATAGTGGATTGTGATTGGCTGGAATGGAGTTCAGGTGTGAATAGTGGATTGTGATTGGCTGGAAGGAGTTTCAAGTGTGAATAGTGGATTGTGATTGGCTGGAAGGAGTTTCAAGTGTGAATAGTGGATTGTGATTGGCTGGAAGGGAGTTTCAGGTGTGAATAGTGGATTATTATAGTGGAGGAGTTCAGGTGTGAATAGTGGATTGTGATGGCTGGAAGGATTTTCAAGTGTGATAGTGGATTGTGATTGGCTGGAGGGAGTTCAGGTGTGAATAGTGGATTGTGATTGGCTGTATGGAGGTTCAGGTGTGAATAGTGGATTGTGATTGGATGGAAGGAGGTTCAGGTGTGAATAGTGGATTGTGATTGGATGGAGGTTCAGGTGTGAATAGTGGATTTGATTTGGCTTGGTGGAAGAGTTTGGCGGTGTGAATAGTGGATTGTGATTGGCTGTAAGGAGGTTCAGTTGTGAGTGTTGGTAACTGTAGGTGAGATTGAGGAACTGTAGTTGTTTCGAGGGTTTTGTACAGTTTGCGTACGGATTCCGACCTTCTGGATGAGTTAAAATTCTTCTTTGACTCCAGAGTTTCCACCTAAACGTTGAACTCTGCAGCTCCTCTTATGTCCTTGACTGCAGTGACTCGAGCTGTCGTTTGGAAATTACAGTTGCGTTGCGGTGGGATGCGCCGAATGTCGGCTCCCGCCAGCTTCCCCGGTACCGTCACCGTCACCTTTGCAGGAGCCGAGTCCCCGAGTCCCTGAAAAGACACTCAGGAAGAATCTGGGGCTGTAAATTATTCAGCGTTCAATGAGACCATCGCCTCCAGGGTCGGGTGAAAGATTTGTTCACTTCTGTCTCTGGGTTGCGTCATCCGGCGTCTCTTTCCTTCAGCCGGGTCAAAAACTTTGATCAAACGCATCTGCTGTAGATGTTTGACGGGCGGCGAAGGAGGCCGAGGGAGGCGGCACTCGTCACCTAATTACCACTTAACCAGAGATCACTACTCATTTTGTCAGCAGAGGAGACGTCCATGATTACCGTTCCCTCGTCCCGAAGAGACACTCCTCCCTCCCTCCCTCCCTCCCATCGCAGCACAGAGCCGGCTGTCAGGGGTCGTCCTGTATCTCTGGGTTTTTCCATGTCGACTCGTCAGGATGGGAATTCAAGCGACAGCAGCGTGATTCCGACATCGCTTTTTTTTTATGTAGGCGGATAAATGATTGCGTCCTTTGACTACTTTCAATGAAGCCGCAGGACAACGAAGTCACGGCTGACTTTTTAAAAAGACATCATTTATAAGCAGGCAGGGAATGATCAACATCATTTACACCAGAAATCCCTTTTTTCCTATTTTTTTTATATAATCGTAGGCATTTAAAATAAAATGAGCATTTTTATTTAAAAAATCCACTCTGGCAACCCGTCCATTAACTGCACAATGCTAATCTTTCGCTAAAAACAGGTGTATTATAGATGGTTCAAATCCTACCACCACCAAAGCTGCATTTAGTGGGCCCCTGGGCAAGGCCCTTAATTGCCTCAAAAACTCTGGGGTCAGAATGCAGGGTCAGCCATGATTCAGAGCCCCCCTGGAACACAAAGGGTTAAGGGCCTTGCTCAAGGACCCAAAAGTGGCAGCTTGGCAATACACCCCTGACCTTCCAATCAGAATCTCAGCACCTTAAACCACTAAGCTAAACCCTCCCACACTAGGCTAAAACCATCCCACGCTGAGCTAAACCCCTCCCCCACTGAGATAAACCCCTTCCACACATGCGCTAAACCCCTCCTACACTGAGCTAAACCCCTCCCCCCACTGAGCTAAAAACCTCCCACACTAGGCTAAAACCATCCCACGCTGAGCTAAAACCATCCCACACTGAGCTAAAACCATCCCACGCTGAGCTAAACCCCTCCCCCACTGAGATAAACCCCACATGCGCTAAACCCCTCCCACACTGAGCTAAAACCATCCCACGCTGAGCTAAACCCCTCCCACACTGAGCTAAAACCATCCCACGCTGAGCTAAACCCCTCCCCCACTGAGATAAACCCCTTCCACACATGCGCTAAACCCTCCCACACTGAACTAAACCCCACTGCTAAACCCACACTGAGCTAAACCCCTCCCACACTGAGCTAAACCCCTCCCACACTGAGCTAAAACCATCCCACGCTGAGCTAAACCCCTCCCCCACTGAGATAAACCCCTCCCCCCACTGAGCTAAAAACCTCCCACACTAGGCTAAAACCATCCCACGCTGAGCTAAACCCCTCCCACACTGAGATAAACCCCTTCCACACATGAGCTAAACCCCTCCCACACTGAGCTAAACCCCTCCCACACTGAGCTAAACCCCTCCCCCCACTGAGCTAAAAACCTCCCACACTAGGCTAAAACCATCCCACGCTGAGCTAAACCTCTCCCACGCTGAGCTAAACCCCTCCCCCACTGAGATAAACCCCTTCCACACCTGCGCTAAACCCCTCCCACGCTGAGCTAAAACCCTCCCACGCTGAGCTAAACCCCTCCCCCACTGAGCTAAAAAACCTCCCACACATGCGCTAAACCCTCCCATGCTGAGCTAAAACCGATCCTACACTGAGCAAAACCACTCCCATGCTGAGCTAAACCCCTCCCACACATGTGCTAAACCCCTCCCACACTGAGCTAAAACCTCCCATTATAGGCGCAAGGATGTGGGAAAGTGGGAGCTCAGTGGTAACGGAATTGGCCTCTGGACCGGACTGTTCAAATCCCACCACCACCACCAACGCTGCCATTAGTGGGCCCCTGAGGGTTAAGTCTGACGAGGCCCTTAACCCTCAATTGCTCTGAATTTTGCCGTCTGCCAAAATGCCGTAAATGTAAATGCATGACACAGCATGAAATTCTGCCCCAATGGGCTTCACATTGCAAACAAAATGAAACAAACAAGATTCACTTATATTTAGTTAAAAAAGTCAAAACTTTGCCAATGTGGTAAAATTAGACTTTGGTAGAAATTCTTCAAACTAACATAAATACAGAGTCGATAATAAATTCTACTAGATCCAATAACCAGACAAAGTTTCAAGCTTTAAAATCTCTATTTAACCACTAGGGGCAGCGTGGTGATGGTGTGACTTGAACGTGTGATCTTTTGGTCCAGCAGTCGATGCATTAACCCACTGAGCACTCACCGACTTTATAGGGTTTATAAACACAAGTTGAGGCCTTTCTTAAGATTCTTGATATGATCGTTTTTAAGTGCAGTATTAAACTTCAAATTTGCACCACATTCTGTTTAAAATTCACTTCATTCTTGCACTTTATATCTGTCACTTGTTTCTAGTGAAATTTTGCCGAGTAAATTTCATTTCCTCAACCAGACCTGAACAAGAACAATTTTCTTACTATAAGATTTATAATCGGGGCCATGGTGGTGTAGTGGTTAGTACGTTCGCCTTGTGCGTGTTCTCCCCGTGCCTCAGGGGGTTTTTCTCCGGGTTCTCCGGTTTCCTTCCCGGTCCAAAAACATGCACGGTAGGTTGATTGGCACCTTGGAAAATTGTCCCTAGTGTATGAATGTGTGTGTGTGTGTATGTGATGGGTTGGCGTTCCATCCAGGGTGTATCCTGCCTTAATACCCATAGACGCCTGAGATAGACACAGACTCCCCGTGACCCGAGGGAAGATCGGATAAAGCGCTAGAAGATGAATGAATGAAAGATTTATAATCTAATGTGCAATGTGATTCTTTAAAGACTTATTATTCTTCAAAAAAAACGTTTTCTGTTTTTTTCTGACATAACTTTATATTATCAAATTTTGCAGTGTATAGATTATCGTCTGTTGCAGTTCCCATGTTTGACCACTTGCAGGAATGGCGCTGTGGCGCTAAATAAGGGCGATATGATCGCGCAACAACTCAAAAAAAGGCAAACCAATCAATTATGCATTCATCAATAATCAATAAATAAATGTTTCAGCTCATATTTCTATAACATCGCTCTACTTTCGCAGGTGACGTTTACACTTTAGCATGTTTTTCAGGCTGTAGAGAGAATTCTCAGTAGGTACGTCTGTGTTCATCTCACAAGGGTTTGAGTCTGTCGAGGCTACACATGGTTTGGAGCAAGTCCATAAAGAAAGAAAGAAAGTGATAAGAAAACGGTTCGGGAATTCTGTTGGCCTACAATAAGCATCGAGTGTCTCAGCCTTTATAAAAAAACAGCAGAGCTTCTACAGGAACCAAGCCTTGGACTCTCAAGACACAATTCCGACTCCCTGGGGCTGAAAAAAATCACGGCATGATCTTAGAGGAGCCTCTGAGGCTCGCCTCGGGTTCTGTAACGCGTGTCTCACTCAACGGCGAAATCCAACAGCGAATATAGATTTGGGTGGAAGAGAACGACATAAAAAAAGGAATTAAACGAGAGAACAGAAGCAAGAAGTCGAACAGTTAATTAGGTGATGATGTCACATCAGTGCTCAATTAGCACTCCTTTGATTTGTAATGAAATTGTACTAATTAGTTTTTTTTAATTTAATCAGTTTATAAGCGCCTGCAGTTATGGAGATTTTCCGGGATGGAACGGCCTTTATTTATCACATATACATTACAGCACAGTGAAATTATTTCTTCACAGCTGTTTTGGAAGCTGGGGTCAGAGTGCAGGGTCAGCCATGATACAGAGCCCCCCTGGAACACAAAGGGTTAAGGGCCTTGCTCAAGGACCCAAGAGTGGCAGCTTGGCGATACACCCCTGACCTTCCCATCAGAAGCTCAGCACCTTAAACCACAGAGTTAAACCCCTCCCCCACTGAGCTAAAACCTCAAACACTGAGCTAAAACCCTCCCCCACTGAGCTAAAACCTCCCCAGAAAAGCTAAACCCCTCCCTCAATGAGCGAAACCCTCGCCTACTGAGCTAAACAACTCCCACACTGAGCTAAACCCCTCCCAGACTGAGCTACACCCTCCCACACTGAGTTAAACAACTCCCACACTGAGCAAAACCCCTTCCCCACTGAGCAACCCCCCCCTGTTTACTGAGCTAAAACCTGCCACACTGATCTAAACCCCTCCCCCACTGACCGCAACCCCTCCCTCCCACTACTCAGCTAAATCCTTCCACACTGAGCTAAATCCTCCCCCACTGAGCAAACCCCCCTCCACTGAGCTAAAACCTCCCACACTGATCTAAACCCCTCCCTACTCAGATAAAACATCCCACACTGAGCTACACCCTCCCACACTGAGCTAAACCCCTTCCACACTGAACTAAACCCTCCCACACTGAGCTAAACCCCTTCCACACTGAACTAAACCCTCCCACACTGAGATAAACCCCTTCCACACTGAGCTAAACCCCTCCCACACTGAGCTAAACCCCTTCCACACTGAGCTAAACCCCTCCCACACTGAGATAAACCCCTTCCACACTGAACTAAACCCCTTCCCACACTGAACTAAAACCCCTTCCAACACTGACTAACTGAACTAAAAAAACCCTCCCACACTGAGCTAAACCCCTCCCTCCCACACTGAGCTAAAAAACCCCTCCCACAATGAGCTAAACCCCTCCCACACTGAGCTAAACCCCTTCCACACTGAACTAACTGGGGCGTCTAAACCCTCTGAACTAAACCCCTCCCACACTGAGCTAAACCCTCCCTTAACTAATCAAACCCCTCCCGCCCCCACTGAGCTAAACCCCTTCCACACTGAACTAAACCCCTCCCACACTGAGCTTTCTAAACCCCTCCTACACTAAGATAAACCCGCCCCCACTTAGCTAAACAACTCCCCCACTGAGCTAACCCCTCCCCCACTGATCTAAACCCTCCCACACTGAGTGAACCCCCTCCCCCGCTTAGCTAAACCTCCCTTACAGAGCTAAACTCCTCCCCCACTGAGCTAAACCTAAAAGATAACCCGAGACTAAACCCTCCCCCACTGACTAAAACTAAACCCTCCCCCACTTAGCTAAACCCCTGGCTCCCCATCCCGCTACTAGCTAAACCTCCTAACAAGGACTAAACTCTCCTCGCTAAACCCCTCCCCCACTGGCTAAACCCCTCCCCCACCCCAAGGAAACCTCCCCCACTGAGCTAAACCTCCCCTAGCTGGAAAACCCCCCTCCCTACTCCGCTAAACCCCTCCCACTGATCTAAACCCTCTCCCAACACCCCTCCCCCACTGATCTAAACCCCTCCCACACTGAGCTATAACATAAACCCCTCCCCCACTTATCTAAACCCATCCCGCACTGAGCTATACCCCTCCCCCACTAAACCCCTAAACCCCCCCCATCCCCCACTTATCTAAACCCCTCCCCCACTAAGCTAAACTGTTTAGGACGGCCTCTAGTTATAACAGTCTATAACATAACTACAACTCTATGTGCAAGAAAAAAGACGTACCAGCTGATATCAAACATTTTCACCAGGTGGCAGCACAGAGCTGCACTTATAGTCACAGGGAGCACCGAGCTCAGTCAGTGGTTCGGTGGTGTTCATGTTTGTGCGTTGCTCGATAGCGAGGCGTCTGACGGGGGACGTTTAGCGAAAGGGAACGGATCTGTAGAATCTTGTAACTTTGTGATCCGACCTCGTAACTGCGGCGTCCTTCCTGTCCGAGTCGGCCTCTATGTACAAACACTCGATGCAATGCACACGCAAGTAACGCAAATAACAAACGAGGCACAAAACCGCGTCCTGGTGCATCCTTCATGACTATTTATTTCTCTAAAGAAGTGGAAATCGTTCCTCAGGAGCTCCTCTAAACAAAGCGCCGCTTGTTGTCTGTAATGAGGGTTTTTTCGCTCGGAGCTCAGGTTTATTTACGACCGAGCGTGCCGCCCGATCGCTCCGACTCGCCGGGGAACTCGGCGGTTTGTTACGGAGCTCAGGATTCCGGGACGCAAAACACTGTAAGCAGAGAATGAATTTGCTGAGGTACTTGTTAGCAAATGAAGAAAAAAAAAGAGAGAGAGAGAGAGAGAGAGTGTTACGGACGAACTACGGCGTTCAAAAGCATCCTCAATAGAGACAGCAGCAGTGGGAAATGTCAGACTGAGTGTAACCTTTCATGCTGCACTTGCACATTCTTCTCCGTCGTGAAGCAGCGTGTTGCTGAGCCAGCGGGGAGGTGGATGGCACAGATTATCCTGAACAAAAAAAGAAAAACCCTGGGGTAGGTGGAAATATGAAAAGATTTGTCTGTCAAGGTTTTTTTTTTTTTGCCACACACACTTTAGTATAATTGTACGTTTGCTAATAATAAGAACATCACTCATTCACTTCGCCTGGCAGGACTATTATCCCGGGAAAGTAGAAGCGAGTCTGGCCAAATGAGTTCTTCCTGGCCGAGGAGCCTTTTTTTTTTTAGGTATTTAGGGCGCAAATTAGCCGATCCAGTCCAATAAAAGACTGGGGTTAGGTCCATCATGATGAGAGGTGGATTCACTGGGGGATGGAAAGGAAAGTGCAAATGCCAAACCCGAGACGAGTCCGGAATACGAAGTCTTTTAAGTCAAGAGTCCATTCTTGGTTTCGCTTTTTTTACGAATGTGTACCGAAGGCAATAACGTTCTCATAACCTCTCAAATATGTTCTGTAATGCCCCGTCCCCCCATATCCCATCGGTAACCCAGAGCCTTAGACCACTGAACTCTCCCGTTTTCCAGACCCCTGTTACGCCCCCCTCCCCCCTCTTACTTTTTCTGAAGTAACAATCTTTGATGGCAATATTCGCCACGTTTTTCGCTGAGAAAAACTTTATCGTAATACTTACTTCCGTGAAAAGCCGCGGGAATAGGCGCCTTCCGGCTCCCTATTTAAAGACCTCCAGATTCCTTCCCCCTTGCCAGATTGGCTTTTTCTCTGAAAGACTCACAGTGAAATTGTGTCTTCGCATATCCCAGCTCGTTTGGAAGTTGGGGTCAGAGCGATGATATGGCTCTCCTGGAGCACAGGGGGTTAAGGGCCTTGCTCAAGGACACAAAGGTGGCTTGGTGATACCGGGGATTTGAACTCCCGACCTTCCGATAAGTAGCCCAGCACCTTTGACCACTGGGGGTACACCCCCTTACACCCCATACTGATCCTCTCCCGTTTTTGAGACCCCTGTTCTACTGGACCTCATTAAACACCTCCTTTCCCTCCTGTTGCGTGGACCTACTGCCCGTGTGAGTTCCCTCTGCCTTGGATCATTCCTACCCTGGACTTTAAGTGACGCCTTCATTTATTTGCCAACATTTTAAGACCCAGTAAACACACAGGTCTTTCCGTGTCTCCCGCCGTAGTCCCAGTGAATCCGAGCGTAATACTCCCTGCGCATACTTCAACAATCAGAGCGCCACTGCCACCTACTGTAGTAGACATGCAATTATACTTTATTCTAGCACGGCAAAAAAAGCATATTCCCCAGGGTCATACGTGCCTTCCCCCCAGCATCGGAGCACCCCACGATATAGGTTCTTTCAGGAACTTATTAAGCGACGGAAGGCAAGTTTGTTTCGTCGCAACCATTTCCATAGTGACTTACAACTGATGAGCAGGCGCCTTGCTCAAGAGCTCCCCTAGTGGCAGCTTGGTGGGGTGGAATTTGTACCTGAGGTCTTCCAGTACGGAGGCCAATGCCTTAACCACAAGGACAATTGTGTTAATTATTAAACGTGTAAACATACACAAGCATACCCACACTCCATCTTTTCTGATGGAATTCCTGATACCAAAGTAAACACACTGTAACGGTCATAACATTATGACCACCTGCGTAACACTCTGTCCGTCTTTTCCTGAGCAGTAACAGGATGATCTTCAGAAGCTCGTCTGTTGGATGGACCACACAGAACCCCCCCCCCTCTCCCAAACACACATCACTGATCCTCGGCTGTCTCCGCTTCAGTCCTGTTCCTTCTTTTTGATATATCCTGACCCCTGGAGACCTGGACACGCCCTATAAGAGATGCTCCGACCCGGTCGTCTAGACGTCACAATTTTGAAATAAAACTCACTTAAATCCGTAATAATGTACATTTCTCAAGAGAAACTTACAACTGAGCAATTGACGGTTAAGGTCATTGCTCAAGGAGCCCCCTAGTGGCAGCTTGGTGGTGGTGCCGGGATTTGAACCTTCTGGGGAATGACTAAGGACTAAAGTTTGTAGACACCTGACCATACGATTGGTGCCAGGTGCTTCTTTCTTTCACATTTAATCTCCATTTGCTGTTAGAATTCCCTCCACTCTTCTGCCTAGATATTCTACTAGATGTTTGTGGAGGCTCAAGTATGTGAGTAAAGCGACGGAGGCAAGACGGTGAAGGAGGTTCCTGTGGGGCAGTCGTTGTTCACGTTCATCCCAGTGGTTTTGGAGCTCTATAGCAGGAGATCTTCCACATCATCCAAACCATGGAAAGCTTTATGTTACTAATACAGGAGTCCCCAAACTACGCCCCCCCCCCCCCCCTACCCCCCCCAACATTTGATCCGGCCCTTTGAATAATGCCAGAGACATTCTGAAAAAGTCATTTTAATATATGTGTGAAGGATTCATTGGTCCGGGCTGGAAGGAAAAGACCAATCACACCAAAAGGAAAGGACCAATCACACCACGCCTGTCGGAATGACAGACCAATCACGACAGGGATGCGGGAGTCCCGCCTCCCTATTCCATATGTGCCCCGGTGCTTTCCTTCCCTCATTCTAGATTTTTTAATCTTTTTTCATACTGGATTTTTCCGTCCGGCTCCCGCAAGGTTCCGTCCGTGTGTGTGTGTGTGTGTGTGTGTGTGTGTGTGTGTGTGTGTGTGTGTGTGTGTGAATGTGCGTGTTTGTCCTGGGATGGGTTGGCATTCCATCCATGGTGTATCCTGTATTCCATCCATGGTGTATAATGCCAACCCATCGCAGGGCACACACACTCACATTCATACACACATTCATACACTAGGGACAATTTTCCAAGGTGCCAATCAACCTACCGTGCATGTTTTTGGACCGGGGGAGGAAACCTGAGAACCTGGAGAAAAACCCCCTGAGGCACGGGGAGAACATGCACAAACTCCACACACACATGGCCGAGACGGGAATCGAACCCGGATCCTGGCGGTGTGAGGAGAACGTGCTAACCACTAAACCACCGTGCCCCTTCTATTCTAGTGTTAGAAGGTATAATACATACATATAAAATCCTAATACCACTAGAAGTCACTCCGGCCCACGTCATCTTCTTTTATAAACTGCCCCCCCCCCTCCCATTAAAGAAAGGAAAAACAATGTGGCCCTCTGAGAGAAAAAGTTTGTGGGACGACTGATCTAGTAGAAAACGATCTCACGCCCGGATGAAATCTATTACGTTCCGTATTTAATGTTTTAGTTGTGAGGCTTCATTGTTAGTCCTTTTTCTTCAACCTGCCGTCCGTGTTTTTATTGGTTGATTGGTTGTTATCGGGGGTGGGGCAAAAAGAAAAGAGGGTGGAGCCTGTTTTGGAGGGTAAAAATGAACAATGACCAAAAAAAGGTGTGTGTGTGTGTGTGTGTGGGGGGGATCTATTACGAGAAATGAAATGTCACGTTTTAGTTTCTTTCGTGTATATAATATATAAGTAATTTAATAAACATGTTTCATTTCCAGCATTAGATGAAAGCTGTTTCGGTGTTCAGACAAGCGGAAAAAAAAGCGCGAATAATGTGCGAGTTCGGTTTTTCGAACGTTTTTTTTTCTTTGCGCCCGGAACGCGGCGACTCCACGCGGCGGCGGCTACGGAAGCGTGAACGGACAAATCAAGTGTGTCAGTGTGGAGCTGGAGAGCTGCAGAGGTCTTGCGGCGTGCAGATGTCGGAGTCCTGACACTGTGACGAGAGCCATGACGGTTAATGCGTGACGCGCGAGGGCGCCTCCGAGTGCATGGAGTTTCTTAGCAACGACATCGTGGAGGGCTCGTGATGAGTGCGATGACCACAAGAGCTTCTGTGGTGCTGCTTAGGAGAGCGTAAAGATCCGTGAGATCCTAGAAATTGCGTGCGCTCCACGTTCTGTATTTTATCCCATTTCTTTTTCCTTTTATTGCTGGTAAAAATTTTTATTTTCAGTCTGGTGTCTCTTTTTTTTTCTTTCTTTCTCCACCGCATTGCTTTTGTGGTGTAATCAAACCTCTTCACTGGTTACAAAAAGTCCTGTCATTTTAATAATAATAATAATAATAATAATAATAATAATAATAATAATAAAATAAAATAATAATAACGATAATAATAATAATAATGATGATTGTATTACTACTACTAATAATAATAAATATAAAATAATAATACTGATAATAGTAATCATAATAATAATAATAACGATAATAATAATAATAATAATAATGATGATTGTATTACTACTACTAATAATAATAAATATAAAATAATAATACTGATAATAGTAATCATAATAATAATAATAACGATAATAATAATAACGATAATAATAATAACGATAATAATAATAACAAATAATATTATAATAACAATGATAATAATAATAATACGATAATAATAATAATAATAATAATAATAATAATAATAATATATTATAATAATAATAATAATAAATAATAATACTATAATAATATAGATAATAATATCATAATAATAATAATAATAACGATAATAATAATAACAATATGTATATATTATACTACTAATAATAATACTATACTAATAATCCGATATAATATAATACTACTACTAATAATAATAATAGATAAATAATAAAATAATATAATAATGATAATAATAATCATAATAATAATAATAATAACGATAATAATAATAAATACATATAATATTATAATATTATTAATAATAATAATAATAATAATATAATAATGATATGAATATTACATAATAATAATAATAATAATAATAATATGATGATAATATAATAAAATAATAGATTACTACTACTAATAATAATAAATATAAAATAATAATATTGATAATAGTAATCATAATAATAATAATAACGATAATAATAATAATAATGATGATTATCGATAATAATAATAATAATAATAATAATAGCGAATAATAATAATAATAAATAATAATAATAATAATAATACTGATAATAGTAATCATAATAATAATAATAATAATACTAATAATAATAATAATAATAATTAATAATATAATAATATTATTATTATTAAAATAATAATAATAATAATAATAATAAATAATAATAATATCGCCCCTACGATAATAATAATAATACTAATAATAATGATGATAATAATTAATATATGATTATACTACTACTAATAATAATAAATATAAAATAATAATACTGATAATAGTAATCATAATAATAATAATAACGATAATAATAATAATAATAATAAAATTATTATATTATTAAAATAATAATAATAATAACGATGATAATAATAATAATAATAATAATAATAATAATAACAACGATAATAATAATAATAAAATCATAATATAAACAAATTATATTATAAATAATAATAATAATAATAATTAATACTATAATAATAATATCGAATAAGAATAATCCCCCCGAATAATAAGAAGAAGAAGAAGAAGAAGAAGAAGAAGAATAGGGGCATGGTGGTTTAGCGGTTAGTACTCACACCTCCATCTTCAGGAGATCGTCTGTTGGATGGACCACACAGACCTTCTCTTCCCCCCCAAACACACATCACTGATCATAATAATATGATCAGTTTGATTCCTGTGTTCCTCTACACCGTGTGTGTGTGTGTGTGTGTGTGGAGTTTTGCATGTTCTTCCCATGCCTCAGGGGGCCTTGCTCAAGGGCCCACTAGTGGCAGCTTGGTGGTGGTGGGGTTTGTTGTTGTTGGGGTTTGTTGGTGAAGACCCGTGATCTTCACCAACACCCTGCATGGAATGCCAACCCATCGCACACACACACACACACACACAAACACACACATTCATACACTAGGGACTACGTTGATTGGCACCTTGGAAACACACACCTTGTGTGTGTGTGAGTGTGTGTGTCCTGTGATGGGTTGGCATTCCATCCTAGGTGTATCCTGCCTTGATGCCCGGAGACGCCTGAGATAGACACAGACTCGCCGTGACCCGAGAGAGAAGAAGAGTCGGATAAAGCGGTGGAAGACGAATGAATGTACGCAGTGCGAGATTCCTGATAATCAGCTGAACTCAGATCAGTGAGATTCCCTCTCGGGAGATAAAAGATGTTCAGAGCATGTTCAAAGCCAAAGATTTGGTTTCCCCGCTGGAGAGATTCCTGTCACATGACTACAGGTGCATGGATACGAACATTTTGCCCATTGTGCCGGATTCACATCCGCATTTAAACATCCAATCACAGCATCGATACCAGATTCGTCTGGGAAGAGGAAGAGGTTCCTGAGTACCGTTCACACTCATCCCAAATGCCTCAAATAGGGTTTATAGCTCCATTAAACGGGAGATCTTACAAATCATCCAAGCTTTGTGCACTGGGGCACATTCATTCATTCATTCATTCATTCATTCATTCATTCATCTTCTATCCGCTTTTATCCGATCTTCCCTCGGGTCACGGGGAGTCTGTGTCTATCTCAGGCGTGTATGGGAATTAAGGCAGGATACAGCCTGGATGGAATGCCAACACATCACACACACACACACACACATTCATACACTAGGGACAATTTTCCAAGGTGCTAATCAACCTACCGTGCATGTTTTTGGACCGGGGGAGGAAACCGGAGAACCCGGAGAAAAACCGCCTGAGGCACGGGGAGAACATGCACAAACTCCACACACACATGGCCGAGACGGGAATCGAACCCGGACCCTGGCGGTGTGAGGCGAACGTGCTAAACCACTAAAAAACCGAGAAAAAAAAAAATCTGTTTTTTTTCTCGTATTTTCCGTAAATTTAAAAAGGCTTGTGCTTGTAATAAGGGGTGGAAGGGGGGGTGTTTGCTTGGAAATGGTGGTTCACTAATTTGGTATCTTTGTTAAATAAAATTTGTTGAGGAATTTTTATAAAATAGAATCGGGGAAAGATATTATTTTACCAAAAATGTAAAAAATGCATCATAACCCTGAACAAAAAAAACTGATTTAAATCCGTTGGAAAAAGCAAATAAAAAGGTGGAAAAGTGGGATTTGTTTTTTTTTTTTTTGGGGTGTTTTGTGTTTTTTGTTCTGTTTTTTTTTTGGGGGATGGGTGTAAGGTGATATGGGGTTATCTCGTTGTTGGGCCCCTGTTGGGTTTGATTTTGTAATTTTTGTGGGGGGTTGGAAAAGGGAAAAGAAATGTGGTGGGGGGGGGGGGGTGTGGTTAAGGTTTAAAGTTTTGAACCGTGATAATCACTAAACCACCGGCCCAACATGATTTAAATCGTTAAATCTGTTTTTTTCTCGTTATTTCCGTTGGGCGGCATACTATGTAAAGGGGGAAGGGGGTGTGGCTTAATAGTGTAAGGGGATGGGTTGCTGATTGGAATGTCAGGAAGGTTCAAAGCCCCAGTCGAATATTGAAATATAATTATTTATTTATATTTATATATATATATATATATATATATATATATATATATATATTTATATATATATATATATATATTATTTTTTACGGCGGCTAAAACGTCACCTTGGGTGTCAAAAAAATCGCCGCCATCTCAAACGCCAACCATCAATTACACCCAAAAGCACACAAAATTACCTGCCATGCATTTGTTTATTTATTTATTTATTTATTTATTAAATATCGTTACGGATAAGGAAACGAATAAAGGATAACGAAATTTACAGTACGGATGTTTTTTTTTTTGTTTTTTTTTTTTTTTTTTTTTTTTCCGAAAGAAATGCTTCGTTCGACGTAATAAGGAAAAATAACACGCGACACGACGCAGAGATGGATAGATATCATCCGTCACGGCGCCCCTGATCTTTTCGCTCCCGTGTATTTTAGAGTTTGTTGGCATTATTTGTGTGTGTGTGTGTGTGTGTGTGTGTGTGTGTGTGTGTGTGTGTGTAAGTGGTTGAGGAAGTAATGATGGTAGGTGAAATTGCACGCGCTTAGCAAACGTCATGTTGTGTCACCAGCTGCCACCTAATAGACCCTGTCAGCGGTGATTGATTCGCCGACCCTCGCCACCGTGGCAGCCTCATTTTTATTCACCCGAATGTGTGTGTCAAAAAGGATTTTGGGGGAAAATTGGTGCGAGGGGAAGTGATGCAACCCAACGCTCGTCCCTTCGAATCCGCCTGCGCCATCGGATAAATAATTCCCACTTCATATCCAATCTTCTTTTTAACCTGTTTAGTCTGTTTTGGGAGCGCGTGCAGGATTGGTCGTTTTTTACGCTCGCATTTGCAGGATGAAGGCGGTAAAATGAAGTCGCGGCGATACGGCACTTAATTGACGCCGTAGTGAATGAGATTCCGAAACGCCGAGTGCGATTTTTTTTAACGAGATTTCCGACGTCGTTTTATTTCCGTGTGTTTGAGACGAGGGTTATTAAACCGGGTTGCCAGGTGTCAACACAAACCTTTGTTTTTTTTTTTTTGGGAACGCAACGTCGCCGTGTGTTGGATCCGATCCGCACTATGACCTGCTTGCAATGAGTATTTTAACATTTGATTTAAATCTTCCTTCATCTTCTAGCGCTTTATCCGATCTTCCCTCGGGTCACGGGGAGTCTGTGTCTATCTCAGGCGTCTATGGGCATTAAGGCAGGATACACCCTGGACAACCCATCACACACACACACACACACACACACACATTCATACACTAGGGACAATTTTCCAAGGTGCCAACCAACCTACCGTGCATGTTTTTGGACCTGGAGGAAACCTCATAACCCGGAGAAAAACCCCTTGAGGCACGGGGAGAACATGCACAAACTCCACACATACATGGCCGAGACGGGAATCGAACCCGGACCCTGGCGGTGTGAGGCGAACGTGCTATCCACTAAACCCCCGTGTCCCTTTATATTCATTCATTCATTCATCTTCTAGCGCTTTATCCGATCTTCCCTCGGGTCACGGGGAGTCTGTGTCTATCTCAGGCGTCTATGGGTATTAAGGCAGGATACACCCTGGATGGAATGCCAACCCATCACACACACACACACACACACACACACACACACACACACACACACATTCATACACTAGGGACAATTTTCCAAGGTGCCAATCAACCTACCGTGCATGTTTTTGGACCGGGAAGGAAACCGGAGAACCTGGAGAAAAAAAAAAAACCCCCTGAAGGCACGGGGAGAACATGCACAAACTCCACACACACATGGCCGAGACGGGAATCGAACCCGGACCCTGGCGGTGTGAGGCGAACGTGCTAACCACTACGCCACCGTGGCCCACATTAATTATTTAAATCAGGGAGTTTGAAACTCATCATCACCGTGTTCCACATCAGTATTATGGCTTCCCTCGCAGGTCCAGGTGTAACTATAAGACAGTATATAGTGTTTGATGAGCGACGTCGCCTCATAACACAAAACACACACAGCGCTTTTAATCCTTCAAGCACAAACATACATTCGCTTTCATCATCCGTTTTTCACATCCTGGATTATTTGGGATTGAAATTTCACCCCCGGTAAACGTTGATGTAGGATACGCTGCCATGCATTGTGGGAGATGTAGTTTATTTTATCAATGCACGCTTTAATTTTAAGACCTTTAAGCTTCTTGTGATTCGGGACACGGTGGTTTAGTGGTTAGCATGTTCGCCTCATATCTCCAGGGTCCGGGTTCGATTCCCGTCTCGGCCATGTGTGTGTGGAGTTTGTGCATGTTCTCCCCCGTGCCTCAGGGGGTTTTTCTCTCCGGGTTCTCCGGTTTCCTCCCGGTCCAAAAACATGCACGGTAGGTTGATTGGCACCTTGGAAAATTGTCCCTAGTGTATGAATGTGTGTGTGTGTGTGTGTGTGTGTGTGTGTGTGTGTGTGTGCCCTGCGATGGGTTGGCATTCCATACAGGGTGTATTCCTGCCTTAATGCCCATAGACTCCTGAGATAGACACAGGCTCCCCGTGACCCGAGGGAAGATCGGATAAAGCGGTAGAAGATGAATGAATGAATGAAGCTTCTTGTGGACCACATAACGATAATCCTCAAATCACGGTTTGGATTAAACCGTGTCAATCTGGCAACCCTCGTCCAGATTCCTGTCCCAATGGACCACTATTCATTAGAATGCGTTGCAGTTCCCGTGTCTGACCACACGGTGCAATAAAACTTCAACGGCTGAACGGACTCTATTTCTCGGGATGTGCGAGATGTAAATTATGGGACATCTGTTAAACTTTACCGGGGGGTTTACGCTCGCTACGAAGAGGTCGTGGGTATTTCAGCACAACGTATAACACATGGGGGAATTTATGAAGACGATGCGTGGATGTTTCATTGGCGGATAACCTGCTGATGCGGCGTTTTTATCCGAACGTGGTCACCTGGTATCTTTTGATGACAACTTTTAAAACCACACATCCATGATCCATGAAATCTCCACTGCAAATCCAATTCATTACCTTATTCATTCGGATGCAAATCTATTTATCCCCCCTGTAAAAAAAAAAACAAAAAAAAATCCGCGCCGGTGTGTCAATTTTCCACTGTAAAAACCCCGTATTTGTGCAGGAGCGGGTCACTTTACACTATTTTTTACACTTATACACTATTTTATATATATTTATATATTTTATAAAGATATCTTATTTTTTGTCTATTTGAATTTTATTTGGGGGGCACTATGGTGGTTTAGTGGTTAGCACATGGTCGGCCATGTGTGTGTGGAGTTTGTGCATGTTCTCCCCGTGCCTCGGGGGAGATGATCGGCCGAGGCGCCTCGGGCTGGAGGTTTTTTTGGAGGTTCTTAAGCCAGAGGCGTTAACCGGTGCTCCGGAATGACAATCGTTATATTATATGTCACATATTCTTATGTAAGACCCCAATGTAAGACACCTATGTGTCTTATGTAAGACACCTATTTTTATGTAGGACACCTATGACCATGAGCTTTGGGTCATGACCGAAAGGGCAAGATCCCGGATACAGGCGGCCGAAATGAGCTTCCTTCGCAGGGTGGCTGGGCGCTCCCTTAGAGATAGGGTGAGAAGTTCAGTCACTCGGGAGGAGCTCAGAGTAGATCGAGAGGGATCCAGCTGGCGTGGCTTGGGCATCTATTTCGGATGGGCGCCTTCCAGGGGAGGTGTTTCGGGCACCGGGAAAAGGCCTCGAGGAAGACCCAGAACACGTTGGAGGGACTATGTCTCTC
Organism: Kryptopterus vitreolus; assembly: GCA_030449085.1. Classification (NCBI taxonomy): domain Eukaryota; kingdom Metazoa; phylum Chordata; class Actinopteri; order Siluriformes; family Siluridae; genus Kryptopterus; species Kryptopterus vitreolus. The sequence continues at coordinate 2,507,926 of JACRUU010000024.1, forward strand.
GACTGTCCTGGGAATGCCTCAGTGTCCCCCCGGGGGAGCTACAGGAAGTGGCTGGAGAAAGGGAAGTCTGGGCATCTCTGCTTAGACTGTTGCCCCCGCGACCTGGTCCCGGATAAGCGATAGAAGATGGATGGATTGATGGATATTCTTATGTAAGTGTCGCTTCTACAGGACGAAGGAACTCAAAGCAGCACATCAAAGTTAACGATGTTTCCGACATTGAGCAGGAGGACGGAGTTTTCGTACGCATCAGGAGGCACGTCCTGGAACGACTAGACATGGGGCAGACCCTCTGGAGAGGTTACGACACGTAGTTAGCGTCAAAAAATAAATAAACAAACAAACAAATAAATAAATAAATCAGAGGGTCCCTCGGGAAGATCTGTAATCTGCGGCCGGGGATAAGGAAATCCTGACCTTCTCCGTCTGTTGCCATCGCAACGCCCACCAGGATAAACATGGAACGGAAATAAATGCGTTATTTTCGGCAAGAAAAATAAAACCCAGTGACGAAGAGCTGGTAAGCCCGAGAGCGCACGCACCGGAGTGTTTTTTTTCCGTACGAGGTTTAGTGTCTGAAGGTTGAGAGTGTGTGACGGGGTCAAAGTTCCTCCACTGGTTCCTCTTAAATTGGAGCCCCCTTGATTCTCTCCGGGATGGCGGAGGGTAGCACTGACCTGTATTCGCGACCTTATTGTTTCCCATCACGACCCACAGCTTCCGAGCTTTTGACCGTCGGGGAAGATGGGAACGTTGATTAACCCAGAGCTTGTTTGGAGGGGGAAGAAGAAGAAGAAGAAGAGGAAGAAGAAGCTTTTCTTTACTCTTTCTCTCTTTGAGATCGGAGATGAACTTTCCCCTCCCAGACCAGAGGAGTCCGTGACCTTGGCATGTCCAAGTCCTCTTTAATTTCATGGATCGTTCTCTCCGAGGGAAGGCTAGCACTTTTGTTTTGACGGGACTAACTACTCACTGAGGAACCGGTCCATAATGGGGATCTGAACTGAAGAATGGGGGGGGGGGGATACGACACATTTCACCTGGCTTGTGAAGGTTCGGGGGAAGGAAAAAAAAAACCCTACATCATTCCGAGTTCTCCCTATTTCCCGGCACGGTGATTTACACCAGCGCGCGAGAGAGAGAGAGGACGTTCGGAGTTGCAGGTACTGTAGCATAAAAGAAGTGAAGTGCCTGTAAGGCGGGATGATTTATTCGCCGTGCCATCCGTCCATTAGCATCGTAATGCTTTCATGTCTCGGCTAACGGCCTCGACAAAACCAATTTCTGATGCAAGTATTTATTTTTCTCCCGGAAAAGTTCGGGGGGGGCAACGTGCATCCGGAGATAATTTTTTATGCTTGTTAGCGTTTGTGTTTTTTTTCCGTTAGGGGATTCGTTTTTAATGGGGGAGTGTGTGTGTGTGTGTGTGGGGGGGGGGCGGATTTTTCCTCTCTACACAAGCGCAGGGTTGTAGATCACATTTCACTACCAAAATAGGGAAATGTAGCCCAGTGGTTAAGGTGGATTGTGGTAGCCCAGTGGTTAAGGTGTGGGACTCTGGACCAGAAGATCACGGGTTCAAACCCCACCACCACCACCAGGCTGCCACTAGTGGGGCCCTTGAGCAAGGCCCTTAAACCCTCAATTGCTCAGTTGTAAGTCGCTCTAGATAAGAGCGTCTGCCAAATGCTGCAAATGTAAATGTAAATGTAAATGTGTAGGACTCTGGACCGGAAGATCAGGGATTCAAACCCCACCACCACCACCACCACCACCACCAAACTGCCACTAGAGGGCCCTTTGAGCAGGGCCCTTAAACCTCTGTGCTCTTAAAACGACGTAAACATGAACACAATTTACATTTTGCGGACACTCTTATCCAGAGTGACTTATAACTGAAGATTAAAGGCCTTACTCAAGGGTTTGAGTATTTGAGCAGTTTGGTATTGGTGGGATTTGAACATGCGATCTTCCGGTCCCAAGGCCAATGCCTTATCCACTGAGCTGATAATTCCCATCTTTCACAGCTTCGTTCATTTCCAAATCATTTGAAAACCTCTATAAAAATGAAGAGAATTAAGAATTCTGTAGGACCGGAGCCACGGTGCTTTAGTGGTTAGCACGTTCTCCTCACTCCACCAGGGTCCGGGTTTGATTCCCGTCTCGGCCATGTGTGTGTGGAGTTTGTGCATGTTCTCCCCGTGTGCCTCAGGGGGTTTTTTTTTCTCCGGGTTCTCCGGTTTCCCTCCCCCGGTCCAAAAACATGCACGGTAGGTTGATTGGCACCTTGGAAAATTGTCCCTAGTGTATGAATGTGTGTGTGTGTGTGAATGTGTGTGTGTGTGTCCTGCGATGGGTTGGCATTCCATCCAGGGTGTATCCTGCCTTAATGCCCATAGACTCCTGAGATAGACACAGACTCCCCGTGACCCGAGGGAAGATCGGATAAAGCGCTAGAAGATGAATGAATGAATGAAGAATTGTGTAAGTTCGTTGAAAACATGATGAATAACGAAACCTTCTTTTCCTGGAATTCCAAGCGGACAGTTTGGGTGAATTTTGGACGGCTTGTCGTTTATGACGTTTGAGAAAGTTACCGTCGATATAAAACGCCGCGAGGGGGAAAAAAGCGCCATCTGTTCAGCGTTGGATGAAACGGTCGAGTAAAAACACCAATCCGCTGCTTAAATATAAAGCGTTTTGACATTTCCTGTATAACGGACAGTTAAATAGTTCCGTACTTTTCATCGTCTGCAGGAAATTCTGGCTCCAGCAAAACATTCATTCATTCATTCATTCATCTTCTACCGCTTTATCCGATCTTCTCGGGTCACGGGGAGTCTGTGTCTATCTCAGGCGTTTATGGGCATTAAGGCAGAATACACCCTGGATGGAATGCCAACCCATCGCAGGGCACACACACACACACACACACACACACACACACACACACACATTCATACACTAGGGACAATTTTCCAAGGTGCCAATCAACCTACCGTGCATGTTTTTGAACCGGGGGAGGAAACCGGAGAACCCGGAGAAAAACCCCCTGAGGCACGGGGAGAACTTGCACAAACTCCACACACACATGGCCGAGGCGGGAATCGAACCCGGACCCTGGCGGTGTGAGGCGAACGTGCTAACCACTACGCCACCGTGCCCCTTTATTTATTTATTTATTTTATTTTACTTTTTCCTATAGAATGTTGTTACAATCCCAGTTCCCTCACGGAAATGTCGGACCGAACGGGATTGAGAACCGGAAAAAACGATTCCGATTCTGGAATATTTAAGATTAAGAATCGGATCGTTTCGATTCCTCTTATCGAATCCCGAGTGATTTTTTTTTCACCTGGCAACCTGCCAGGACCTTCTATGGAAATCTAAACATCGGTTACCTGTCAGGATGCTCCGGTCTCGATGCGCCAAATTTCCACTATTGGGATGCGAACTTTCTACTTTTGGGCCTCGCACTCCAGGGTTCCTGCCGTGTCGCGGCGTTTTTCCGCTTCTCGTGGATTATTATTCCCATTATTTTTTTGGATTGGAAATTTGGGAATTTTTGGTTTCGCATTGTGCGTCCCGGCCTTGTATCCGTTATTTACCCGCTCGCTAACATGACCGCGGGAAGCGATCAAAAGTGTGGCTACAATTTGTTTTGCTCCTTCTCTTCGAGAGCTCAGTTCATCGTATTCCCGGGAGGAGAGAGTAAGCAAATAAATAAATAAATAAATAAATAAATAAATCGAGTGCCGCTGTGGTTTAGCGGTTATCCCTTATCCGGGACCGGGTCCATCCATGTTCTCCCGGGGGTTTTTCTCCGGGTTCTCCGGTTTCCTCCCCGGTCCCAATACATGCACGACTGGAAAATTGTCCCCTAGTGTGTGAAAGTGTGTATGTCTTATTATTCTTATTAGAATTATTATTATTATCATTATTATTATTCATTCATTCATCAATCCGTCCAATCATACGTTTTTTCATTATCGATCTTCCGTTAACCATTCATCCATCCATCCATCCACCCATCAATATATCACTATTCCTCATCCATCCATCCTCATCTATCCATCCATTCATCTATGAATTTTTCACGTCGTTCATCCCTCCATCCGTTCGTACATTTTTCATCATTCGTCATCCATCCATCCATCCATCTATGAGTTTTCCATTCATCCATCCATCAATCCATGCATTTCTCGTTATTAACCATCCATCCATGACTTTGTATTGACTATTATACATGAGTTTATTATTCATCATCCATCCGTTTTTTTTCTTTATTCACTCCATCCATCCATTTTTAATTATTCATCTATCCATCCGTTTATTTCTTCAAGCGTCCATCATCTCATCAGTCCTTCGCTTCAGTTATTTATCCATTCATGCATAATTTTTTTAAATTATTATTATTTACTCATTCATCCATCCATCCATTCATTCATCCATTTTTCATTATTGATCATCCATCCATCTGTGAGCTTTCCATTCATCCATCCATCCATCCCTGACTTTATAATTCATGCTTCCATCTATGTGTGTGTGTGTGTGTGTGTGTGTGTTATGGGTTGGCGTTCCATACAGGGTGTGTCCGGCCTTGATGCCCGAAGGCTCCCCCGACAGAGAATTCGGATAAAGCGGTAGATGGATGGATGGATGGATGGATGAATGAATGAATAAAAATTCTATACAGAAAGAATTCCCGGTGCCGAGTTTCTCTCCGGCTCTGATGAGTCTTTCTTTTCTTTTTTCCGCGTTCAGAAAAGAATATAATTGCAGGAAAAATCTGTCTGCGTCCGGCTCTGCTGCGGTCATGACTTTATTTATTTATTTATTTGTTTGTTTGTTTGTTTGTTTGTTTGTTTTAGAGCGAGAGAAAATACACAAACACACGACTGGTGCGCTGACACAAGAGTTTCTACATTTATAACCACTTTACCATTTACATGCTCTCTCTCTCTCTCTCTCTCTCTCTCTCTCTCTCTCTCTCTCTTTTTTTTCCCAGCAGGAATCTTTAAGGACATAATAAAGTGCTGTTATTGAGGGAATACATTGCGGTCCTGATGTACATTAAACTTTATTGCTTCTGCCACTTCTATAAATTCACCGAGTCGTTTTAGAAATATAATGAGATTCCGCTAAACTTACTAGCGCTCGGGATTCGCATATTAAGCCGCGTGGTTTGTTTATTTATTTGTTTGTTCGTTTATTTATTTGTACACAGCCGGCAGAATTATACATATTATTTAATATACCGGAATGTGATTTGGGATGCTAATCACACTCCCTGGTTAGTGTGAGCGCTAACACAAAGCGCAAAGTAATGAGTGAAAAGGAGCTCCATCCATCCTCATCTATCCATCCATCCATTCATCGATGCATTTTTCAAGTCGTTCATCCATCCATCCATTCGTACATTTTTCCTCATTCATCATCCATCCGTCCATCCATCCATCCATCCATCCATCCATCTATGAGTTTTCCATTCATCCATCCACCAATCCATGCATTTCTCGTTATTAACATTCATCCATGACTTTTTATTGACTATTATACATGAGTTTATTATTCATCCTTCCATCCATCCATTTTGTCTTTATTCACTTCATCCATCCATTTTTAATTATCCATCTATCCATCCGTTTACTTCTTCAAGCGTCCATCATTTCATCAGTCCTTTGCTTCAGTTGTTTATCCGTCAATGCATGATTATTATTATTATTATTATTATTATTATTATTATTATTATTCCTCATCCATCCATCCTCATCTATCCATCAATCCATTCATCTATGAATTTTTCAAGTCGTTCATCCATCCATCCATTCGTACATTTTTTTCATCATTCATCATCCATCCGTCCATCCATCCATCCATCCATCCATCTATGAGTTTTCCATTCATCCATCCACCAATCCATGCATTTCTCGTTATTAACCATCCATCCATCCATGACTTTTTATTGACTATTATCCATGACTTTATTATTCATCCTTCCATCCATCCATGATTTTTTCTTTATTCACTTCATCCATCCATACATCCATTTTTAATTATTCATCTATCCATCCGTTTATTTCTTCAAGCGTCCATCATTTCATCAGTCCTTTGCTTCAGTTGTTTATCCGTCAATGCATGATTATTATTATTATTATTATTATTATTATTATTATTATTATTATCATTATTCCTCATCCTCATCCATCCATCCTCATCTATCCATCCATCCATTCAGCTATGAATTTTTCAAGTCGTTCATCCATCCATCTATGAGTTTTCCATTCATCCATCCATCAATCCATGCATTTCTCGTTATTAACCATCCATCCATGATTTTTTATTGACTGTTATCCATGACTTTATTATTCATCCTTCCATCCATCCATGATTTTTTTAGTATTCACTCCATCCATCCATCCATCCATCCATCTATGATTTTTTAGTATTCACTACATCCATCCATCCACCCATTTTTAATCATTCATCTATCCATCCTCATCTGTCCATCGATTCATCTATGATCCATCCATCCATTCGTACATTTTTCATCATTCATCATCCGTCCATCCATCCATCTATGAGTTTTCCATTCATCCATCCATCAATCCATGCATTTCTCGTTATTACCCATCCATCCATGACTTTTTATTGACTATTTTCCATGACTTTATTATTCATCCTTCCATCCATCCATGATTTTTGCTTTATTCACTCCATCCATCCATCCATCCATCCATTTTTAATTATTCATCTATCCATCCGTTTATTTCTTCAAGCGTCCATCATTTCATCAGTCCTTTGCTTCAGTTGTTTATCCGTCAATGCATGATTATTATTATTATTATTATTATTATTATTATTATTATTATTAATCATTCATTCATCCATCCATCTACGAGTTTTCCATTCATCCATCCATCAATCCATGCATTTCTCATTATTAACCATCCATCCATTCATCCATGACTTTTTATTGACTATTATACATGACTTTATTATTCATCCTTCCATCCATCCACCCATTTTTAATTATTCATCTATCCATCCGTTTATTTCTCCAAGCATCCATCATTTCATCAGTCCTTTGATTCAGTTATTTATCCATCAATGGGTGATAATTATTATTATTATTATTATTATTATTATTTATTCATTCATTCATCCATCCATCCAATCATACGTTTATTCATTATTGATCGTCTGTTAATCATTCATCCATCCATCCACCCATCAATGTATCATTATTCCTCATCCATCCATCCTCATCTGTCGTTTCATTCGTCTATGAATTTTTCAAGTCGTTCATCCATCCATCCATTCGTACATGTTTCATCGTTCGTCATCCGTCCATCCATTCATCCATCTATGAGTTTTCCATTCATCAATCCATCAATCCATGCATTTTTCGTTTTTAACCATCCATCCATCCATCCATCCATCCATCCATGACTTTTTATTGTTCATTCATTCATTCATCAAACTATACAAATATAAGTTTTTTCATTATTCCATTATCATTTTCCATTAATCATTCATGAATCCATCCATCAATATATCATTATTCCTCATCCATCCATCCATTAGTACATTTTTCATCATTCATCATCCGTCTGTCCATCCATCCATCCATTATGAGTTTTCCATTCATCCATCCATCAATCCATGCATTTCTCATTATTACCCATCCATCCATGACTTTTTATTGACTATTATACATGTGTTTATTATTCATTGTCCAACCATCTGTTTTTTTTCTTTATTCACTCCATCCATCCATCCATTTTTAATTATTCATCTATCCATCCGTTTATTTCTTCAAGCATCCATCATTTCATCAGTCCTTTGCTTCAGTTATTTATCCGTCAATGGGTGATTATTATTATTATTTTTATTATTATTATTATTATTCATTCATTTATCAATCCATCCAATCATACATTTTTTCATTATAGATTTTCCATTAATCATTCATCCATCCATCCATCCATGCATAAATATATCATTATTCCTCATCCATCCATCCATTCATCCACATCTATCCATCCATTCATCTATGAATTTTTCAAGTCATTCATCCATCCACCCATTTGTAATTATTCAGCTATCCATCCGTTTATTTCTTAAAGCGTCCATCATTTCATCAGTCCTTTGCTTACATCCATCCATATCCAAATTTTCAACTAATACATCCATTAATCCATGACTTTATTCATCCATCCATCCATCCTTCATTTTTAATCATCCATCCATCTATGAATTTTCCATTCATCCATCCATCCTTCATTTTTAATTAATCATCCATCCATCTACGAATTTTCCATTCATCCATCCATCCATCCTTCATTTTTAATTAATCATCCATCCATCTACGAATTTTCCATTCATCCATCCATCCATCCTTCATTTTTAATTAATCACCCATCCATCTACGAATTTTCCATTCATCCATCCATCCATCCTTCATTTTTAATTAATCATTCATCCATCTACAAATTTTCCATTAATCCCTCCATCCATGACTCTATTCTTCCATACATACATACATGTTCATACATTCATGTTCATTCATACATGTTCACATTGTATTTATTCATCATCCATCCACCCATGAATTTTTCGTTATTCATCATCTGTCTATCCATCCTCCACCCATGTTTTTTTTTTTTTTTTTTTTTTTTTGTAAATCTTCATCCTTTGTTCACATGTGAGACTCACGTCAAAAACGTCATGCAGACGGAAAAACAACACATTTCTGCTTTTCCTTTTTTCCGGAGAGAGTGAACGCTGGAACAATCGAGTCCGGAATCTATCGTTTAGAGAGATTCTCTATCGTATTACAGTAAACAGGAACAAATCTAACCATCTGTGCCACACACACACACACACACACACACACACACACACACACACACACACACACACACACACACACACATGGTCTACAAAAGGGATCAGTGGCGATTCATTCCAAAATCTTCCGTCGGACATAAAAGGTAGAAGAAAAACTCTTCAAACATTCAGTGTCTCATTTCACGCTGGCTTTTTTTTCTGTGTGTGTGTGTGTGTGTGTGTGTGTGTGTGTGTTGTGTTTGGGAGAGGGGGGGGGGGGGGGGCTGAGAGCATTGTTATGTGAAGCAGGTGATTACCCATTCCAGTAGTTTTCTGCCCAGAGGTGAATAGCTGAAAGGGGGGGGGGTCATTGTACGCCTCCACTGTATTTCAAAGCCAGAAGAGGAAGGTGGCAGCTGATGGTTCCATTGCTCGGGGATAATTTGTCTCCTCCGTGACTCCGACGCTGCCAGATCTCTCTCTCTTTCTCTCTCTCTCTCTCTTCTTCTTTTTTTCTTTTTTTTCTTTTTCTTTTCTTTTTCTCTCTCTCTCTCTCTCTTTGTACAGCCTCCAATTTTCTCTCCTGCCATTTAGACAATTTCTCTTCACTCCTGATAATTAGATGCAATTCTGCTTCACAAAAAAGGGGGGAAAAAAACGAAAAACAAATGCTTCCGTTTCACTCTTTCACACAGATCACGCCTTTTTTCAAGTTTTCATTTATGGAAATATTCGCACATTGACTTTGTTGGTGTTTAGCGAGAACTTTACTGTCTGTCATTTCTTTTCTGGGTCAAAACTAAGATTCTATACAGAAAAAAATATATATATATGGCATCATTCATTCATTCATTCATTCATTCATCTTCTACCGCTTTATCCGATCTTCCCTCGGGTCACGGGGAGTCTGTGTCTATCTCAGGCGTCTATGGGTATTAAGGCAGGATACACCCGGGATGGAATGCCAACCCATCACACACACACACACACATTCACACACACATTCATACACTAGGGACAATTTTCCAAGGTGCCAATCAACCTACCGTGCATGTTTTTTCACTATTCACACTATGAACTTCCTTCTAACCAATCACAATCCACTATTCACACCAATGAACTCCTTCCAGCCAATCACAATCCACTATTCACACCTGAACTCCTTCCAGCCAATCACAATCCACTATTCACACCATGAACTCCTTCCAGCCAATCACAATCCACTATTCACAAAATAAACTCCTTCCAGCCAATCACAATCCACTATTCACACCATAACAAATCCATGAACTCCTTCCAGCCAATCACAATCCACTATTCACAAAATGAACTCCTTCCAGCCAATCACAATCCACTATTCACACCATGAACTCAATCCAGCCAATCACAATCCACTATTCACAAAATGAACTTCCTTCCGGCCAATCACAAGCCACTATTCACAAAATAACTCCTTCCAGCCAATCACAAGGAATTCCAGCCATTAACAATCTGCTATTCACACCATGAACTCATTCCAGCCAATCACAATCCAGTATTCACACTATGAACTTCTTCCAGCCAGTCACAATCTAGTATTCACACCTTCCAGCCAATCAGAGTCCACTATTCCCTCCCTCCTGTGTTGTAAATACAGTTTATATGTGATATGAGTCGAGGTGAGATGTGATGATGTCATTATTGAGGACGTTTTTAGGAGAATTGCTGTAGGAAGGAATTTATCAGGAACGAGACGAAGAGGCGGAAAAATAAACGACTCCGGATGTAAAAGGAGGACAAGAAAACAGTATCGGGGAAATAAACAAACTTTAGGACAAAACAGAAATGTCACAATAAAGGGATGATGAGTGTAAACAACGTTTATACACTTTACAAT
>JACRUU010000024.1:2523633-2569234 GCA_030449085.1 Kryptopterus vitreolus
TGAAGAACAACATGAAGAACAGAAGAACAGTGAAGAACAACATGAAGAACAACATGAAGAACAACATGAAGAACAACATGAAGAACAGAAGAACATGAAGAACAGCATGAAGAACAGCGGACATGAAGAACAACGTGAAGAACAGCATGAAGGAACGCATGAAGAACAACATGAAGGAAAGTATGAATTAAACACGAAGAACAGCGTAAAAAGGAGCATGACGAACAGCAAAATGAACAGCATGAAGAACAACATGAAGAACAGCATAAAGAACAACATCAAGAACAGCATGAAGAAAAGTATGAAGAACAACATGAAGATCCGTCCATCCATCCTAGCCTTCTTTCTCTCTTTCTTCCTTTCTTTCTTTCTCATCCATCCATCCTCCGTCTGCCTGTCCATCCATCCAAGCTTTCTTTCTTTCTTTCTTCCTTTCTTTCCTTCTCATCGATCAAGCAATCCATCCATCGTAGCTCTCTCTCTTTCTCATCCCTTTATCAATCCAAATATTCCTACACATGATTTCGCTCTCTGTGTTCTTTTAATGCACTTTAACTTCAGTCCTGTGTTTTTTTTTAAGGTGTACGAAAGTTAAAATTCTTTAGAGGAAAAAGAAAGACTGAAAGAAAGACTTTCTTGTTTATTCATAAATTCACCTAAAATGATCAATTCTTGTCTTCAAGGCTGTTTATGGAAAAACAAGATCAGGAAGATGAAAGGATTTGTGTATTAGAGGTGTTTCGTCCTCGTTAGATGTGAACCGATACAGTATGAAGAACAGTATGAAGAACAACATGAAGGAAAGTATGAATTAAACACGAAGAACAGCGTAAAAAGGAGCATGAAGAAACATGAACAACAAGAGGAAAACAACATCAGCCTGAAGAACAACATGAAGAACAGCATGAAGAACAACATAGAAAACAGCGTAAAGAACAACATGAAGAACATGTAGAAGAGCATAAAGAACAAAGAACAACATGAAGAACAGCAAGACGAACAGCATGAAGAACAACATGAAGGATAGTATAAAGAACAGCGTGAAGAACAACATGAAGAACAGCGTGAAGAACAACATGAAGAACAGCAAGAAGAACAGCATGAAGAACAATATGAAGAAAAGCAAGAAGAACAACATGAAGAAAAGCAAGAAGAACAACATGAAGAACAGCAAAAAGAACAGCATGAAGAACAGCAAGAAGAGCCTCTGACGAAAACTATTTCTATATTCATGGGGGGTGTGGCTTCTTCCAGGATGACTCCCCCCCCCCCCCCCACCCCACACACACACACACACATCCTTAAAGCTCACCGAAAAAATGTGTGATGCATTTTGAAAGATTTGTACCTGCATCTGGAACATCTGGAGCCGGATTTGGGCTGGAAAATGTATCTTCTGGAAAAATATCTTTTTCAGCACAAATGCTTCACTCGTAGTCGATCTCATTTTGGAAATAAAGCGTATTTTAGTAGAAATTAATAAAAGAAATGATGCTGCCGTTTGTACAAGTGGGAGGAAAAAAAACGATTCTGTTAAACGAAAAGATGCAAATGCTGCGAGCGGAAAACGCGGACAGCGGAAAGGTCAACAAATGTCAATTAAATACAGCAAACTGAGGCGAAGAAAATAAACATAATTTATGCGCAAACTAACGGGAGCTTTTTCGCCCTTCGGCGTAATTAGTGTCCGATCCTCGCAGTCATCTGACGTCTGCTCGGACTTTTTTTTTTTTGCTTAATAAAAAAAACGGGTGCTTTCGCAGTGAAGCGTGTTGACAGAATGCATCGTTTGCTTATAAACAACAGTCTAAACTAGACATGGGGCATTTCCCTGTCCGTTTAATATTTAGCGTTGACCTCGAAATGCTAGCTCGTTCAGAGACTCGGGGGCGGGCGGAGCCAAGTGATGCACGTGACATCATCAAATTATCCAGCGTCCGACTCCCGTCGATGTGCCAAGCGTTTAGACATGACATGTCACATGACCCTGATTTTCAGGAGGGGAGGGGCCAATGATGCACGTGACATCATCAAATTATCCAGCGTCCGACTCCCGTCGATGTGCCAAGCGTTTAGACATGTCACATGACCCTGATTTTCAGGAGGGGAGGGGCCAATGATGCACGTGACATCATAAAATTATCCAGCGTCCGACTCCCGTCGATGTGCCAAGCGTTTAGACATGTCACATGACCCTGATTTTCAGGAGGGGAGGGGCCAATGATGCACGTGACATCATCAAATTATCCAGCGTCCAACTCCCGTCGATGTGCCAAGCGTTTAGACATGTCACATGACCCTGATTTTCAGGAGGGGAGGGGCCAATGATGCACGTGACATCATCAAATTATCCAGCGTCCGACTCCCGTCGATGTGCCAAGTGTTTAGACATGTCACATGACCCTGATTTTCAGGAGGGGAGGGGCCAATGATACATGTGACATCATCAAATTATCCAGCGTCCGACTCCAGTCGATGTGCCAAGCGTTTAGACATGTCACATGACAATGTTTTTTCAGAAGGGGCGGGGCCAAGGATGCACGTGACATCATCAAATTATCCAGCGTCCGACTCCCGTCGATGTGCCAAGCGTTTAGACATGTCACATGACCCTGTTTTTTCAGGAGGGGCGGGACCAGTGATGCACGTGACATCATAAAATGTCCCTTGCGTCATGTCTAAATGCTCGGCACATCAACGGGAGTCAGATGCTGGATAATTTGATGATGCCACATGCATCAATGGCCCCGCCCCCTCCTGAACAAACATTGTCATGTGACATGTCTAAACGCTTGGCACATCGACTGGAGTCGGATGCTGGATATTTTGATGATGTCACATGTATCATTGGCCCCTCCCCTCCTGAAAATCAGGGTCATGTGACATGTCTAAACGCTTGGCACATCGACGGGAGTCAGACGAGGTGGTAGCCCAGTGGTTAAGGTGTTGGACTCTGGACAGGAAGATCAAAGGTTCAAACCCCACTAACACCAAGCTGTCATTAGTGGGCCCTTGAGCAAGGCCCTTAACCCTCAATTGCTCAATGTAAGTCGCTCTGAATAAGGGCGTCTGCCAAATGCTGAAAATATAAATGTAAATAAAAAGATCCAGCGTCCGACTCCCGTCAATGTGCCATGCGTTTAGACATGTCACATGACCCTACTCCATCTCATATGTCAAATGTGCATGTCGGGCGTAACACGAGTTGAACAGCGGACGCGGCAAATTTCCCCATTCATTCTGTATGGAGCCGGAATGTCCTGGATTTCCCGAAATTCCGAACGTGTGTGGGATTCGGGAGGTATATGATCGTGATCCACTCCGGACCCCCTACGAGTGGATTTGCCATATGTGCATGTCGGACGCTCACAGGCCCGAACTGTGAGGCACGAAAATTTCAACCCCATTCATTTTCTATGGGAAAAAAATCCCGCTTTTCGGCCCCGGGTTCGGAATTCCGCGGGACGATTCCTTATAAAAGTAACAGCGCACCTCACACCATCGGGACGCACGATATGAGGTATGATTCGTGAGGATCGGAGAAAAACCGTGGGACGAGTTACACGCCGAAAATCTGACCGAAGCGAGAGAGAGATTCTAATAATGATGCTTTTGCACACGTCACTAAAAATAAACTGTAGGAGTAATCTGGTCCTAAGAAGAGGGGCACGGTGGCGTAGTGGTTAGCACGTTCGCCTCACACCGCCAGGATCCGGGTTCGATTCCTGTCTCGGCCATGTGTGTGTGGAGTTTGTGCATGTTCTCCCCGTGTCTCAGGGGGTTTTTCTCCGGGTTCTCCGGTTTCCTCCCCCGGTCCAAAAACATGCACGGTAGGTTGATTGGCACCTTGGAAAATTGTCCCTAGTGTATGAATGTGTGTGTGTGTGTGTGTGTGTGTGTGCCCTGCGATGGGTTTGGCATTCCATCCAGGGTGTATCCTGCCTTAATGCCCATAGACGCCTGAGATAGACACAGACTCCCCGTGACCCGAGGGAAGATCGGATAAAGCACTAGAAAATGAATGAACGAATGAACTAATAAGAAGGCGTCGTCGTGTCGAGGAACGCCAGGAACGATGATTTACTGTCTACGCAAAGAGAATCGTTTTCGTACAAACTAATCAAGCGCTCCCAGGAGTAAACCTCCGGAATTCTACACACACCACGACTCTGGGGAATACTTTAGTGTACGGAAACAGAAGGCCGGAGCGTCGTCATGTCTACAAACATCCTACTCAGCTGTTTTCCATACAGCACAAAGATTCCCAATTATTCACCAGGGTTGCCAGGTTTGCTTTAAATTCAACATCACTGACAAACTCTGATCAACAGATGCCAGATATTCACTCTAATATCCCTCTTCCTATCTCGGTACGCCATATAAAATCTTAATGTTATTAAGGTGTTATAACGCAGTGTGCATTACTATATGAGTGATCTGCTCCTTCACTCTGCGTCATGTCGTGCGAATGAACGAAACCCGAACAGCAACAAAACAACAAATAAATAAATAAACGTTCAGTGCATCCACTCACACGTCCTAAATTTCCCGCGATTACACCTACTATCTGCGCATTCACAACAGGTACGATCTCCTCACTATATTAGCGTATATTACCGTATGGAACCTTACGCAAGCGCATCGCATTCCCAAATCCGTATTACTGCAATAAAGCGCATTTTTACTGAACGCAATAAAGCGCTTCCGTATAACCTAAACACCGTATCACCAGTTTATATGGAAAAGCAACCGGAACACAATTCTTAAAGGAGCCACGTCCCATATTTTACACTTCAAACCAACACTAAACAAATAACATTGTCATTAACAAGAAATTCATATTAAAATAATAATTTACAGAGTAAAATAAATATTAAATAATTAATAATTTTATTAAAGGGAGAGATTTTGGGAGAATTGTATATAATTATAATAGTTATTTACAGTATTACATTGAAAATGTGCGATTAATGTGCCCTATTTTAAACTCGACAACGATGATATTAACAGTCTAACATCTTGGACGCTCCCTTGTTTAAGGCGTTTAAGGCCTAATGGGCCTGTAATTATTAGCGCTCGTTGCAGTACCGGTGTTTGACCACTAGTGCATTGAGTGCTGTACGAAACTGGGCAGTCTTTTCTATAAAGACTATTATGTTACTTAAATTACTTCATATTACTTAAATGGATCCTTAATATTATAGTAGATCTAGGATTGATAATAAGGGCTGTTTATTTTATGATGCTTTTAATACAATTCCATGTACACAAATGGTGTTTTTCGTTTGTTTGTTTGTTTGTTTTTTCCATCGACACGAAGCACGAAAGTGTCAACGGCGGTAAATCGGTCGGCGTGACAAATCACTCCGAGTAAATCGATCGGACCCGCAGCCAAAAAAACCTCAGCTGTAGCAGAAATAAATGCTCTAATACATTCTAAGCAAGAACGCACCGGCGAGCTTAGCGCTAGCAAACAAACCTGTCGCGGGGGGAAGGCGGACGAGTCGGGGACGTAGGCTTTCGATCATGATGACAAATTGTCGAATAGATCAAGTGAAGTATCCTGGACGTAGATGCAGAGACGTGTCAGAAGAAGCAATATCCAGATTAATTTTGAAGGTGGGCCGAAGTGACAAGCGAGCTCGGGCCGGATGGATGGAGGGATGGATCGATACGGCGGCGGCGGCGGCGGCGGCGACTTTACGCAATGATTTTAACAACCTGACAGACTTCTGCAAACTCACGCTTCCGTTCCCTTCTTTTCCATGCAGTGACGTTGTTTACTCTGATTATCGTTTCGCTTAAGCAGGACCTGAAACGTACATTTGGTTGGTAAACTCTCGGATTACGTTTATTCTTCTCCGTATGAAGCAGGAAATGGAATAGATTACAGATTACAAATGACGCATTTCCAGAATGTAATAAATAGTGTAACTTTTTAATTACTTTATAACAGTAAAGTAACTGATTACTTGTCCACTAGGTGGCGCTTACTGAAATGAACATTATAAGGACAAAAAAGGGTCTTTGGGATCTTTCATATTCAAAAGTAGCTGTAATTTAATGAGGGGGATGGGGGTGTGGCTCAGTGGGTCTAAGGCTAAGGCGCTGGGCTGCTGATGGGAAGATCCGGGTTCGAGCCCCGGTATGGCCAAGCTGCCGCCCTTGGGTCCTTGAGCAAGACCCTTAACCCTCTGTGCTCCAGGGGGCGCCGTTTAATGGCCGACCCTGCGCTCTGACCCCAAACAACCAACATCAAGCAGGGATATGATAAGAAAAGAATTTCACTGTGCTGTAATGTATATGTGACCAATAAAGGATATTATTATTAATGACACGTTATTAATGACGACAGTAACCGTAACGAATTACTAGTGCTTTTATTTTGTAATTAAATGATGTAACGTTAC
The DNA here is from genome assembly GCA_030449085.1 of Kryptopterus vitreolus. Taxonomy (NCBI): domain Eukaryota; kingdom Metazoa; phylum Chordata; class Actinopteri; order Siluriformes; family Siluridae; genus Kryptopterus; species Kryptopterus vitreolus. The sequence goes on from JACRUU010000024.1 coordinate 2,530,044, forward strand.
GTTACATGTTACTATTTACTCCCTGACACAACCGTCTGCACTCCAAGGCATGGTCCTTTTTCAGGATAGCTTTTGGATGTGATGTATCCTATAAGGTTTTTTTTTTGTTGTTGTTTCTTTGTTTTTACTATACTAGTTATTGTTATTATGTGTTTTTATTATTAGTGCCGTGTGCAAAAGCATCACTATTAGAATCTCTCTCTCGCTTCGGGCAAATTTTCGGCGAGTAACTCGTCCCGCGGTTTTTCTCCGATCCTCATGAATCGTACCTCATATCGTGCGTCCTGATGGTGTGAGGTGCGCTGTTACTTTTATAAGGAATCGCATCGCGGAATTCCGAACCCGGGGCCGAAAAGCGGGAATTTTTTCCCATAGAAAATGAATGGGGTTGGAATTTCCTGCCTCACAGTTCGGGCCTGCGAGCGTCCGACATGCACATATGGCAAATCCACTCGTAGCGGGTCCGGAGTGGATCGCGATCGTATACCTCCCGAATCCCACACACACTTTTGGAATTTCGGGACATTCCGGCCCCATAGAGAATGAATGGGGTAATTTGACACGTCGCTGTTCGGCCCCGTGTTCCCCCTACATGCACATTTGAAATATCCACTCGTAGGTGAGATGGAGTAGAACCTCATGCCTCATGGCGTCACGTGGCCACAAACACGAAAAATCTGCAAAACTCGGACACATGGTCATGTGACATGTCTAAACGCTCGGGACACATCGACGGGAGTCGGACGCAGGATAATTTGATGATGTCATGTTGGTCACTGGCCCCGCCCCCTCCCCTCCACACCCTTATCCAGAGCGTCTTACAACCGAGCAATTGAGGGTTAAGGGCCTTGCTAAAGGGCCCACTAGGGAGAGCTTGTTGGTGGGGGTGTGTTTTGAACCCTGTGACCTTCTAATCCAAAGTCCAATGCTTTAACGGCTGATCTCCCACCTCTGAGCCGCCTCCGGAACCTTTTCCAAGTTTCCGAATCTCGAAAACACTCCTGCTGCTCTCTGATGTTCTACCAGTGGGGTAAAAGATGGATTGACTGAAATTAATTGCCCCCCCAACCACCACAACCCACGTGCCCAGGTGTGCGTAAAGTGCCTTGTGATAAACTGGCAATCAAGGGCTGAAAATAAAAAAATAAGCGTATTATATATAAACATCTGCTGCCTCTCCTGTTGTGCATATTAAAACGTGAAGGGGCAGGACGCCGGGAATGGCATCAGTATGCAGGAAGGAAGACGTCTCGACACGGTTCGCTCTGCACTACGCGATTGTCCTTCAGTCCACCTGAAATGTAAGACCATGATACGGACAGTAATTATCGGAGAAACATCTCGTCCTGTTTGCCATCTCAATCGCGCCCTTGTTTCCAAGTCGTGCTGACCAAAGCGATTTTCTCCTCGGGGAGAAATACGGATCTCCTGTTTTTACGTAAAGGCGAATAGATTTACTTCCCCTGGTTCCTGGTGTCGTACTCCTATAGGGGGAACCATCTGTCAATCACACTTCAACGGCGGACCAATCAGAAGACAAGCGTGTAATTGCGGCGAAGCCTATTATTTAAAAGGCGCGCTCTGAAGTGCACGGGTCAGCGTGATGGAACTCCCTGGCTGCTCCTCGCCTGTTAGCCTTGTTAACCCTTGTTCACCCTGCGTCTTATACAAGCTCACTTTGTTTGGAACAGGTACGGATGTTTCCCCGCGCGGGTGTATCGATTGCCGAGACGCTCCAGATTAAAGTTTAGGTGCTGCCTCTTGCATTTTCGGTGTATCTCCACATATGTGGTGGTATCTCTGGGTACAAGGCCTGTCCTGAGCTCTTTCAGATGTTCTTTTAAAGGTGCGGTATTAAATAAAGAGTAGACGTGGGACATTTGCTGAAGAAAATGTAAGCGATGCTTTGCGGATGCAAAACGCATCTCCGGGCCAGACCCCCCCCCCCTTACAGCCTGGTCCGTTTAATATTTAGCGTTGACTTCAAAATGCAAGCTCGTTCGAAGAGACGTGTGTTTAGACACCCAACATGCACGTTCTGGGTGTTTTTCGGGAGGGGGCGGGGCCAGTGATGCAAGTGACATCATCAAATTATCCAGCGTCCGACTCGATGTGTCGAGCGTTTAGATGTGTCACATGACCCTTTTTTTTCAGAAGGGGAGGGGCCAATGACACATGTGACATCATCAAATTATCCAGCGTCCGACTCCCGTCGATGTGCCGAGCGTTTAGACATGTCACATGACCCTGTGTCCGAGTTTCGCCGTTTCGCAGATTTTTCACGTTTGCGGTTACGTGACGCCATGCAGCAGTCATATGAACTACTCCATCTCACCTACCAGTGGATATGTCAAATGGGCATGTTGGGCAAACACGGGCCGAACAGCGGGGCCTCAAATTTCCCCTCTCATTCCCTATGGGGCTATTATATGGGGTTTATTATTTTTATTTATTTTTTTGTTTACTTTTTTTTTGTTTACTTCATTTGTTTTATTTTTTATAATACACACATACTTAAATTTGACTAGACATTTGGCAAAACCAACAAAAAAAGTACAAATAAAAAAAAAAAAAGCACATTGTAAATGTGAAAAGGATTCTGCAAATTCTGTAATGGTCTGAATCCATTTCACACCAATAGATGGCAGCACACGGCTGCACGCACAGTCACAGGAAGCACCGACCTTGTGTCCAAGGTCATCCCGGTTACATTTATGTCGGACGCCCTTATCCAGAGTGACTTACAACTGAGAAAGTGACGTTTAAGGGCCTTGCTCAAGGGCCCCACTAGTGGCAGTCGGATTTTGGGATTGAGCTGATATGATTATATGCTGACATTTTAAGGAGGAACCATAAAAATAAATAAATAAATAAATAAATAAATAAAACAGGAAAAAAAGACAAAAATGGGGAGGCACGGGGGTTTAGTGGTTAGCACGTTCGCCTCACACCGCCAGGGTCCGGGTTCGATTCCCGTCTCAGCCATGTGTGTGTTGAGTTTGTGTATGTTCTCCCCGTGCCTCAGGGGGTTTTTCTCCGGGTTCTCCGGTTTCCTCCCCCGGTCCCAAAAACATGCACGGTAGGTTGATTGGCACCTTGGAAAATTGTCCCTAGTGTGTGAATGTGTGTGTGTGTGTGTGTGTGTGTGTGTGTGTGTGTGTGTGTGTGTGTGTGGTGATGGGTTGGCATTCCATCCAGGGTGTATCCTGCTTTAATGCCCATAGACGCCTGAGATAGACACAGACTCCCCGTGACCCGAGGGAAGATCGGATAAAGCGCTAGAAGATGAATGGATGAACGAATGAATGAATGAAAAAGAGAGAGAGAAAAATCGGCGTTCCAATACTTTTGCTCACACATTCTGCATTACAGGAGACAAAAAAAGAAACAAAGTTCAATAACAGGGACATTTTTGATCGTCTCCGTGTCCTTGTTCATCCCTCCTTCCCTCCGTTTCACCGCCGGTGTCTCCATGCCCCCCCTCCCCCCAACGCCACAAGCTTTCTGTTCCGGTATTTAGCTAATGCTGTCCTTGCTCAAGGTTTGTGCTCGAGTAATGACTAAGTGGATCAGTGGCCCAAGCAATGCATCATGACAGATGGCAGGCGCTCGGAAACCTCGCACAACAAAACCTTTACAAGCTTAAATCTTGGATTCCGATCAGCTTCGCTTCTCCCGCTCAATCACCGGCGTATCCTCTCCGGGACCCGCAGTCCGAGAGATTCAGACCCGGATGGCTTTAAAAGTGCATTAGGATTATGGAGAGCTCGGAGGGCACCGGGGTTGTTCCGCATTAAGAATGGGGTGGCCGTGCGAGGAGCGAAATGTTGTAAGAAAAGGGTCAGGAGGACGCTCACCGGGGTGGGAGGAGGTCAGGACAGGAAATGAAATTGGTTAAGAGTAGTTTAGATTGGATTTTTTTTTTCCCCCTTTCCCTTCCTGTTTCCGCATGAGAGCACGCTGCACGGTTTGATGCCGTCATGCCCCAGAGGTACCGGGTGTTGTTTGTTTGTTTGTTTGTTTGTTTGTTTGTTTGTTTGTCCCCCCCATTGTCCTTGTTTGAATTCATCAGCTGGATGCTGGTTATAAACGAGCTCCCATGTGTGGCATCGCTGAGCATTAATTTCATTATTTATATTAAGTGCTTGGACCCCTTAATCGCTGCTTGCAATTTCAATGCTAATAATAATACTAATATGAATATATTATTAATATTATATTTAATATGATATTATTATAATATTAATATTCATTCATTCATTCATTCATTGTCTACCGCTTTATCCGATCTTCCCTCGGGTCACGGGGAGTCTGTGTCTATCTCAGGCGTCTATGGGCATTAAGGCAGGATACACCCTGGATGGAATGCCGAACCCATCACACACACACACACACACACACACACACACACATTTCATACACTAGGGACAATTTTCCAAGGTGCCAATCAACCTACCGTGCATGTTTTTGGACCGGGGGAGGAAACCGGAGAACCCGGAGAAAAAAAACCCCCTGAGACACGGGGAGAACATGCACAAACTCCACACACACACATGGCCGAGACGGGAATCGAACCCGGACCCTGGTGGTGTGAGGCGAACGTGCTAACCACTAAACCACCGCGCCCCACTTAATATTAATGAATTATATATTATTATATAATATTATATTATTAATGTTATATGTATATATATATATATTTTTTTACATATATATATATATATATATATATATATATATATATATAAAAATCTGTTATAAAAAAATAAAAAAATTAACCTTTATTTTATATTTTATACATTCAAAGAAAAAACAACAATAACATTTTAAATAATAATAATAATAATAATAATAATAGTAATAAAAGCAATAATTTAAATAGAATTTGGGAGACGTTAACTTCACTCTATTTTAAAGTTAAATATCTTTTAGCATTTAGTGAAATTTTCAATTACTTTATAAATAATAAAGTAATTACTTACATTTGATTACTTTTGACATTTGACATTTTTACATTTCTATATGGATTTCGGAATGGATATTTCCAGCGAAATCCTTTCCAAACACGTATAACTTTACAGTTAACCTTACCGCAATACACTTTTTTTTTAATAAACATTTGTTTACTGTTAGAATTTCAAGATCTTTCATCACTTGAATTCAGTTTTGAAGCACAGCAACAACAAAGCCAGACTTCATAACAAAACAATATTTAATACTCTTTAATATTAATATTAATATATATGAATTCCATATAGCATATCAAATTGTTATAACCCTATTTGTAATCTTTAACATTTTAATAAGTAACTGTAATTTAATTACATGTTTCTTTTCTCTGTAGTATCTGTAACTAATTACTGTTACATTTATTTTGTTAGTAGATTACGTAACGGCGTTACATGTAACTAGTTACTCCACAACACTGTCCACCAATCAGGAAAGGGGGCGGGTTTTTTTTTAACGGGTTTTGATTGGTGGTATCTACTGGTATCCAGGGTGATGAAGAAGCTCCCGACCGGGACTCGCCACAACGCCGGTGTCCTTACTTATATCATTTTATTGTAGAAGGTTTTCGGTTCGTGATATTTGTAGCAGAGATCATTCATTCATTCATTCATTTGTTCATTCATTCGTTCGTTCATTTGTTCATTCTTTCGTTCGTTCGTTCGTTCGTTCGTTCGTTCGTTCGTCGTTCGTTCGTTCGTTCGTTCGTTCGTTCGTTCGTTCGTTCGTTCGTTCGTTCGTTCGTTCGTTCATTCATTTGTTCATTCGTTCGTTCGTTCGTTCATTCATTCGTTCATTCGTTCGTTCGTTCGTTCATTCATTCGTTCATTCATTCATTCTTTTATTCATTCATCTTCTACCGCTTTATCCGATCTTTTCTCGGGTCACGGGGAGTCTGTGTCTATCTCAGGCGTCTATGGGCATTAAGGCAGGATACACCCTGGATGGAATGTCAACCCATCCCAGGACACACACACACACACACACACACACACACACACACACATTCATACACTTTTTGAATTTTTTTCCTGCATTTAGGGACAATTTTCCAAGGTGCCAATCAACCTACCGTGCATGTTTTTGGACCGGAGGAGGAAACCGGAGAACCCGGAGAAAAACCCCCTGAGGCACGGGGAGAACATGCACAAACTCCACACACACATGGCCAAGACGGGAATCGAACCCGGACCCTGGAGGTGTGAGGCGAACGTGCTAACCGCTAAACCACGGTGGCCCTCAGAGATCAATCATTATGACATTATGACACATGTGACATTGTGACATTATGACATTATGACACATGTCACATTCCTGTCTTTACACTAAAACCGAGAGTGATAAAAAAAGTGAAACGATAATAACGACATTACAGCTGTAATAAATCACCATGGAAAGTTCCCCAAGAGAAAGTTTCAAGCGACCCGAGGAATGTTTCGTCTTCTTCGCCTACACCTGTGGACCGGAATACAATTCGATGCTTAAAAGATTCTCTCTTTCTTTCTCTCGGACTTTTCTTCACACTATTTGTTATGTGAGCGTCCACGGCATTGTTCTGGCAGCAATGCTCCCTGGACCGGACCCAGTTAGATGTCCTGGAATCACTTTATAGACGTTCGTATCCAGGTCAGACCCAAAATCTGATACCAAATTAAACTTTCGGGACACCCAGTTCACACACACCAGGAAAAAAAACAAGACCTATTTTGTCAAGGGTAGCGAGATGGTCGCTTCCATCACCCCGAAGTCCAGTTCCGTGCCGAGGCCTGGACGAGGCCTTTATTAATCATCGCTCTTTAATTGTGTCCTGCTCGAGCAGGTGGGAAATTTGAAATGTCGGGTTTGATTAAACAAATGGTACAAAGATGACGAGAGAAAGCACTTTGTGTTTTTCCCCGAGACGTACCGACGTTTATCTCCAGGTCAGGGTGAATAACGCATCACTGGAATTTCATGTAAGGGAGGGGCGGAGCTCAGTAGGTTGAAATCCCACCACCACCACCACCACCAAGCTGCCACTAGGGGGCGCTCGAGCAAAGCCCTTAGCCGTCGATTGCTCGAGTCGCTCTGCCAAATGTCGTAAATGAAATGGACGAGATCAGAGCATTATGGGTAGTTTACGGTTGGCTCATAAAACCTGTAACACGGCTAATAAACGACGTGGGGAAAAAAAGTGCACTTATTGCACAAATAATATACTATGTAAGGACAACGTTTGTTTTATTTTTAACGTTTATTTTATTTAAATGTCGATTAAATTACATTTTTGGACTTTCTTCTATGAACTTTAATAAATTAATTAATCATTTATCATCGTGCCTTCCAAGTATAGTTAAAGTAACGGCAATTAATGCGAACTAAAAAAAATAGCGTTAACGTCAATTAACTATACACGAGAGTATGAAAAAAAAAAAAAACATAAAATATGCGTTTAAAAAAAGTGTATTTTCATAAAGTGTCCTTATGGTGTGAATATTATACTACGTAAGGACAGTGTGGAATAACTGTAACGTTTTTTTTTTCCCCGCATTTTATTTGACGATTAAATTCTTCTATGAACTTTAATTAATTAATTAATTAATTAATTAAACGTCGCGCCTTCCAAGTGTAGTTAAAGTAACGTCAATTAATACAAACTAAAAAAAAATAACTTTAACGTCAATTAACTATTCGTTTTAGCGTATCGGATCAAATGTGTGTTTAAGTACAACTTAATTAAAGCTTCGTTAAAAGTTAATTGTGTTGAGAAATATTGTCGTTATACGCTGCTTTTCCAAGACGTATCGACGTTTATCTCCAGGTCAGGGTGAATAACGCATCGCTGGAATTTCATGTAAGGGAGGGGCGGAGCTTAGTAGGTTGAAATCCCACCACCACCACCACCACCAAGCTGCCACTAGGGGGCCCTCAAGAAAAGCCCTTAAAAGTCGCTCTGCCAAATGTCGTAAATGAAATGTACGAGATCAGAGCATTATGGGTAGTTTACGGTGAGATCATCAAACCTGTAACACGACTAATAAACGACGTGGGGAAAAAAAGTGCGTAAATAATATACTACGTAAGGACCGTGTGGATTAACGTTTTTTTTTCCCCGCATTTTATTTGCGATTCATTTTAAATGTCGATTCAATTAAATTTTTTGACTTTTATTGCATTTTTTTTCTACGAACTTTAATAAATTCATTAATTAATCGCCGTGCCTTCCGAGTATAGTTAAAGTAACGGCAATTAATTTTATTTGCGACTCATTTTAAATGTCGATTAAATTAACATTTCGATGAACTTTAATTAATTAATTTATCGTCGTGCCTTCCAAGTGTAGTTAAAGTAACGGCAATTAATGCGAACTTAAAAAATAACGTTAACGTCAATTAACTATACACGAGCGTATGGAAAAAAATAACATCAAAAGTTTCTTTTCAGAAAGTGTCCTTTTTGTGCGAATAATATACTACGTAAGGACAGTGTGGCTTAACGTTTTTTTCCCCGCATTTTATTTGCGATTCATTTTAAATGTCGATTAAATTAACTTTTCTATGAACTTTAATTAATTAATTTATCGTCGTGCCTTCCAAGTGTCGTTAACGTAACGGCAATTAACGCGAACTAAAAAAAATAACGTTATTTTTTCAAATTATCTATACACTTGAGCGTATGGAGAGAAAACATCGAATGTGTGTTTAAAAAAAAAGTGTACTTTCATAAAGTGTACTCATTATTACTACATAAAGACAGTGTGGATGAACTGTAACGTATTTTTTCCCCCGCATTTTATTTGCGATTAATTTTAAATGTCGATTAAATACAATTTTTTTGACTTTAATAAAAAAAAATAACGTTAACGTCAATTAACTATACACTTGAGCGTACAGAAAAAAAACATTAAATGTGTGTTTAAAAAACAATTTACTTTCATAAAGTGTACTTACTGCGCGAATAATATACTACGCGAGGACAGTTAACGTTTTTTTTTCCCGCATTTTATTTGCGATTAATTTTAAATGACGATTAAATTCCATTTTTTGACTTTTCTATGCACTTTAATGAATGAATGAATGAATGAATTAAACGTCGCGCCTTCCAAGTGTAGTTAAAGTAACGTCAGTTAACGCGAACTAAAAAAATAACGTTAACGTTATTTTTAGCGTGGAGCGTATAGAAAAAACACATCGAATGTGTGTTTAAGTACAACGTAATTAAGGCTTCGTTAAAAGGTGCCTTTAATTGTGTTGAGAAAATATATATATATTTTTATATTTTTTTGTCGTTATATTTGTCGTCATTTGAATTATAACGTATTATAACGTTTTTCAAGGTTTATAAGTACCCCCAAAAAAAGGACCCTTTCGATACAAATTAAACACGTTTCTTTTTCGCGAGGGTTAGCAGCCGCTGTGTGACCCAAAGTTAATAAGTTAATAACGCCTCTAAAAGCTTCCGAGGGTCGGGGGTGTCGTCGCGTCGGGCGATCATGTACATGTATAATGAACATTTTGTTCATCCAAGCGACAATCCAGATCATGCGTCGGGATCAAGCCTCACCTCCGGGAACGTTCCGAGAACGTTGATTCCCAGAAGCTCTTCCATCCATGGATTATTTAATTAAAAGCCTAAAATACAACGGCACCGAGCCCCCGTTCTTCAGCCGTATCCCCGACGCGTTCTGGTACACGCTCATTTGCATATTAATGAGAAATCCAGGTCTGCGATATACATTTATACCCTTAATTTAGCAGAAAAGGAAATGTATTTTTTTTTTTTTTTTAAATAGAGTCGGAAAATTGGCTCGGGACGGAAATGTGACATCTGTCACATCCCTCACATCTGTCTGAGACTAACCCGTCTTATTAGAGGCTCATTTGGCCGTGCCGTCTGAACCCACATACCCCCCCCCGCCACCTCCATTGCCCCCATCCCTGGAACAATCCCCCCCCCCCCCCCATTCCCCGTTTCCTGGATTCATAATTTTATTAGCTTGAAACTTTCAGAGCCAATCAAGAACAATGAATCACGATCACGACGAGGGAGAGAAGAGAGAAATAATACCGTCTGTATTTATGTCTTCCTCTCTACGGCGTACGGTGGTTGTAATGGAAATGGAAGTCAATGAGGGTGAGTGTAGATCCGAGTCGAGGCCCTCGGAAGTTCACAGCGCATTATCGTGTAATGTATGATTTAAGGGAAATCTTAGAGTTAGTCGGAAAAACTCGAGAGCAAATATATATATATATATAATATTCCTGTAACTTATATAAATTCAGAGAACATTGGATTACTGTATATATATATATATATATATATATATATATATATACATATCGCATCATTTTGGCAGACGCCCTTATCCAGAGCGACTTACAACTGAGCAATTGAGGGTTAAGGGCCTTGCTCAAGGGCCCACTAGTGGCAGCTTGCAAGTGTATATACAGGGGCACAGTGGTTTAGTGGTTAGCACGTTCGCCTCACACCGCCAGGGTCCGGGTTCGATTCCCGTCTCGGCCATGTGTGTGTGTGGAGTTTGTGCATGTTCTCCCCGTGCCTCAGGGGTTTTTTTCTCCGGGTTCTCCGGTTTCCTCCCCCGGTCCAAAAACATGCACGGTAGGTTGATTGGCACCTTGGAAAATTGTCCCTAGTATATGATGTGTGTGTGTGTGTGTGTGTGTGTGTGTGTGTGTGTGTGTGATGGGTTGGTATTCCATCCAGGGTGTATCCTGCCTTAACGCCCATAGACGCCTGAGATAGACACAGACTCCCCGTCACCCGAGGGAAGATCGGATAAAGGTATAGTAAAGCGGTAGAAAATGAATGAATGAATGTGTATATACTATACTGATAATCGCTTGTGATCTGTAATGCGCTCAAAGGTCTTCCCAATTCCGTTCACATTCCGCTATGAGAGCGTTAATGAGATCAGAGATGTTTCATGCGGTTTGTGAAGGTGTTGGATGGAGTTGAGAAGGTCAGTGTAAACCTTCACACCGGGTGAGAGCGGCGCTCACGCTGTGCACATTAGCGTCGTCGCCTCGTTACTCGGTGCCTTCAGTCGTGATTAGTGTAATTAATTTGAATTGATATTAATTCATTAATTTTCCTCTTGTCTTGTCTCTTCTTTTATTATTTTATTTAAAGCAGCTTTACAGGAATAAACAAATAACTATATATATATATATATATATATATATATATATATATATATATAGATATATATATATATATATACATACGTATATATGGGCTTTCAATTAATTCCCATTTTAAATTGTGATTAATTGCACGTTTTCAACGTAGCATAAATAAATACTTTTCATGTTTCTAATACTGTAAAAAACTGTAGCAGATGTTATAATTATATACATTTCTCTCAAAATCTCCCCCTTTAATAACATTATTGATTATTTAATCTGGAAATGATTATCTTAATACAGGGGGCACGGTGGCTTAGTGGTTAGCACGTTCACCTCACACCACCAGGATCCGGGTTCGATTCCCGTCTCGGCCATGTGTGTGTGGAGTTTGCATGTTCTCCCCGTGCCTCAGGGGGTTTTTCTCCGGGTTCTCCGGTTTCCCCCGGTCCAAAAACATGCACGGTAGGTTGATTGGCACCTTGGAAAATTGTCCCTAGTGTATGAATGTGTGTGTGAATGTGTGTGTGTGTGTGTGTGTGTGTGATGGGTTGGCATTCCATCCAGGGTGTATCCTGCCTTAATGCCCATAGACGCCTGAGATAGGCGCAGGCTCCCTGTGACCCGAGGGAAGATCGGATAAAGCGGTAGAAGATTAGAAGATGAATGAATGAATGAATGATTATTTTAATATGAATTTCTTGTTAATGACAATGTTTATTTGTTTAGTGTTGGTTTGAAGTGTAAAATATGGGACGTGGCTCCTTTAAGAATTGTGTTCCGGTTGCTTTTCCATATAAACTGGTGATACGGTGTTTAGGTTATACGGAAGCGCTTTATTGCGTTCAGTAAAAATGCGCTTTATTGCAGTAATACGGATTTGGGAATGCGATGCGCTTGCGTAAGGTTCCATACGCTAATATACGCTAATATAGTGAGGAGATCGTACCTGTTGTGAATGCGCAGCTAGGGGGCATAATTGTGGGAAATTTAGGAAGTGTGAGTGGATGCACTGAACGTTTATTTATTTATTTGTTGTTCTGGTTTTGTTCATTCGCACGACACGACGCAGAGTGAAGGAGCAGATCACTCATATAGTAACGCACACTGCGTTATAACACCTTAATAACATTAGTGCCGTTAAAGTCACTTTGCACTAAGCTAGCACCTCCTAGAGAGGGAGATAAATGTTTGTAGCCTTATTTATTAGTAATTATCTGGTGATCAACAGCAACGAAGAGAAAATGTCCGGTAATTTAATTTACAGTATATGTGTGTGTGTGTGTGTGTGTGTGTGTGTGGGCATAAATCACACGACGCTCTACAGCAGGAATTAATGTACTGGATGTTTCTTTCATCATTAAAGCTCACAACCAAATAATTAACCAAATAAATGTTAATCTGATTAATATATATATATATATATTTATGATTTATACACCACCATAAAAACAAGTCGAATATAAACCTGAGGAAAGACCCGGAAATCCGGCCCATAAAATGTGTAGCTGCAAAAATTTGGTCCATTAAATGTAGTAATTTCAAGATATTTTCACTTTTTTTCTTTTCATACATGAATATTCGCCTCACACCTCCAGGGTCCGGGTTCGATTCCCGTCTCGGCCATGTGTGTGTGGAGTTTGTGCATGTTCTCCCCGTGTCTCAGGGGGTTTTTCTCCGGGTTCTCCGGTTTCCTCCCCCGGTCCAAAAACATGCACGGTAGGTTGATTGGCACCTTGGAAAAAAAAAATTGTCCCTAGTGTATGAATGTGTGTGTGTGTGTGTGTGTGTGTGTGTGTGTGTGTGTGTGTGTGTGTGTGTGTGTGTGTGTGTGTGTGTGTGTGATGGGTTGGCATTCCATCCAGGGTGTATCATGGATGGAATGCCAACCAGGATACACCCTGGATGGAATGCCAACCCATCACACACACACACACACACACACACACACACACACACACACACATTCCATCCAGGGTGTATCCTGCCTTAATACCCATAGACGCCTGAGATAGACACAGACTCCCCGTGACCCGAGGGAAGATCGGATAAAGCGCTAGAAGATGAATGAATGAATGAATGAATGCAACATGCTTCTCTACACACTATTATACTGTTAATAATGTCCCAAAGCAGCTTATACAGACACCGAGTGCTTATAAAGTACAGTTTTATATCACTTTATTCCTTATTTGTGATCCTGTGATGTCGGTGTGTGTGAAGGAAAAACTATCGGAACGTCGCGAGTGAAAAGCGAAACCCATTCGTTACAGTTTTATCGTTTGCGTTGTGGTGTTTAGTGATTAATAATCCTTAATGGAACGTTAATTATTTTGCCACATTTGTGATTTTTGTCTTGCGGCTGGAAATGACGCGATTAATTAATAGGTCCAATATTAATCGCGCTGTCTTTTGCGCAGGTGCTCGTGATGAATTATTGTCATTTATACGAAATGTGTGTGTGTGTGTGTGTGTGTGTGTGTGTGTGTTTTTGCAATTTAATCTCACCTTTGTATTTGTTCGAAATGCATCTGAAATGAATCCTTTAATAGTGTTTAATTCGCTAATTAACATGCGGATGAAGTATGGAACTTATGCAAATGTTTGTTTATTGTTATTATTTCGTGAAAAACAAACTCAACACAGACACAATGTTCTTCTAAATGTTTTACAGTAATGACGGTGTTTCATCATGACACCGAATGCGACTTTTTGCTATGTTTCCACACGGACGCGTTTAACTGCCGGATGTGTTTGTCGTGGCGGAATTCGTTTTCATTCGTTTGGAATTCGTTTTAAGATGCATCAAAAAAGCGTTCCTTTTTTATGAGACGCTGTTATTATTATTATTATTTATTATTATTTACAAATAATGAAACGGCCAAACAATTTATATTATTCATATTAAATTATATAAATAATAATATTATTACGAGTGGCACGGTGGTGGCGTAGTGGTTAGCACGTTCGCCTCACACCGCCAGGATCCGGGTTCGATTCCCGTCTCGGTCATGTGTGTGTGGAGTTTGCATGCATGCATTTCTCCCCGTGCCTCAGGGGGTTTTTCTCCGGGTTCTCCGGTTTCCTCCCGGTCCAAAAACATGCACGGTAGGTTGATTGGCACCTTGGAAAATTGTCCCTAGTGTATGAATGTGTGAGTGTGTGTGTGTGTGTGTGTCCTGCGATGGGTTGGCATTCTATCCAGGGTGTATCCTGCCTTAATGCCCATAGACGCCTGAGATATGCACAGGCTCCCCGTGACCCGAGAGATTCAGATAAAGCGGGTTTTTGATAGGGGTTAAAGCGGTAGAAAATGAATGAATGAATGAATGTGTGAATGTGTGTGTGTGTGTGTGTGAGTGTGTGATGGGTTGGCATTCCATCCAGGGTGTATCCTGCCTTAATGCCCATAGACGCCTGAGATAGACACAGACTCCCCGTGACCCGAGGGAAGATCGGATAAAGCGCTAGAAGATGAATGAATGAATGAATGAATATTATTGCTGTTAAAAGGAATTTTATGACATTATTAAGGTGTTCATCTTGAAAGTGAAATGAATTCAGGCTCTATGGTAATATTAGATATTCCCTTGTGGAAAAAAAATGTGCTTTATCATCATTTTAAAAGGATATTCGGAATTCCAAAAAGCGGGAATTTTTTCCCCATATAAAATGAATGGGGTTGAATTTTCGTGCCTCACAGTTCGGGCCTGTGAGCGTCCGACATGCACATATGACAAATCCACTCGTAGGGGGTCCGGAGTGGATCACGATCATATACACCTCCCGAATCCCACACACGTTCGGAATTTGGGGAAATCCGCGACATTCCGGCCCTATAGAGAATGAATGGGGAAATTTGACGCTCCGCTGTTCGGCCCGTGTTCGCCCGACATGCACATGTGACATATCCACTCGTAGGTGAGATGGACTGCTGTATGACGTCACATAACCGCAAACGTGAAAAATCACAGGGTCATGTGACGTGTCTAAACGCTCGGCACATCGACGGAAGTCGGACGCTGGATAATTTGATGATGTCACATGCGTCACTGGTTCCGCCCCCTCCTGAAAAAATGCCCCAAACTGGCATTTTTTGATGTCTAAACACTCTTCGAACCAGCTAGCATTTCGAAGTCAACGCTAATTATTAAACAGACCAGGCTGTAAGGGGTAAGGCGTTTTGCCTCGGCAAGCATCACTCCAATTTTGTCGTTAACGTCGTTAACTGGTCTTTAATTCGAATTCTAATATATTAGCATGTACATAAAACTTACTTTTTTTTGTTCCTTTTTTTAAAATTATACCAGAGTAAAAGAAAGCACTAAATTAAAACGATATAAATAATTAAATTCGCACTTTAATAATATTAATGCTGTTAAAAGGGATTTTCGTTATTGCGTTATTAACGCGTTCGTTTTGAGTTATTTGATCGTATTTTAAACCCCCACGTCGCGTTTTCGCTCTCCGTAAATGAGATCGCTTCCGAAATCCAACAAAACGGACTAATAGTTTATAAAAGTTTTCAAATGCTACACTTTCGGGAGATAAAAATGAGTAAGTAAGTAAATAAATAAATAAAACCTCCTTATCTGGGCGAAAAAAGGAAACAGCGGCGCTTTTAAGAGGCAGGAAGTCCGAACTCTTTGTACTCCGTAAACAACAGGGGAAGACCTGCTTTTATCTCTTGCACAGATTTGACGGAGTGTTTGAGCTCGCCGGTTCGCGCCTTGCCGATCCTATCGTATAAGAAATAATAACAGAGGAAGGGAAAAAATAAAGAGAGAGAGAGAGAGAGAGACATGACCCCTTGCTAGTCAGAACAATGTTCTGGTACTGTAACGCTCCTGCGGAGAACCAGAACACTTTTATTGGAACGATCAGGAAACTTGAAAGAAAAAAAGAGAAAAAGAAACAGACGGATGTTTGGGGGGAAAATAAAGTAATTAAAGAATAAGAATCCAATCTTGTGCAGGAGAGAGAGGGGGGGGGGGAGGGGGGAGGGTGAGAGGTGGAGGGTTCGATGGAGTTGCCTTGAGGGAGAGAACGCAGTTTTCTCAGAAAAATTTAATAAATAAAGAAGAAAACAAAAAACAAAAACAACAACAATATAAAGCCCTGAGGTGAAACGGGTAAAATGTTTTATAAAATAAATAAATAAATAAATAAATAAGATGTGGGGCACAGTGGCATAGTGGTTAGCACGTTCGCCTCACACCGCCAGGGTCCGGGTTCGATTCCCGTCTCGGCCATGTGTGTGTGGAGTTTGTGCATGTTCTCCCCGTGCCTCAGGGGGTTTTTTTCTCCGGGTTCTCCGGTTTCCTCCCCCGGTCCAAAAACATGCACGGTAGGTTGATTGGCACCTTGGAAAATTGTCCCTAGTGTATGAATGTGTGTGAATGGTGTGTGTGGTGTGTGTGTGTGTGTGTGTGTGTGTGTGTGTGTGTGTGTGTGTGTGTGTGTGTGTGTCCTGTGATGGGTTTGGCATTCCATCCAGGGTGTATCCTGCCTTAATGCCCATAGACTCCTGAGATAGGCACAGACTCCCCGTGACCCGAGGGAAGATCGGATAAAGCGGTAGAAGATGAATGAATGAATGAAATAAATAAGAGATAAAGCTTTCGGTTCGATACTTCATACGCTTTTTAGAAATAGGGCTGTCGAAATATTTTTTTAATACATTTAAATTTAAATGTAATAAATTACATTTTTACATTTAATAAATTTAATTTTAAAATGTAATATCGATTTAACTGCAATGTCATAAATGCACATTTTTAACAAAAATAATAATAAATCGGGGAGGTTGTGGCTCAGTGGTTACGGCTCTGAACCGTACAGTCGCATGTTCAAGTCCCACCACCACTAGTGGGCCCTTGAGAAAGGCCCCTAACCCCTGATTGCTCAGTCGGCCCCATTGGAGTTGCATTCTCATTGCGATGTTTAGCTGATGATTGTTGGAAAAGGGGAAATTAAATAAATAAAGCAACCAGTAAAAAAACAACAACAACAACAACAACGTAACCCCAAAGGTGAAACTGGTAAAATGTTCTAAAAAAAACAAAAATATAAATAAAACAAAATAAATAAAACAAATGAGACAAAACATTCGGTCCTGTATTTCATATACAAACAAGGGATGTCAAAATGAATGCGTTAATATCGATTTAACCAAAATGTACTTTAATGACACTCCAATTTATTATTATTATTATTATTATTATTATTATTATTATTATATATTATTATTATTATTATGATTATATTTTATTGCTTGTTTAATGCATTTTTTTAATATTAAAATATAGGTAATGGGGGAAGTGGTTTATTGGGCTCTGGCCTGAAAGGTCGCATGTTCAAAGTCCCAGCACCACCAAGCTGCCACTAGTGGGCCCTTGAGCAAGGCCCCTTAACCCCTAATTGAAGTTGCATTCTTAGAGCGATGTTTAGTCTGAAAAGGGGAAATTAAATAAATAAAGCAACCGGTAAAAAATAACAATGTAACCCCAATGGTGAAACTTTAATGGACACTCAATTTATTATATTATTTATTATTATTATTATTATTATTATTATTATTATTATTATTGATTATTATTATTATATTATTTATTATTATTATTATTATTACTATATATTAGATTATTATTTTATTATTATTTATTATTATTATTACTACTATTACTTATTATTACTATTATGATTATATTATTATTTATTATTATTATTATTATTATTATATTTGTATTACATTATTAGTATTATTATTATATTACTATTATTATTATAACAGGAGGAGGAGGACGAGGAGGAGGAGGAGGAAGAGGAGGAAAAGGAAGAGGAGGAGGAGGAAGAGGAGGAGGGGGAGGAGGAGGAGAGGAGGAGGGACTATTATTAGGATTATTATTATTATTATTATTATTATTATTACTATTATTATTATTACTATTATTATTATTATTATTACTATTATTATTATTATTATTATTAGGAGTAATATTAGTATTCTATTATTACTTATTTTATTATTATTATTATTACTATTATTATTATTATTATTATTATTATATTACTATTATTACTATTATTATTATTATTATTAGATTATTATTATTACTATTATTATTATTATTACTATTATTATTACTATTATTATTATTATTACTATTATTATTATTACTATTATTACTATTATTATTATTACTTATTATTATTATTATTATTATTATTATTATTATTATTACTATTATATTATTACTATTATTACTATTATTATTATTACTATTATTATTTTATTATTATTATTATTATTATTACTATTATTACTATTATTATTATTATTATTACTTTTTTATTATTATGTATTATTATTATTATTATTATTCCTATTATTATTATTATTATAAGGATATATGAGTATTATTATTATTATTATTACTATTATTATTATTATTATTATATTATTATTATATTAGATTATTATATTATTATTATTATTATTATATTATTATTATTATTATTATTATTATTATTATTAGTATTATTATTATTAATTAGTATTATATTATTATTATTATTATTATTACTATTATTATATTATTATTATTATTATTATTATTATTATTATTATTATTATTATTTATTATTATTACTATTATTTAACTATTATTTAAATATTTACTATTATTATTATTATTATTGCTTTTATTATTATTGCTATTATTATTATTACTATTAGTTACTATTATTACTATTATTACTATTATTATTATATTTTATTGCTTGTTTAATGCATTTTTTTGTTTAAATAAATGTTTAAAAATATAGGTAAATGGGGGAAGTCCCAGCACCACCAAGCTGCCACTAGTGGGCCCTTGAGCAAGGCCCCTAACCCTTAATTGCTCAGTCTACCCCAGTCCACTTTAGGGTTACACGTAAGCCAGTGCCTTCCTAGTGCCAGGTTCCAAGTGCAGATAAAAAGGGGTAAAGAAAAATTCGCTAAACGGCAGACGCTTTACTCGGGGATAAAAAAATCAAGAATAAAATGTTTCGTGACTCACCAAGACTCGAATCAATTAAAAGCGTCCGTGTGGAAACGAAAGTCACGTTGATGAGTCGTCAACACCGTCGTTACTTTACGAGAATTTACACGAATAATTTGCCTTCGCGACGAGTTTCGTTTGCATATTCATTCATTCATTCATTCATCTTCTAGCGCTTTATCCGATCTTCCCTCGGGTCACGGGGAGTCTGCGTCTATCTCAGGCGTCTATGGGCATTAAGGCAGGATACACCCTGGATGGAATGCCAACCCATTGCAGGACACACACACACACACACTCACATTCATACACTAGGGGACAATTTTCCAAGGTGCCAATCAACCTACCGTGCATGTTTTTTGACCGGGGGAGGAAACCGGAGAATCCGGAGAAAAACCCCCTGAGACACGGGGAGAACATGCACAAACTCCACACACACATGGCCGAGACGGGAATCGAACCCGGACCCTGGTGGTGTGAGGCGAACGTGCTAACCGCTAAGCCACTGTGCCCCTGTATATAAATATGCGCATGTTAATTAGACGCTTCTTTTAAGCAACATTTTAATACTTTGACTTGACGACTTCATACAAGGCCGATCATTGTGAACGGAGAGAGAGAGAGAGAGAGAGAGAGAGAAGGAGCAGGTCTGCTGGAGAAGGGTTTTTTTCACGGGAATGTCACGCTACATCAATCCTTGATGACTGCAGCCTGGGACTCCGTCAGACCCGGAGAATAGAGAAGACATGCGGCGGTAATCTACAGCCCCCGGTAAGAAGTACGGCGCCGAGATCTCCACCTTTCTCTTTTAATGCAATCTTATTGCACACGCAAACAAAAGGCATCAAAACGTATGTAAACATATAAACACGTTCCTGTGCACAAAGCCGGCCTCCAGTACCAGGGCTGGAGTGCTGGACAGGTTTGCGACACTGATCATGTTCATGCTTTCACACAATAACGATCCACAACGGTCTTCATCAGAAATGTACATTTTACACGTAGAGCTGTCGAAATATCTCATGTACCATTGTTTGTAATGCTGTAACTGTAACGTGTGTTATCATTCTATACATTTCCCTCAAAACCTCTCCCTTTAATACAAGTATTGATTATGAATTATTTATTTTTCTCTGGAAACGATTCAAATTTCTTCTTAATTGCAATGTTACTTTGTTTGAAGTGTAAAATATGGGACGTGGCTCCTTTAAGAATTGTGTTCCGGTTGCTTTTCCATATAAACTGGTGATACGGTGTTTAGGTTATACGGAAGCGCTTTATTGCGTTCAGTAAAAATTCGCTTTATTGCAGTAATACGGATTTGGGAATGCGATGCGCTTGCGTAAGGTTCCGTACGGTAATATACGCTACTATAGTGAGGAGATCGTACCTGTTGTGAATGCGCAGCTAGGGGGCGTCATTGGGGGGGAATTTAGGAAGCGTGAGCGGATGCGCTGTTTATTTATTCGTTTATTTGTTTTTCGGGTTTCGTTCATTCGCACAACACGACGCAGAGTGAAGGAGCAGATCACTCGCATAGTAACGCACATTGCGTTATAACACGTTTATAACGAAAGTGACTTTAACCGTGTTGGTGACTCCTGGCGTACAGGGTTCAGCATGGGGCTCGCTGACTTGTGCTGTAACGTGTTTGACATTTCTTCCCATCGGAGGCGTCATCAACGTTTTCAGCGGGTTCTAACCACATCCTTCACCTTCTATCCGCATGGGGTACTAATCATTGCATTTGGGAGGAAAAACCCAGATCCACCTTCTGAAGACGATCCGACCCCAGGAGTCCAGAATTCCACTTACCGTTTCATTTTTCCACCTTGTACACATTTCGTAGTAAGCACAGTATCACCATCGTCCTCCGGTTTCTTTACGGAAAAACATCTGTTGGGTTTTTTTTTTTTTTTTTTTTAAGATTAAATACAACATACTTCATGCTACATTTGATTACGAGACGGAGACAGAGGTGCCATCTGGACGGATCGCTTCTGCAAGCCAGGAGATGCTAAAAATGGACCTGCCAGTCATTCTGATCCCAATGACAGGATTGGGAATGCCACCAGATTGAGCAGACGTCGTCGCTAACAAGCCCCCGCTGAAGCCCAGCAGCTGTTCTAAACGGCCGTACAGGGCCTGCGTTATGAAGCGTGGAATGACGATGCTTCCATTCATTCATTCATTCATCTTCTACCGCTTTATCCGATCTTCCCTGTTTTTATCTCAGGCGTCTATGGGCGTTAAGGCAGGATACACCCTGGATGGAATGCCGACCCATTGCAGGACACACACACACACACACACACACATACACTAGGGACAATTTTCCAAGGTGCCAATCAACCTACCGGGCATGTTTTTGGACCGGGGGAGGAAACCGGAGAACCCGGAGAAAAACCCGCTGAGGCACGGGGAGAACATGCACAAACTCCACACACACACATGGCCGAGCTAACAGTTCTAACCGCTAAACCACCGTGCCCAATGAAGATGCTTTGTTTGTTTGTTTGTTTGTTTTTGTTTGTTCGCGAGTTTGAGCGAAGCCAGAGAGAGATTATAATAGTGATGCTTTTACATTACTTTTATGCTAATTAAGGGCCCTTAAGCGATAAGGGCCTTGCTCAAGGGCCCACTATTTGCAGCTTGGTGGTTGTGGGGTTTGAACCTGCGATCTTCTGGTCCAGATGTCAACACCTTTACCACTAAGCCACCACCTCGCGCCTGCATTGCGCCCGTGT
Organism: Kryptopterus vitreolus; assembly: GCA_030449085.1. Taxonomy (NCBI): domain Eukaryota; kingdom Metazoa; phylum Chordata; class Actinopteri; order Siluriformes; family Siluridae; genus Kryptopterus; species Kryptopterus vitreolus. The sequence goes on from JACRUU010000024.1 coordinate 2,551,962, forward strand.
AAACACCAGGATCTGTGATGAAACCGACGTAGCGCAGAGCCACGGAGAAACAATACAGCTGTTTTGACAGATGTTTGTTTAGTTGCAGTCAATGAGGATTTGGCATTAATGTGTTATTATTTAATTAGATGAAAGCGTACCGGCGCAGGTCGTATCGATTTACCGTCGCGGCTCGTCTTCTGGGACGACGCGCGACAGAATCCGACTCTTAACATCCGCGGATTGATCTTCCTGTCCGTCCGCGATCATTACAGATAATCAGCTACGCTAACTTTGTGCCGAGCGATCTGATTTAAATATCAACATGGAGAGCACGTAAACGTAAACAAAATAATAATAATAATCATCATCATCATCATCATAATAGTAATAATAATATGAATCAATAAAAAAGAATTTAATAATAATAAACAATAATAATAATGAATGTAATGCAAAATAATAATAATAATATGCATAATCAAAATAATAATAATAATAATATATTAATAAAAATAATAGTAAAAACAATATGAATAATAATAATAATGAAAAATAAATAAAATAATATTAGTGTGAATAATAATAATGATGAAAAATGAATGAAAATAGTATTAATATAAATAATAATAAAACTAAAAAAAAAATAATAATAATAATAAACAATAATAATGAGTATGCATAATCAAAATAATAATAATACTAAAAATAATAATAACAATATGAATAATAATAATAATGAAAAAAATAAATAAAGAATAGTGTGAAATAAAAATAATATTATTAATATAAATAATAATTAGGAATAATAAAAATAATAATAATAATAATGAAAAAAGGATAATAGAATGAATATGGAATAATAATATTAAGAAATAATAATAACAACATGAATATTAGTCATTAAAAATATAAAAATATGAATAATAATAATGATGAAAATAATAATAGTATTAATAGGAATAATAAACAATAATAATAATAATAATAATATATAATATTAATAATAATAATAATAATGAATAATGACAATAATAAGAGTATAATGAATAATAGTAATTAAAAAAAATAATAATAATATAAATAATAAATAATAATAATATAATATATATAATATAATATAATATATATATGATAACAGTGTGATTAATAATAATGATGAAAAGAATAAAATATATATATATAATAAAATAATGATGATGAAAATAATAATAATAGTCTTAATATGATTTATAATTAGGAATAATAAAAAAATAATAGTATTAATATAATGAAAATGATAATAGTATGAATATCAACAAGAATATTAAGAAATAGTAATAATGAATAATAATAATGATGAAATTAATAATATTATTAATACGAATATATATTTAGGAATAATAATAATAATAATAATAATAATAATAATAATAATAATAATAATAATAAATAAAAATATAATATAAAATAATAATAATAGTATTAATACGAATAATAAATAATAATAATAATAATAATAATAATAATAATAATAAATAATAATAATAGTCATTCATTCATTCATCTTCTACCGCTATATCCGATCTTCCCTCGGGTCACGGGGAGTCTGTGCCTATCTCAGGCGTCTATGGGCATTAAGGCAGGATACACCCTGGATGGAATGCCAACCCATCGCAGGGCACACTCACACACACATTGACACACACACACACACACACACATACACTAGGGACAATTTTCCAAGGTTCCAATTAACATACATGCATGTTTTTGGACCGGGGGAGGAAACCGGAGAACCCGGAGAAAAACTCCCTGAGGCACGGGGAGAACATGTACAAACTCCACACACACATGGCCGGGAATCGAACCCGGACCCTGGCGGTGTGAGGCGAATGTGCTAACCACCGTGCCTCCCATTAATAACAATATAATAATAATAATAATGGTATCTGGGTATCGTATCCTCTTCCATGGTAAAACAGAAACGGCTCCAGACTCCACCTCTGCAGAATCTTTCCCTCTTAAAGCGTAAAAGTGATCTGATGGGAATCAAACCACAATTCTTCTTCATTTCTGCTGAATTTTAGGATCCAATTTCAGGGTGAAACACGGAGCTGATGTTTTTCTTTTTATAATCATTAAGATCAAATATTCCTTTTTTTTCTCCTTCCCTCAATTCTGCTGCCTGAGAGTTTATCTTCATCGCACGGCGTGAACGGCGCCGTCCTTTCCTGAGACCTTCACTCATCTTTAACCATCCCATACACGGCTTTATCAGCGCAACACAACACCGCAATTCACACAACACCACCATATCACACCAAATTAACGTAACACAGCAACACACAACCACTCCCAGTACAACACAGTACAATGTAGATCGCTCAAGGGCCCCCTAGTGGCAGTTGGGTGGTGGTGATGGTGAGATTTGAACCGGCGACCATAAAGATCCCCACCTCCCACTACATCATCCATTACACAGCTAAAGCAGGTTCAATTCATGAAATATTGTATAAATAGACTCAAAGTGTAAATATACTCAAATAAATCCTGTGATGTTGCAACGCTGTGTTTTTTTCTCTCCTGGTTTGTTACGAGACTCTGAAACGTTCACTGAGCACTGAAATGTCACTTATTGATCTGAGAGTAATTACCCAGAATGGATTTTGTTTCCGAACACATAATTAGCAGGAGGGAATTGTGACTTGGACAAAACAAAACTTCCTCTGTACAGGTTGTTTACACACAAATTATTCTTGTTTTTTTGTTGTTTTTTTTTTACTTTTGCTGTTGTTTATTTGATGTAAAATACTGTTTGAGAATGTATATATATATATATTCTAAATTTCCTAAATTTCCCCCGAATTGCGCCTACTAGCTCACTATATGAGCGTATATTAACTTATGGAACCTAAATGTATCACCAGTTTATATGGAAAGCAACCAAAACCGGAACATAATTCTTAAAGGAGCCACATCCCATATTTACCAATTAAAGCAACCACGAAAAAATTACATTACACCGGAACTCCTTCCAGCCAATCACAATCCACTATTCACACCTGATTCTCCTTCCAGCCAATCACAATCCACCTGAATCCACCTGAACTCCTTCCAGCCAATCACAATCCACTATTCACACATGAACTCCTCCCAGCCAATCACAATCCACTCCTCACATCTTAAACTCCTTCCAGCCAATCACAATCCACTCCTCACACCTGAATTCCTTCCAGCCAATCACAATCCACTATTCACACCTAAACCTCCTTCCAGCCAATCACAATCCACCTGAATCCACGTGAACTCCTTCCAGCTAATCACAATCCACGATTCATACCATAACGTCCTTCCAGCCAATCACAATCCACTATTCGCACCTGAATTTCCATCCAGCCAATCACAATCCAGTATTTACACCTGAACTCCTCCCAACCAATAGCAATACACTATTCACACATGAAACCTCCTTCCAGCCAATCACAATCCACTATTCACTTCATTCAATGTCATTTCACATTTCCAGCAGAACATCTGTCTGAGGTCTTCATCCATGTTGGATCTCCAGAACTGAGATTCCGGTTTGGTTTCTCTGCAGAATCATCTTTTGTCAGACTTTTTTTTTTTCCCTTAAAAAATAAATGCTGTTCATTATCAGACCGATGCCGAAACTCCGAGCAGAACTTTGGCTGGAAATTCCCTCTACAACATTCCGTGACCTGGATTTGTCATTTAGGATTTATTGTGCGGATCGAGCAGGCGAGATCCCAAACCTCTCAGCACGACGAGGTGGTTAAGGGCCGCATCCGCAGGTCTGCGTTTCTCCCGGCGTGGGATTGCGAGACCGAGCGCTGCATAAGGAGCTGAATTAATATTTATTCATGATTTACATATTATTAGTTTGTACTGTAACAAGGGGATTCCGATGTTTTTTTTTTCCCCTTTATTTACAAATAACTCAAATAACTCTGCGACTTTGCACTGAAATGTTTAACCATTTTTAAAAAACGCAAGATTTATCTTTCATACTATAGCATATTAACTTTATTTCATTATTTCATTTTGTATAAAGTCTTTCCATTCATTTAGTTAGTCGTTCATTTTATTCATGCATTTATTTACATTTAAATTTTTTCCTCTTAAGCACTTATTTATTATGCATTATATATTTATTCATTTATTTACACCCTTTTTTTTGTTTATTCATTTATTTTCATTTGCTACTTCCTCTTAAGCATTTATTTGATTATCTCGTTATGCACTCATTTACCTACTTGTCTACTTGTTTGAATGTGTGTTTAGATGTTTATTTGCTTGTTTATTTCTGTATTTAATTCATTTCCATATTGCAATAGCGGGGCACGCTGGTTTAGTGGTTAGCACGTTCGCCTCACACCGCCAGGGTTGTGGAGTTTGTTCCGGGTTCGGTTTCCTCCCATGCGTCCAAAAACATTCCCGTCTCGGCCTGGGAATGTGTGCAATGTGTGTGTGGTGTGGTTCATAGCACTTTCCATGTGTGTGTGGAGTTTGTGCATGTTCTCCCCGTGTCTCAGGGGGTTTTTCTCCGGGTTCTCCGGTTTCCTCCCCCGGTCCAAAAACATGCACGGTAGGTTGATTGGCACCTTGGAAAATTGTCCCTAGTGTATGAATGTGTGTGTGTGTGTGTGTGTGTATTGTGTATCGGATATAAAAAGTAAAAGTACAAAGTATTGGACAAATGATATGTACTGGCGTAGTGGTTAGCACGTTCGCACGGTGGCGTAGTGGTTAGCACGTTCGCCTCACACCGCCAGGGTCCGGTTCGATTCCCGTCTCGCCATGCCATGTGTGTGTGGAGTTTGGAGTTGCATGTTCTCCCCGTGCTTCAGGGGGTTTTTCTCCGGGTTCTCCGGTTTCCTCCCCCGGTCCAAAAACATGCACAGTAGGTTGATTGGCACCTTGGAAAATTGTCCCTAGTGTGTGAATGTGTGTGTGTGTGTGTGTGTGTGTGTGTGTGTGTGTGTGTGTGTGTGTGTGTGTGTGATGGCTTGGCATTCCATCCAGGGTGTATCCTGCCTTAATACCCATAGACGCCTGAGATAGACACAGACTCCCCGTGACCCGAGGGAAGATCGGATAAAGCGCTAAAAGATGAATGAATGAATGAATGAATGAATGAATGTATGGTCGATGTTGTGTTTGAGCCGTAAGAATCGGAGCGGCTCTGGGCGGAACCGGATTGTGTTTTTTTCTTCATTGGGACGAGACAAAGTGGTTTACGACGGATGGTTCGCCGTTGTTTATTTGCTCTCCTGCTCTTGCGTTCGGTCCACCCAATTATTTCGAAGTTTCTGCCTTAAAAGCCCAAATCACTGAGAGATCATTATCTCCTGCACTTTCCCTTTTTCCGTGCCGTTCCCAATTTGCCACATAGATTGCTCTTAAGTGCCCTAAAGTCTTTCCCGTGCAATTATCACTACCTAATACCCATCCTGCACTCGCAGCTTCAGGCTGTAATAATAAATAAATAAATAAATAAATAAATAGAATCCCGGCACGTCATCCCTGGCGCGTCCTGCCGCTTCCCCGACGCTCACCGCGTTTAGGGTTCTTTGTGTTTGATTGATTAGCAGAAGCTGAGATTCCGAACCATTAGAGGTGAGATGGGAGGGGGGGAGGGGGGGGGGGGGACGGGGGGGGGGACGGGGGGGGGACGGGGACAAGCAGGCTGTTTGTCTTTGGCACGGTGCGAGCTGGAGTCTGTGGAGCTGTCAGGAGACGCTGAACCTTCCATTATTTGTGGTGCAGAAACCCGGAGCTGTCCTATGGATAAGATATAAGTCCGTCATGGGGTAAACGAGAACAGCTGTGCAGTGTCCTTGGGAATAAAAAAAAAGGAAGAAGGAATGTTTCATGTGTGTGTGTGTGTGTGTGTGTGTGTGTGTGTGTGTGTTTATATCGGGATATAAAAAGTATTGGGACAAATGATATGTACTGTGGGGGCACGGTGGTTTAGTGGTTAGCACGTTCGCCTCACACCGCCAGGATCCCCCGGTTCGATTCCCGTCTCGGCCATGTGTGTGTGTGAAGTTTGTGCATGTTCTCCCCGTGCCTCAGGGGGTTTTTCTCTCCGGGTTCTCCGGGTTTCCTCCCCCGGTACCAAAAACATGCCCGGTAGGTTGATTGGCACCTTGGAAAATTGTGTCCCTAGTGTGTGAATGTGTGTGTGTGTGTGTGTGTGTGTGTGTGTGTGTGTGTGTGTTGTAGTGTGTGTGTGTGTGTGTGTCCTGCAAGGAGTTGGCATTCCATCCAGGGTGTATCCTGCCTTAATGCCCATAGACGCCTGAGATAGGCACAGACTCCCCGTGACCCGAGAGAAGATCGGATAAAGCGCTAGAAGATGAATGAATGAATGAATGAATGATATGTTTTTTTTGTCTTTTAATGAAGATGTGTGATCGGAGATCTCTGTTCATCTCTCAGTGTATATATATATATATATATGTATATATATATATATATATATATATATATATATTATATATATAGTATATATATATATATATATATCTATATATATATATATATATATATATATATATATATATATATATATATATATATATATATATATAAGGTGGTTTGGTTTAGTTTAGGTTTGCACGTTCGCCTCACACCACCAGGGTCCGGTTCGATTCCCGTCTCGGCCATGTGTGTGTGGAGTTTGTGTATGTTCTCCCCGTGTCTCAGGGGGTTTTTCTCCGGGTTCTCGGGTTTCCTCCCCCGGTCCAAAAACATGCACGGTAGGTTGATTGGCACCTTGGAAAATTGTCCCTAGTGTATGAATGTGTGTGTGTGTGTGTGTGTGTGTGTGTGTGTGTGTGAGTCTGCTGCGATGGGTTGGCATTCCATCCAGGGTGTATCCTGCCTTAAAGCGGTCATTTTGCCTCTTTTTTGGGACTATTTCTTCGAGGCGAAACTTCAAAGTTTTATTCGAGGCGTAATGTGACGTAGAAGCGATTGATCTGAGCTCTCATTGGCTGCACATTACACATATATATCATTGGTTCGACTCCCATTATTCATGTAACATTACACATGACAAAGCACTCTGTGATTTGTATGAGCATGATCCTCGTATTTATACATGGGGGGAGGGGCTATCAATCGTCGTTGTTGTTGATGTTATTGTTGTTTAGAGTCATGGCTCGTGTTTGTGTGTTTATTCAATGCAACAACACAAAAGTGTTGATTTCGTTTCCCTATCTTACCCCCAGACAGAGAGAAAAGTCAAAATGCTGATTTCGTATCGGATCATTAGGCAGTTGTGGGGATTTTGGCACCGGAGATTACACTTATTCCGAGCGGCTCCGAAGGGAACGGTGCTCATAATGACACCAGTCTCCCGGGCACAGATTGGACTGTCTGAATATTTCCTGCTCCGCACATCTCTCAGGAGTCACGTGGATACGTTTCTGCTTTTCTCCAGCCCACGCACGAATGATGCTCAGCGAACCGACTCTGCTTCACAAACACACACAATAAAATCTCTTTTCATCTGAACCTTACAGTGCCGGTCTTACGAGGAGATACACTGTCAGTCTTTCAAAGAGATACAGTGCCAGTCTTAAAAGGAGATACACTGCCGGTGTTACCTGGGGATAGAGTGCCAGTCGTACCTGGAGATACACTGTCAGTCTTACAAGGAGATATACTGGTAGTCTTACAAGGAGATACACTGCCAGTCTTACCTGGAGATAGAGTGCCAGTCTTACAAAGAGATACAGTGCCAGTCTTACAAGGAGATACACTGCCAGTGTTACCTGGAGATAGAGTGCCACTGCCAGAGATACACTGCCAGTCTTACTGCCAGTCTTACAAAGAGATACTGGAGATACAGTGCCAGTCTTATACAGTACAGTGCCAGTTTTTCACCTGGAGATACCTGCCAGTCTTACCTGGAATACAGGAGATACACTGCCAGTCTTACCTGTTACCTGGAGATAGAGTGCCAGTCGTACCTGGAGATACACTGGAGATCCAGTCTTACAAGGAGATATACTGGTAGTCTTACAAGGAGATACACTGCCAGTCTTACCTGGAGATACAGTGCCAGTCGTACCTGGAGATACAGTGCCAGGCATACAAGGAGATACAGTGCCAGTCTTACAAAGAGATACTGGAGATACAGTGCCAGTCTTACAAGGAGATACAGTGCCAGTTACAGGAGATTTACAAAGAGATACCTGGAGATACACTGGAGATACCAGTCTTACAAGGAGATATACTGGTAGTCTTACAAGGAGATACACTGCCAGTCTTACCTGGAGATACAGTGCCAGTGCCAGTCTTACAAGGAGATACTGCCAGTCTTAGATACACTGCCAGTCTTACCTGGAGATACACTGCCAGTCTTACCTGGAAGGAGTGCCATACAAGGAGATACTGGAGTCTGGAGATACAAGGAGATACACTGCCAGTCTTACAAAGAGATACTGGAGATACACTGCCAGTCTTACCTGGAGATACACTGCCAGTCTTACCAGTCGATACCTGGAGATACAGTGCCAGGCATACAAGGAGATACAGTGCCAGTCTTACAAAGAGATACAGTGCCAGTCTTACAAGGAGATACACTGCCAGTGTTACCTGGAGATAGAGTGCCAGTCATACCTGGAGATACACTGCCAGTCTTACAAGGAGATATACTGGTAGTCTTACAAGGAGATACACTGCCAGTCTTACCTGGAGATACACTGCCAGTCTTACCTGGAGAAGAGTCTTATACAAAGTACCTGGAGTGCCAGTCCCTGGAGATACACTGCCAGTCTTAGTTTTACAAGGAGATACAGTGGAGATACAGTCTTACAAGGAGATACAGTGCCAGTCTTTCCTGGACAAGGAGATACAGTCTTAAAAGGAGATACACTGCCGGAGTGCCAGTCTTACAAAGAGATACTGGTCTTAGATACACTGTCTTACAAAGAGATACAGTGTCAGTTTACAAGGAGATACACTGCCAGTCTTACCTGGAGATACACTGCCAGTCTTACAAAGAGATACTGCCAGTCTTAGAGATACACTGCCAGTCTTACCTGGAGATACACTGCCAGTCTTACCTGGAAAGAGATACCTGCCAGTCGTACCTGGAGATACAGTCTTACCAAAGCTAGTCTTTACAAGGAGATACAGTGCCAGTACAAGGAGATACAGTGGCAGTCTTACAAGGAGATACAGTGCCAGTCTTACCTGGAGATACAGTGCCAGTCTTACCTGGAGATACAGTGTCAGTCTTACAAGGAGATATGGTCTTACCTGATACACTCTGCCAGTCTTACAAGGAGATACACTGCCAGTCTTACCTGGAGATACAGTGCCAGTCTTACCTGGAGATACAGTGCCAGTCTTACAAGGAGATATACTGCTAGTCTTACAAGGAGATACACTGCCAGTCTTACAAAGAGATACTGGAGATACAGTGCCAGTCATACCTGGAGATACCTGCCAGTCTTACAAAGAGATACAGTCTTACCTGTCTTACAAGGATACAAGATATACAATGCCAGTCTTACCTGGAGATACACTGCCAGTCTTACAAAGAGATACAGTGTCAGTTTTACAAGGAGATACAGTGGCAGTCTTACAAGGAGATACAGTGCCAGTCTTTCCTGGAGATACATTACCAGTCTTACCTGGAGATACACTGCCAGTCTTACCTGGAGATACAGTGCCAAACTTTGTGGGTCCCAGTGCTTTGTTTACTGTGGGAAAAGAGTCCTCTTGATCTACACCTGAACCTTTTCTTTTTTTTCTTTTTTTTCTTTTTTTTTTTAGTAAAAACCAAAAAAAAAAACATTTCCTTATTTAATCTTCTTCACAGTTGACGCTTCACTTTTTCCTTTTAATAAATAAAGACAGTCCGTCTTGGCGTCTGCGTCTTGTGTCAAGAAACCTTAAAATAAATAAATAAATAAATAAATAAATAAATAAAAAGCAGGTGTGTGATTTTTCACCTTATCTCCACGTTGTAAAGAAGGCGCCGCCGCAACAATTCCGCTTTTATTCTGCGTTTGAAGATTGTGAGAGACAGAGAAAATACCACGAGGGAGATGGAGAGAGAGAGAGAGAGAGAGAGAGAGAGAGAGAGAGAGAGAGAGAGAGAGAGAGTGAGTTTGCACGAGCGATTCGCACTGGGGCTGTTTTTCTACCTGAATTAATTAGCTGTTTGAATATGAATAGGCTTGGCGTATGGAGACGCCGTCCCGCGAGCTCGCTACAGACCCGACGCCGTACACGAAAGACGCAGGAAACTGTTACTTCACTTAAACAATCCCTAACCTATGTGCCTTTCTCAAGTCCCAAAATAATTGACGCACTTTATGCCCTCGGGGGGTGAAACCTGAATTCGTCACTGGTGGCGGATCACGCTGGCGTTTTTTTATTATTTACCCTCTTATAGCAGTAAATAAAATTACATTTACAATTACATGTTATAATTATATACATTTCTCTTAAGATCTCTCCCTTTAATAAAATCATGGATTATTTCATTCATTCATTCATTCTTCTTTCTACCGCTTTATCCGATCTTTATCCGGGATCTTCTCGGGTCACGGGGAGTCTGTGCCTATCTCAGGTGTCTATGGGCATTAAGGCAGGATACACCCTGGATGGAATGCCAACCCATCGCAGGGCACACACACACACACACACATTCACTTCACGCACACACATTCATACACTAGGGACAATTTTCCAAGGTGCCAATCAACCTACCGTGCATGTTTTTGGACCGGGAGGAAACCAGAGAACCCGGAGAAAAACCCCCTGAGGCACGGGGAGAACATGCAAACTCCACACACACATGACCGAGACAGGAATCGAACCCGGATCCTGGCGGTGTGAGGCGAACGTGCTAACCAGTAAACCACCGTGCCTCTTGATTATTTCATATTCACTTTAATGTTATTAACGTGTTATAACGCAGTGTGTGTTACTATATGACTGATCTGCTCCTTCACTCTGCGTCGTGTTGTACGAACGAACGAAACCCCGAACAACAAATAAATAAATAAACGTTCAGTGCATCCACTCACACTTCCTAAATTTCCCCCAATGACGCCCCCTAGCTGCGCATTCACAACAGGTACGATCTCCTCACTATATTAGCGTATATTACCGTATGGAACCTTACGCAAGCGCATCGCATTCCCAAATCCGTATTACTGCAATAAAGCGCATTTTTACTGAACGCAATAAAGCGCTTCCGTATAACCTAAACACCGTATCACCAGTTTATATGGAAAAGCAACCGGAACACAATTCTTAAAGGAGCCACGTCCTATATTTTACACTTCAAACCAACACTAAACAAATAACATTGTCATTAACAAGAAATTACTATTAAAAGTTTCCAGAGTAAAATAAAAATAAATAATAAAATAATTTATTAAAAGGGATCGATTTTGCGAGAAATGTATAGAATTATAACATCTGTTACAGTTACAGTATTAGATCGATTGACAGCACTAGTTTTTATACATCATTTGTTGATTATGTGTGTGTTTTCCGCTGTACATTACATGTACTGTATTGTGTTTATAAAGCGAGAGATGTTTTATGTTAAAATACGGCGATTAATTGGTTATTGGATCGTAGCCGTCACGATGTACGGGGAATTAGTGCAATACAAAACCAATTTCACATGTTGTTCCCTAATGAAGGTATCCAGGCTGAACATCCACCATAGAGAGCGCAGGCAGAGGAAAGACAGGAAATGATACACCAGATAGAAAAATCCGCGCAGTGACAGGAAACGGATTGATGCGGTGAAAAAACGGTGAAAAGAGAAGAAAATAGATTCAAAACTATAAAATAGAAGAAGTTGAACGTACAGGTAAGAAATGTAATGAGTGAAAGGGAAACGTTGCCTGAAAAATAAAACAGAAGTAAAGAAATGATTCCGGAAAAATCTACTTCAGTGATGAAACTTTATTATTTGCCATCTTTGGATGTCTTTCATGTACGGCGTCAACAATTTTTATTATTGTAAAAAAATATATATAAATAAATAAATAAATAAAGGGGGCGGGGGGGTTGAAAAATGTACAAATAAATTGCCTTTTACCATAAATTACTGATGTTAATATGCTGAACATTGTTTTTTTTTTTTTTGGGGGGGGGGGGGTGGGTTTTTGGGGGGGGGGGCCCAAGCACTGCAGTGAGGATGATGAGGATTATTGTTTTTTTTTATTATTATTTATTTATTTATTTATTTATTAACAAACAATAATGCAAAGGAAAACAAGAGGGTCCTGCGCACTGCAGTGCTTGGGCCCAAAAAAAAAACATCAGTAATTTGTGGTAAACGGCAAATTTTTATAACTTTTTTTTATTATAACTTATAACTTTTATAACATTTTTTTCCCTGAAAAATGTTAAGTGCATGGAAGGGTGAATGGTTAAGGTGCTGGGTTACTGCTCGGAAGGTCAAGGGGGTTCGAGCCCCTTATCGCCAAGCTACGACTCTTGGGCCCATGAGCAAGGCCCTTAACCCTCTGTGCTCCAGGGGGCGCCGTATCATGGCCGACCCTGCGCTCTGAAAACAATTTCACAGTGCTGTAATGTGTGTAATGTGATAAATAAAGGCTCTTCTATTCATATCCATATTCATTGTAAAGATGACAGGAAGTTTGTTCTCGACGCCAAGCAAGTCCGTTCGAGTCAAAGCCGAGCTGCAATCTCATCACCTGCTGGGTTTTAGATGCCAAAGGTTTGTATCTCCTCAACTTTTCTATCTTTCTTTCTTTATCGTGCAAACTATTCACTTTGTGCACAGGATCCTTGTCGTTCTGGAAGAGGTTTCAATCGACGGGAATATTTACATTCTGCAAGGACGTCTGATGCAATTTGTTTACCACCAACCTTTCTATGTATAAAAAAAAAATCTGAAGAATATCTTTTTTTTTCCAGTGACCCATCTTTTCATTTTCTCTTTTGTATGTTTTTTGTTTATTTAGATCTGTTCGGGGGGGGGGGGGGGGGGGGGGGGGGGGGGTGGGGGGGGGGTTGGGGGGGGGGGGGGGGGGGGGGGGGGGGGCGGGCTGGGGGCCGGGGGGGCGGGGGGGGGGGGCTGGGGGGTATGGGGGGGGGGGGGGGGTCCCTCAGTGGTCATTGGATGAAGGAAGGAATAAATCGGGATTTAGGACACTGGAAGCCCTATTTTTGTATTTATGGTATGAAGTGACTGGGCACGGTGGCTTAGTGGTTAGCACGTTCGCCTCACACCGCCAGGGCCTGGGTTCGATTCCCGTCTCGGCCATGTGTGTGTGTGGAGTTTGCATGTTCTCCCCGTGTTCAAGGAGGTTTTTTTTTTCTCCGGGTTCTCCGGTTTCCTCCTCATGGTCTAAAAAAAAACATGCACGGTAGGTTGATTGGCACCTTGGAAAATTGTCACTAGTGTATGAATGTGTGTGTGGTGTGTGTGTGTGTGTGTGTGTGTGCCCTGCGATGGGTTGGGTTGGCATTCCATCCAGGGTGTATCCTGCCTTAATGCCCATAGACGCCTGAGATAGGCACAGGCTCCCCGTGACCCGAGGAAAGATCGGATAAAGCGCTAGAAGATGAATGAAAAATGAATGATATGAAGTGATGAAAATGAGAAGCCTGGTTTTAAAAAAAGTAGGTCCTGAGTGATATATCGAATATTATTAGTTATATCGCAATGATTTTGACGATATTATAAAATATCGAATATTTCAAGGTTTCCTAACATATTACCGGCCAAGAGACGTGTGGGAGACGACAATACATCGTGTCTTTTTATTATTAAAAAAATCTCACTATATCTCCTCACTATATTAGCGTATATTTTAAAATTCCAGTTACGTATGGAACCTTACGCAAGCCTTACGCATCGCATTCCCAAATCCGTATTACTGCAATAAAGCGCATTTTTTTTACCGAACGCAATAAAGCGCTTCCGTATAACCTAAACACCGTATCACCAGTTTATATGGAAAAGCAACCGGAACACAATTCTTAAAGGGGCCACGTCCCATATTTTACACTTTCAAAACCAACACTAAACAAAATAACATTGTCATTAATATTAACAAGAAATTCATATTAAAAGTTTCCAGAGTAAAATTAAATATTAAATAATAATGTTTTATTAAAGGGAGAGATTTTGAGAGAAATGAAATGTATATAATTATAACATCTGTTACAGTTTACTTACAGTATTAGAAAAGTAGTCATTTTATGAAATGCTAGATATATATATATCTATATATATATATATATATATATATATATATATATAGATATATACAGACGATAGACAGAAGACGATTCCTAATGCTCTAAAACGATGCTGCTGTGGAAAAATGTGCTGTTTCTACAAAATAAGATGATGGAGAAAGGACTTTAAACCAGACCGGAGCAATAGAGGTCACAGAGACGCTGTCCATGTGCCAATATACTGTATTTCTGTGGTTTTGTTGCTCCGTTTGTTGCTCCGGCACCGACACGGCGCGGACCTGCACTGCATCACACCGAGCCAACAGAATAATCTCATTCACCCGCAGCAAATCCAATCCTGCACACGCAAGAGCCATGTCACACCGAACAGAACGCTAAGGAGAAAAGGTGCGAAGACTTTATCAGACAAAGGATAAGGATCTGATCATCCCGGGTGTCATGCTGACGTGCACCTGAAAAAAAAACCCTGTAATGTCTTTATTGTTCTTTTTAAAGGGTAAACATCCGGGTTCGATTCCCGTCTCGGCCATGTGTGTGTGCATGTTCTCCCCGTGCCTCAGGGGGTTTTTTCTCCGGGTTCTCTGGTTTCCTCCCCTGGTCCAAAAACATGCACGGTAGGTTGATTGGCACCTTGGAAAATTGTCCCTAGTGTATGAATGTGAGTGTGTGTGTGTGTGTGTGTGTGTGTGTGTGATGGGTTGGCATTCCATCCAGGGTGTATCCTGCCTTAATGCCCATAGACACCTGAGATAGACACAGACTCCCCGTGACCCGAGGGAAGATCGGATAAAGCGCTAGAAGATGAATGAATGAAAAAGAAAGATCAAAGATAAAAAAGAGATGTTCCTGAAAACTCATTGCATTGTGCAGCATTTTCAGTGTGTGTGTGTGTGTGTGTGTGTGTGTGTGTGTGTGTGTGTGTGTGTGTGTGTGTTTACAGCTCTAAACCGGAAGTTTAACCGAAACCAGAAGAACGTTGCCTGGCAACTGTAAAACGCCCTTGAAACCATCTATTCATGCACGATGTGATGTGTTTGGAACTTAATAGTTCACTCGTTTAATTTGTTTACTAAACCTGATCTTGTTTACTCGGCAATATTCGGGGAGGGGGGGGGGGGTGAAACAACAACTATATATCGAAATATATGGTGAAAAGCATCCTAACATGTGACTTTTCCACACACATACACACATGGGGTCCTTCCATCTCCATGAAGATCTGCTTTCCATGGCTTGGAGGATCTCCCGCTGTAGACCTCCATCTCTATTGAACATGACTGCACCCCACAGGAACCCCAGTCCTCACCTTCTCACCTCCATCACTACTCGACTTGTAGCGCCACTAAATCTACAGGAACGTCTGCCCAGAAGAATGGAGCTCATCAAACGGAGACTAAATGAGGAATGGGATGTTCTGATGAGACGGTCTTTGTCCCTACAATATGGATGTATTATGTATGTATAAATAAATAGAGAGAAAGAGAGAGAGAGCGAGAGAGAGAGAGAGAGAGAGTGTGTTGATAAAGACAGTGCAAAGGAAATGCCATAGAGCAATAGCAGCATCTTCTGGTCAGTCATGAAGCCTCCACAAATCCCCGCTGTGGGACCGTTCACATTGTCCGAACAAAACTGCTCTGCCAGGACCAGGTATGAAGAAATCCAGTGGCGGTGATACGAAGAGCACATGTGATGTGAAATGGAATAAACAATTAAGTTGAATTAGACTTCATTGGTTTTGTATTCGTCTACTAATTGGATTAATTAGACCTGCCGAAGGAGATCACAGGATGGTTTGTGCGGCAGCACTGATTGTCATGGTGCATTTGTTTGTTTGTTTGTTTGTTTTTTGGTTTAGGAATATGGCACGTAAAAAGGTGCTGAGAACACAATCACAATGTTAAACATCAAACAAGAGATATCCGAATGCTCAAACAGTCTTCTGCTTCGGGATCTCACTCGGGTTTCTCAATTGCACACCCCCGATTGGCTGGCGTCGCCGTGATTGACAGCAGACTGAGACGGTATGCCCCACCCACCCAGACAGTGCTTTAATTTTAGCAGGAAAAATTCCTCCCAAAGCGACCCGTAAATGCCCGTACACTAGGGGGTGCCACAATTAGCACCATCTACATGACGGGTATTTTCAACCAATTTTCAATTGATTTATATCAGCATTTACTTTAGATCAGGTGATGTGTGTAGGGGATGGGGGGCAAACTTTTTCGCTCAGGGGCCACATTGAGTTTTAAAGTTTGACGGGGGGGCGTGGCCAGCACCAGTTGCATATCAAACATATAAAAGGCATTCATGTTAATACTCAATGTTTCAGCGTGTCTAATGCGCCCCCTGCTGGAACGACAGGCAATTACAGGACAAATTGTACAGAGTCATAATTATGATATGATTCGATTCAATTCGATTCAATTTGATTCGATTCGATTTGATATGATTCAGTTCACTTTCCACGTGAGAACGTAAATTCATTCAACAGTCTTTTTTTCATTCATCCTTCATTCTTCTACCGCTTTATCCGACTTCTCTTTCGGGTCGAGGGCGTATCTTTGTGGCATCCAGACAGGATACACCCTGGATGGAATATCAAACCCATCACACACACACACACACACACACACACACACACACACATTCATACACTAGGGACAATTTTCCAAGGTGCCAATCAACCTACCGTGCATGTTTTTGGACCGGGGGAGGAAACCGGAGAACCCGGAGAAAAACCCCCTGAGACACGGGGAGAACATGCACAAACTACACACACACATGGCCGAGACGGGAATCGAACCCGGACCCTGGCGGTGTGAGGACAACGTGCTAACCACTAAACCACCTGCACATTGTTTTATTTATTGATTTATTTTTCCTGATCCTGTTATTGTTATTGTTTACATTTACATATTGTTTTATTCAGTAAAGACGGCACGAGGACGGAGTTTGAGAGCGAGACGGAAAACAGACGTTCCACTTCGTCCCCTCTGACTTTCAGATACTGAACAATGCGCTTTAGATACGCCTGAACATCAACTCCCTCTCTCTCTCTCTCTCCCTCTCTC
>JACRUU010000024.1:2569734-2574734 GCA_030449085.1 Kryptopterus vitreolus
CTCTCTCTCTCTGTACAGTGCACTAGTTCCTCCCCGACAGATCCGCCGTATCTTTAACGTTCACATCAACCTTGATTAAAATCCGTCCGGAGACACAGAAGGACGTTCTATTTTGAAAAGTTAACAGAGAAAAAGGGATCCTTTTTTTATTTTGTATTTTTACATTTCGTTTTGTCCTTATTTATATTATAATGAACTATAAAACCCTGTTGGACATCATCCTAAAGCAGGAGTGGGAAAACATTTACCACCCAAAGAGTGAGAAGGACTCGTTTCCCACACAGTGACCAAAACACTGCGAGTCCCAAAAAGCCTTTTGACGTTTACAGTGAAATAAAACGGAATATAATGTTTTGTTTTTGCCGTGCATAATAAACAATACTGAATAATAAAAACAGACAAATAAATAAATAATAAAAAGCACTGAAAAAATATGAATATATGCACAAAAAAAAAAGAATAAAAATGTATAAATATTGATGACACTTGGTTAATGTGATTTCAGCTCCTGAGCCTCAGCGCAGAGTGTCTGTACATCAGGGGCGTATGCTGGGCGAGGACGGGTTTCGCACATTGGCGGATTTAAGGTGTTTTAAGGGTGAGAAATATTGTTATTAACGTTTTATTTAGAGATGAAATTTAGAATTACGTTTTAAAAATAAAATGCATATTAATGTAATATTTGGCATCATCACACACACACACACACACACACACACACACACACACACACACACACAATGCATTGTAACGTAAGAGTACGTTTCTACATGCGTTTTTCTTTCTGATGAAGCTGTTTAACGTACATTCAAAGGGGAGGACAATGACACGCCTGTATAACCTCTGACGTAAACAACTAATGAGGCATAAACAATAAACAAGTCACCGGGGGAGGCGATTTATTTATCAACAGCATCACTCAGTGACACGTTCCAGGGCCTGCTTATGTCACTGCAGTCGAACATGTGATTTGTTTACAGATCGGCTTTAAAAGTATTTCTTTTTCAACAGGGGTGTGTGTGTGTGTGTGTGTGTGTGTGTGTGTGTGTGTGTGTGTGTGTGTGTGTGAGCACAGCTCCCTAAATACCCCGACTTACCCCAGTTCCTGCTCCAGTCGGATAAATCACCGGGATGAGTCGCTGCATTGCATCTCAGCTTCTTTGTGACTGTTCAGAACTGAGCTGCTTTAAATCACACACACACACACACACACACACACACACACACACACACACACATGCACGCAAGACCTCATGACTGAGCTCACAGATAACAGATAGCAAAGGGAGGTGTAGCTGGAAGCAGGATTCTCATCACTCATCCTGGCGCAGTCTTTCTCTCACACACACACACACACACACACGTTTTTTTAATCATTTTACATTTATACGTTTTCAGTGATTAGCATAAATAAATACTTTTCATGTTTGTAATACTGTAAATAACTGTAACAGATGTTATAATTATTTACATTTCTCTCAAAATCTCTCCCTTTAATAACATTATCGATTATTTTATATTTATTTTACTCTGCAAATGATTCTTTTAATATTAATTTCTTGTTAATGACAATGTTATTTTGTTTAGTGTTGGTTTGAAGTGTAAAATATGGGACGTGGCTCCTTTAAGAATTGTGTTCCGGTTGCTTTTCCATATAAACTGGTGATACGGTGTTTAGGTTATACGGAAGCGCTTTATTGCGTTCAGTAAAAATGCGCTTTATTGCAGTAATATGGATTTGGGAATGCGATGCGCTTGCGTAAGGTTCCGTACGGTAATATACGCTAATGTAGTGAGGAGATCATACCTGTTGTGAATGCGCAGCTAGGGGGCGTAACTCAGGGGAAATTTAGGAAGCGTGAGTGGATGCACTGAACGTTTATTTATTTATTTGTTGTTTTGTTGTTGTTCGGCTTTCGTTCGTTCATACAACACGACACAGAGTGAAGGAGCAGATCACTCATATAGTAATGCACACTGCATTATAACACGTTAATAACATTAGTGCTGTTAAAGTCAACACTATTGGCAACACTATTTTATATATATACACATATATATAAATCAGGAATGAAGACTTTCTCACATCACCAGAGTTTTTGGGCAATGTGCTATGGAGGACTTGGCGTGTGTGTGTGTGTGTGTGTGTGTGTGTGTGTGTGTGTGTGTGTGTGTGTGTGTTACATGGCTGGAAGGGCTGGATCTCCCAGAAACTGGGGCACTTAGATAACAGTTGGCAAAGTGGGAAACGTATGGCACAGAGGAGCAGAGAGCAAGATAGAGAGAGAGAGAGAGAGAGAGAGAGAGAGCGAGAGAGAAAAAGGAGTGTAGAGAAATCATGAAAAAACAAACAAAAAAAAGGCCTTTGACAGACAAGTGCAGCAGCCTGGGGAGCGGGGAGAAGGAAGAGGAAAACGAGGTAACGTCTGATCCTGGTCCCTGGTTGCTCCTTCCAACTTTCTATTCCCTCACTGAGCGAGCGAGGGAAAACAGCTGTCAAAAAAAAAACGAGTTCGACAAAATGGAGAGAAAAGGAAAGTTCTAAGCGGGGGATCGGGACGAGTTTCCTTCGCCGGCGAGATCGGAGATTTTAATTAGGAGCATGAAATCTGCATGACGTGACTCCATAGAGAGGTCCTGTGGTGGAGCATGGAAGGGCCCTCGTTTCCCTGAGTGACGTTTATCCCCGTGCACGTGTGTTATCAGGAGCTCCGTCACTTTCTGCTCACGCTTCCTCAAAGCAGCCTGTCATTACACCTACTATCTGCGCATTCACAACAGGTACGATCTCCTCACTATATTAGCGTATATTACCGTATGGAACCTTACGCAAGCGCATCGCATTCCCAAATCCGTATTACTGCAATAAAGCGCATTTTTACTGAACGCAATAAAGCGCTTCCGTATAACCTAAACACCGTATCACCAGTTTATATGGAAAAGCAACCGGAACACAATTCTTAAAGGAGCCACGTCCCATATTTTACACTTCAAACCAAACACTAAACAAAATAACATTGTCATTAACATGAAATTACTAATAAACGTTTCCAGAGTAAAATAAATATTAAATAATTTACATTTACATTTGCAGTATTTAGCATTCACCCTTATCCAGGGCGACGTACACAAAGTGCTTTAGGTCTCGTTCTAAGGATAAATAATTGATCATTTTATTAAAGGAAGAGATTTTGAGAGAAATGTATATAATTATAACATCTGTTACAGTTACAGTATTAGAAAACATGAAAAGTATACATTTTTATTGTACGTTGAAA
The DNA here is from genome assembly GCA_030449085.1 of Kryptopterus vitreolus. NCBI lineage: Eukaryota > Metazoa > Chordata > Actinopteri > Siluriformes > Siluridae > Kryptopterus > Kryptopterus vitreolus. The sequence goes on from JACRUU010000024.1 coordinate 2,573,013, forward strand.
AATTAAATTTGCGATTTTTAATATATATATATATATATATACATTCATTCATTCATCTTCTAGCGCTTTATCCGATCTTCCCTCGGGTCACGGCGAGTCTGTGCCTATCTCAGGCGTCTATGGGCATTAAGGCAGGATACACCCTGGATGGAATGCCAACCCATCACACACACAACACACACACACACACACATTCATACACTAGGGACAATTTTCCAAGGATGCCAATCAACCTACCGTGCATGTTTTTGGACCGGGGGAGGAAAACCGGAGAACCCGGAGAAAAACCCCCTGAGACACGGGGAGAAACATGCACAAACTCCACACACACATGGCCGAGACGGGAATCGAACCCGGACCCTGAACATAGCGAACATGCTATTCACTAAGCCACCATGCCCCTATATATATATATATATATATATATATATAGATATATATATATATATATATATATATATATATATACATACACACTGAATCCTGAAAAGGAGATTGAATTCAGCTACCAGACACCACATTGATGACCTTACAGCGTTATCGCACCGTTAATCAAAAATAAAAAACGAATCCGGATCAGTTAATGGAACACTAGTGTGGATCGTACTGGCTTTAATAAGCGTCTCTGTGATTTCGTTAGCTCGTACTCCTTTTGTGAGAGGTGTAATAGCGGCGGCAGGAGTCGGCCCGTTAGTCGTGCTTTAGCCGGCGCTCGTACTCAGCAGGAGCAGACGCTCGGCTCCCGACACTCCGTTCCACCGGATTGCCTTTAATTTGTCGGAAAGCGCCTGATACAGCAAGACATCTTTTATTTATTTGCTTGGTAAAGCCTCTATCAAATGAACCACTGAACCTGAGAATAGACAATCCTCTTCCCCCGGTCACTCGAATATTGGTTTTTATGAGGCGGCGTCGCTCCTTTCCACCGCCGCTGACACGAGGAGGGAACAATATATACGCACACGGAATTTAATGGCCGTTCTCATGAGACCATTGCTTTGTTTTTGTGTATTTATGTTTCCACAACAGGTTTTAAATGAATCGTTATGGTTTATAAATGTGATTGAATGTTGTTAATGATGGATGGAGACCTTGTCGGTGTAGAAGAGCAAAAAATGCAGATTAAAGCATTGGATTTAGGATTGGAAAGTATCAGGACCCGTAACCCTGAAACTGGTAAATCTGTCTAGATATGAGGGGGTGTGAAAATGGCATAAATGTTTATTATTATTATAAAATAAATAGATTCAGTGATTATACATATTTTGTTAATAATAAATTAAAGATTTTTTATTGTTATATTGTGACGCGTATCTGAACAAATCCGTATATTATAGAAATAAAATTATTATTATTATTATTATATTATTATTATTATTATTAAGAAGAAGAAGAAGAACAACAAATCCATATATTATGGAAAAGAAATAGTTTTTATGATTATTATTCTTATTATTATTATCGTTATTATTATTGTTATTAGAAGGCGAAGAAGAACAAATACATAATTACGAAAATAAAATTATTATATTATTAGAGAAGAAGAACAAATACATATATGTGGAAAATAAAAATTTATATTTATTGCTATTATTATTATTAATTATTATTATAATTAATATTATTATTATTAAGAAAGAGGGCACGGTGGTTTAGTGGTTTGCACGTTCGCCTCACACCGCCAGGGTCCGGGTTCGATTCCCGTCTCGGACATGTGTGTCG
>JACRUU010000024.1:2577234-2587234 GCA_030449085.1 Kryptopterus vitreolus
TTTTCACATTCCACCTCATTCAACTCGTCCCGTCTCACCTACGCAGTATATGGTGGTGGGTGGGGTGGTGGGGGGTGGGGTTTACACACACGCCGCTCCGGACACGCCGCTCCGACACGCCGCTCCGACACGCCGCCTGCACCCGGATGTGCCGTATTAATCTTTTTTTCACATTCACGGATTGGTTTGATTTGTAACAGCGGCAGGATGTTATTAAATGGATTTGAGTGAATAAAGGAGGGGGGGGGGGTGGAGGGGGGTGCAGGAGGGGGGGGTGTGATGGAGGGGGGTGGTGGTGGGTGGCGGGGGGTTGGGGGGTGGGGGGGGGGGGGGGGGGTGTTATGTATGGGGTGCTACTTCTTCTGCTTGGAATGGAGCGAATAATAAATCTCGGAGTGAAATCAAAGCCGTAAATTACTCCTTGGGATGAGAAGAGGGAGGAGAGCGATGGATGGGGAGGGATGGATGGATGGAGAGGAGGGAGGGAAAGAGGGAGGAGAGGGCCGGGTCGCCGTTTGTGATCGAGTGGCCTCGGAAAGTTGGGAACGATGGATGATGTTTATGGAACCCGGATGAGAAATATATATATATATATATATATATATATATATATATATATATATATATATATATATATATACATATACATTACATATATATACATATATATATATATATATATATAAAGGGAAATGTTGGGAGGATAATGTAAAAGTGCCATTATAAAAAATATTATATTATATATATATATATATATATATATATATAATATAATATATATATATATATATATATAATAACTCACGTATGAGGCTCATAAATCAAACCCTCGGCGACTCGAGTCGTTTGCGACGTCGACGCAATGCAAAGATTAAAATTTCTGCTTTCGCCGTCCACATTTCTAAACTCCAGATAATGACCGTTCAACGGAGCCGAAAGGAAGTTATAGAAGAGAGGTCGGAGGTTCACCGCTGAAGGAAAAAGAGAAGAACAAATCGACTCTTTTTTTTTTTTTTCACTTCTCGCCTGCTTGGAAAATATTAAACACTTTATTGTTTGTATTAGTTGTAGTAGCGGTATGTCTCCTACAGAGGGCGTGGTTGGCTTCTCATTCCAGATTTCCGTCATTAAACCCATAAATCATCAAGCTTCGTGTAATAAATATACATAATTTATATATAAATATATAATAAACATAATAAATTTAATATGATCATTTTTATTTGTCACATACGTACGTAGTAGTGAAATGCAGCATGTAAACATAACGGAAAGAAAAAGAAAATAGAAAATAGTGCCGACATTATAAATAAATATTAATAAAAGGACAAAATGATAAATGCTAAAAAATTATATATATAATATATAGTATTTTATATAATTTATAAATACCATTTCCAGATTAAAATAAACAACAAATAATCAATAATTTTATTAAAGGGAGATATATTGGAAACATGATGAAAAGTATTATTTTATGGTACATTGAAAATGATTAGTAATTAATAAATATTTTAATCCATTGACAGCCGTAATATATTTATTTATTTATTTATTTATTGAAGTGTTTTGTGATGCCACGTGAGTAATAAACATAAATTTGACGTGACGTAGGAGATCTTCTCTCTATCCCTCTCTCTCCCTCTCTCTCCAGTGCCGCTGCGCGCGAGCGCCAAGCTCGCCGCTTCGCGCAGCGCTCGCGCAGGCGCTCGCAGCGCGCGCGCGCGCGCGCGCCAGCGCGCGCGCGCTGCGCGCGCGCCGAGAGAGACCCCGCCGGCGGCAAGCGCGCGCGAGCGCGCAGCGCGCGCGCGCTCGCGGCAGCGCGCCGCGCGGCGCGCGGCCAGGCGCCGAGCGCAGGCGCGCTGCGCCAGGCGCGCGCGCCAGCGGCGCAGCGCGCGGGGCTTCGGCCAGGCGCCGCGCGGAGAGACGCGCCAGCGCGCGCCGCGCGGACAGCGCGAGCGAGCGCCAGCGCGCGCGCCGAGGCAGCGCGCGCGCGCAGCGCGCGCGCGCGCGCACCAACCCAGAAGCGTCGCGCCATGCGGCGCTCGAGCAGCGGGCGCGCCGCGCTCCAGCGGCGCGGCCACGCGAAGGCGGCGGCCAGTAGGCGCGCGCGCGTACGGCGCGCGGCCCCAGCGTTGCACGCCCACCCCAGCGCGGCCGCGCGACATTTGCGAGCGCGACATGCCGCCGCGTGTTGTGGTTTTCCACTCAAGCGCGCGCGCTGCCCCGCCCGCGCGCTGCGCCCGCACCGAGAGCGCCTCGCGCGCGCGCGCGCGCGCCCGCCCCGCGCCAGCGCGCGCGCTCCGCGGCGGCGCGGCGCGCAGCGCGCGCGCGCCGGCCCGAGACGGCGGCCAGCGCCAAAGCGCGCGTCGAGCCAACGGCGCTGCGAGCCCCCCCGCGCCCGCCTCGCCCGCGCGCCAGCGCCGCGCTTCGCGCTCCAGCTCGCAAGCCCCGCGCCAGGCGCGTCGCCGCGCGCCATCCCGGCCGCGCCCAGCGTCAGCAAGCGCGCCGCGCCCGCGGCCCTCCCGCTCGCGGGGCCGCCCAGTCTCAAGTCTCTCGGTCCCTACCTCTCTCTGTCCCGACAGAGGCTAGCTCGAGCTCACCTTCTAGTCGGCGTCAATCGCTCAATCTTCGCTCGCGAGCCCGGGAAGTATCTTTGGTGTCTCTCTCTTCCGTTAGATAAGATGCTCGCTCGTCTCCAGATAGAAAATGCGCGTCTCTATGCGCACAGCTACGATACCGACGATGGATACGCAATATCTCTCTCTTCTCTCCATCTCGCCCATCTCTCGTCTCCTCCCTCTCTCTACTCCCCTCCTCTCTCTCTCCATCTCCCAATCTCTCTCTCTCTCTCTCTCTCTCTCTCTCTCTCCCTCTCTCTCTCTCTCTCTCTCCATCTCTCTCAATCTCTCTCTCTCTCTCTCCATCTCTCCATCTCTCTCTCTCTCTCTCTCTCTCTCTCTCTCTCTCCATCTCTCTCTCTCTCTCTCTCTCCATCTCTCCATATGTCCAGGTGGTTGGAGTTCACAATATTAAGCTACTCATCCAGCATGTCTGAATCAGAAAAGGATTTGACGCAGAGACAGTAAAAGACAAACACAAACCCTAAACATTGTTGTGTTTCTATACATAATTATATCTACATTAAAGGAAAACATCGGTTGTTTTTCCTCTCACGTGACACTTTCACATTTTTCTGCAGATGTAATCTTTTCATTTCGTTATCTTTTACAGATCTGAGATTCCTGCGATCCCCCCCCTCCCCCCCCCTCTGGGTGTGTGTGCAACAACTGGTCTTTTTCTGCCCCCTAGTGGAACAAAGAGAGCATTACAATCATTTTGAATAATAATAATAATAATAATAATGGTATTTTTAATAAAATGAACCCTTCTGGATTATTATTGGAATATTTTATGTTGGCAATTTTTTAAAAACATTTATGTTAAAAAAAGTTAAAGATCTGAATAAACACTATTTATGTATCAAAGGGTTTTTTTTTTTCATTTAAACAAATTGAGATGTTTTGCTAATTCGTAATGGATTTGATTCGGTGTGTATAATCATCCTCTCGTCATTACAAACAATAAATTATTATTTATGTTGAGTGTTTATTTGTGTTCTCTCATGGAATCGTCTGTTTTTTTTTTTCCGAAGTAATATAATAACATGAATTGGAAAAATGTTTATTGTACTACCTTTTGTACTTTATTGCTATATATTTTTATATACGTATTTTTTATTATTAATCATTGTTTGTATGTTAAAAGAATAATAAAATATCCCTAAGAGTAAATACAATCACGATTATGATCATGATAAGTTGTTTTATCCAACAATCCTGGGGAGGGAAATGTGTATCTACGCCCCTGTCATTCCCGTAACGGCCTCATGAGGTCGCCAAAAATGAGGACAGAGAAAAAGTGCTTGTTGGCTGCTTTTCATTCGCTCTCCGGTCCAATTATCACTAAACCATCTCATCTGGAATTAGATGGTGTGATTGTGGAGGTCAGGTCATGTGATGTAGATCATGTGACAATGCTGGCATTGTGTTTCATTCACGAGAACGAACATTGAAAAATATGAAGGACGGAAATATTGAATATAAACTTATTTAATATCTATTTACATTTCTGTTACATCGCAGTACATTTCTAAAATAAAACAAACAAGCAGAAATTGTGCCATGAGTCTAAATGTAGTTACAAACACTCACAAGAAGGAGAGTGTATAAAGTGGTGATTACACACACACACACTCGCGCACACACACCCGCACACACACCCTCACACACACACTCTCACACACTCTCACAAACTCGCACACACTCTCACTTGCACGCACTTTCACACACACTCACTCTCACACTCTCACACACACTCTCACACACTCTCACTCTCACACACACTCTCACACACACTCTCACACACACACTCACACACACTCACTCTCACACTCACACACACTCTCTCTGTCTCACACACTCTCACTCTCACACTCTCTCACTCTCACTCACTCTCACACATTCACACTCTCACACACACTCACTCTCACTCTGACACACTCACTCTCACACTCACTCTCACACTCACGCTCACACTCACTCTCACACTCACTCTCACACTCACTCTCACACTCTCACTGTCTCACTCAACTCCACTTCATCTCTCACTCTCACGCTCACATCTCACCTCACACCGCTCACACTCACATCACACTCACTAACACTCTCACAACACACACTCACACACACTCACTCTCACACTCTCACACTCACTCTCACACACTCTCACTCTCTCTCTCTCTCACACACTCACTCAGTCTCACACTCTCACACTCACTCACACTCACTCTCACACTCACTCTCACTCACTCACTCTCACACTCACTCTCTCTCTCACTCTCACGCTCACTCTCACGCTCACTCTCACGCTCACACTCATGCTCACACTCACACTCACTCTCACGCTCACTCTCACACTCACTCTCACGCTCACTCACTCTCACTCTCACTCTCACGCACTCACACTCACTCTCACTCTCACACTCACGCTCACTCTGACACACTCACTCTCACACTCACTCTCACTCTCACTCTCACTCTCACTCTCACTCTCACTCTCACACTCTCATTCACGCTCACACTCTCGCTCACACACACGCACAAACTCGCACACACTCACGCACACACTCACACGCACTCACACACACCTCTCCATCTCCATCCAATCACATTCTGATCTGAAGCTATCACACTGGAAGGAGCCTGAACCGCCCGCTTTACTATGCATTAAACATGTAGATGGTCGTGATGGTGATGGAGGTGGTGGTGGTGGGGGTGGTGGTTTAGATGATGGGAGTGCAGGTGGTGATGGTTCAGGTGGTGGTGGTGTTGTGATGGTGGTCACGGTGAGGTGGTGATGGAGGTGATGGTGATGGAGATGATGAGTGATGAAGGATGGTGGTGATGGAGGTGATGGTGATGGAGGTGGTGGTGATGATGGTGTGGTGGATGGTGGATGGTGATGGTGGTGTCACAGTGAAGTCAGCTCCTGTGTCAGTCTCTCTTTCTCCCTTCTGCAGTTCCATGATGCTCTTTTTGTTCTGCTCCAGTCGATCCTCCAACACCACTGCAACAGCGGCCCGCTCACCGCCGACATCTGACTACACAGGTTTTTGGTGAATACTAACACACACACACCACACACACACACACACAACACACACAACACACACACAAACACATGCACACACATACATTAAAATGACTGAAAATCACTAACATCCATTTAACATACACCACCTACTACACCTGTAACTACACCACCTACTGTACTTGTAACTACACCACCTACTACAACTTTAAACACAACTAACTACACCTACTATACTTCTAACTACACCACTACTATATTATAGCTCTACACCACCACTACACTACTACAATTTAACCACTACTAACTACACCACCTTTACACAACCTACTAACTTCTAACTACACTACACCATCTACTATATTACTAGCTACACCACCTACTACACCTCTAACTACACCACTACTATATTACTAGCTACACCACCTACTACACCACATACTACACCTCTAACTACACCACCTACTATACTTCTAACTACACCATCTACTATATTACTAGCTACACCACCTAATACACCACCTACTACAACTTTAAACACAACTAACTACACCACCTACTATCTTCTAACTACACCACCTACTATATTACTAGCACCACCTACATACTAATAACACCACTAACTCCTAACTACACCACCATACCACTATATTACTAACTACAACCTAGACCACCTCGTAACACACCTACACATACTACACCTCTAACTACACCACCTACTATATTACTAGCTACACCACCTACTACACTAACTACACCACCTACTATACTTCTAACTACACCACTACTATATTACTAGCTACACCACCTACTACACCACATACTACACCCTAACATACTACACCTCTAACTACACCACCTACTATACTTCTAACTACACCATCTACTATATTACTAGCTACACCACCTACTACACCGATAACTACACCACATACTACACTTCTAACTACACCACATACTACACCTCTAACTACACCACCTACTATACTTCTAACTACACCACTACTATATTACTAGCTACACCACCTATACACCACCTACTACAACTTTACACAACTAACTACACCACCTACTATACTTCTAACTACACCATCTACTATATTACTAGCTACACACCTACTACACCTATAAAACCCTACTTTTAACTACACACTACTACACCTACACTACTACACACTACTACACTAACTACACCACCTACTATACTTCTAACTACACCACTACTATATTACTAGCTACACCACCTACTACACCACATACTACACCTCTAACTACACCACCTACTATACGTCTAACTACACCATCTACTATATTACTAGCTACACCACCTACTACACTAACTACACCACCTACTATACTTCTAACTACACCACTACTATATTACTAACTACACCACCTAACCACTATACAACTTTAACTAACGCTAACTTACAACAACCTAATTACGTACCACACTAACAACCTATAACTACACCACCTCTACACCACTACACCACCTACGACACACCACATAACTACTACACCTACTAAACTATTACACCACATACACCTCCAATACACACCCAGTAACCTCGAATAACAGAGCTAGAAAAAAAGAACAGAAAAAACCTACGAACTAAAATAAATAAAAAAACAAAAACCCCCAATGCAAAGACAAAAAAAAAACGAACAAAATTAATAATAAATACTGCTAACAAAAAAACCTTAAAGCCCACAGACCCCAACCTAACACCACCTACGGATTTACTACCACCACTACTAGCTATACGATGCTACACACACCCACGGCGAACACCACATACACACCTCGAACTAACCCACGGACGCTAGTACGTCGAACTACACAGACGACTAGTTACACTAAGGAATAACCCGATAACCACCTACTACACCATTACAAAAACACAACTAACGGACACTACACCGACGACACGCTAACGAACACCACCTACTATATTACGGCTACAGACCACGACCAAACGACGAACTACACTCACCCCTACTGACACCATCATAACGACACCATACCACCTACTTGCACTATACTACGAAAGAAACCACCTACTACACCTCTAACTACACCACCTTACTATATTACTAGCGACATCCAGTCGACTACGACTCACTTTAACTACACCACCACTACAAACCTAAAACTACACCATCCTACTAACATCACTACACCACTACCTACTACGAGTACACACTACTACACCACATACTACACCTCTAACTACACCACCTACTATACGTCTAACTACACCATCTACTATATTACTAGCTACACCACCTACTACACCTATAACTACACCACATACTACACTTCTAACTACACCACATACTACACCTCTAACTACACCACCTACTATACTTCTAACTACACCACTACTATATTACTAACTACACCACCTACTACACCACTAACTACACCACCTACTACACCTACTACTACACCTCTAACTACACCATCTACTATATTACTAACTACACCACCTACTACACCACTATAACCTCCACACATACTACACTTCTACTACACCACATACTACACCTCTAACTACACCACCTACTATACTTCTAACTACACCATCTACTATATTACTAGCTACACCACCACTACACTACACATACTACACCTCTAACTACACCACATACTACACCTCTAACTACACCACATACTACACCTCTAACTACACCACATACTACACCTCTAACTTTACACCACATACTACACTTCTAACTACACCACATACTACACCTCTAACTACACCACCTACTATACTTCTAACTACACCACTACTATATTACTAGCTACACCACCTACTACACCTCCTACTACAACTTTAAACACAACTAACTACACCACCTACTATACTTCTAACTACACCACCTACTATATTACTAGCTACACCACCTACTATACCTCTAACTACACCACCTACTACACTAACTACACCACCTACTATACTTCTAACTACACCACTACTATATTACTAGCTACACCACCTACTACACCTCTAACTACACCACCTACTACACCTCTAACTACACCACCTACTATATTACTAGCTACACCACCTACTACACCTCTAACTACACCACCTACTACACCTCTAACTACACCACTACTATATTACTAGCTACACCACCTACTACACCACATACTACACCTCTAACTACACCACATACTACACTTCTAACTACACCACCTACTATATTACTAACTACACCACCTACTACACCTCTAACTACACCACCTACTATATTACTAGCTACACCACCTACTACACCTCTAACTACACCACCTACTACACCTCTAACTACACCACCTACTACACCGCTAACTACACCATCTACTATATTACTAACTACACCACCTAATATATTACTAGCCACACCACCTACTACAACTTTAACTACATCTCTAACTACACTACCTACTGTACTTCCAACGACACCACCTACTACTACACCTACTACTACACCTCTAACTACACCTCTACACGACCTCTAACTACACCACCTACTATATTACTAAGCTACACCACCTACTACACCTCTAACTACAACTCTGACACAATATCACCATAATAATGATAATAATAGCAGGATTTATAAAGAAGTGTGATGGAGGTAAAGTGTGTACCTGATCCGTTGTGTATTTTTGTGATCGGATCCAAATGAGTTAAACTACAAATAAACAAGTGATAGAGAGAGAGAGAGAGAGAGAGAGGGTGAGAGGAGAGAGAGAGAGAGAGAGAGAGATGGAGAGAGAGGGTCATTATAATGAGCAGTGAATAATTACCACATGAGCGTTGATTAGGACTCGGTGGATTGACAGATCTCCACAGGAACATTACACAAACCAGGTTTAAGTCATTACGACATGTTTTCTAATTCACCACGAACCCTCGGAATGACGTCACTTTATTTACGTTTATTCCCTCCTGTATATCGTCTCGTTGCATTCGATCGTTAATATTTAAATACATCTGCTTAATAAACTCTTCTGGAGACGTTTCGTATGAAAGACGTAAGATGAGTTTATTCCACCTGTGAATCCTCCTGTAGGTGTCCTGTTCCTCCTGACACAGAATCCGGGGAAGTTCCACTGCAGATTCCAGGCACACTTTCCCGATGGCCTCGTGAGGAACCACATGGATCGGAATCTCGATTCTCTCGTACCTTTATTTTCATAAAATTAGACAATAATACTGAGAGAAACGTACAAATAGAAAGTAACAAATAAAATCATTAACCTGTCATAACATAGTGGATTGTGATTGGCTGGAAGGAGGTTCAGGTGTGAATAGTGGATTGTGATTGGCTGGGAGGAGGTTCAGGTGTG
>JACRUU010000024.1:2597234-2602234 GCA_030449085.1 Kryptopterus vitreolus
TCCTGCACACCTGAAACAGGAAACACTTGGATTTAATGCGGTTTAGTAATTATATTAAATAAAACTGTGGCACTTTTCAGATCATATTACTCCATTACAGATCACGTTACTCACCACCCGGTCACTCCGCCGATAGCCAGCTGCGTGGTGACGGAGTATTTCTCGGCAGCCGGGCCCGAGTTTTTCCCGAACATTTTGTTCCACCATCTCTGCTTCTTGACTTGTTCAGCCAAGTCGAGCAGGTCAACGGTTTCGGGCTCTGTTTAAAAAACACAAAAACATATTACACATCACTAGATTCTTCATTTCGATAACAAACATGCATCATACTGAAGTTTTTTTAATACAAAAGAAAATTTAGTAAACATTTTCCTTTGTTTATCTACATGTTTCGCATTCCAACACACAAGTGCACTTTCCAGCTCATATTTATATGTACACAAGTGAAAACTGGATATTTGTGTACAAAAAAAATGGTTGTTTATTTAAATCTTTTTTTTTTTTTACAAGATTGACACCATTTTCCGCCACCCAAAGCCCTCCGTCTCCCCGGCTCACGCTTGATGGTGTGTATGGAGTTGTGACCTCAGACGCCCTTGAACACTAGCAAGCAGACCGTGAGTCGTTCACATACGAGTCGACTCTTTGACTCTTGAACACTAGCAAGATCATGAGTTGTTCACAAACGAGTCGACTCTTTGACTCTTGAACACTAGCAAGAAGATCATGAGTCGTTCACTAACGAGTCGACTCTTTGACTCTTGAACACTAGCAAGCAGACCATGAGTCGTTCACAAACGAGTCGACTCTTCGACTCTGAGTCTATTCTGATTCTGTGAGCGGATTGAATCTATTCTTGTTCTGTGAGTCGACTCTTATGCATGGTATAGAATAGAATTAGCTTTATTTCTCACATATGCATTACAGCACAGTGAAATTCTTTTCTTCGCATCTCCAGGCTTGTTGTGCTCTTTTATCGCAGTTCATTTTAATTTAATGGATGCAAATTTACTAATTATCCGCGTTAATGATTGATCTCAATGTTTATTGAATATATCCTATCTATCCTTTCTATCTGATTTAATTTGCTTTTAACTTAGCTTTAAGTAAATGCTATGTAAAATATGACTGTTTTGTATATTAGTGTAAAGACTGCAAAAATAAATAAACATTTTTGATTTGGCCAAAAACTCTTTTAGGAGTCGAATCCTGATGAATCATTTGTCTCACTGAAGGAAATCGGGGAATCACAAATCTGACACTTATTTATGTTTTATTGATTTGTACTTGAAATGTTTTTGTTTACAGAAAACTATACTCGGATAAACAGCTTTAAGATTACGATCGTAGAAAGAGGAAACAACGCGCATGCGCAGAACGATCCGTCCGGCGCATTAGTTATATTTTCCACCAGACGGACACTTTTTGTCATTAAACCCGACAATGTGAAACACTAATGGGTTTGTCTACTTGTTTGTTTGTTTGTTTGTTTACTTTTATAAAAAAAATAAACGGACTTTCTCTTTGTGACAGGATTTCCCCTCCAACCCTGCGTCATGTCAGCGCCGGGGGTTTTCCTTCCACAAAGTTCACAAAACGGTGTCAAATATTCCTGTATAATTCTGGAATAATATTTCCTTTAAGCAATATATTTATATAATTACCAACTGCCTTTAGAAAATAAACAAATAAACAAAAACACTTCTCCTCGCACGTCCTTTCATTTTGCTAACTGACTAGCATCACGCGTGTTTACATCATCTGAATTACATTCCGACAGGATTAACACGCGATAACGGAATTTAAAACTTTTAACTTTATTTTAATGACCTTTTAATAAGAATAATTAAACATCACCGCCCAAATAATCCTTACCGTTTTTCTGCCCTGCCATTTTGTTTGTGTTTCCTACCCGGACGTTAATCCAGGGCACACCCGTTCTATCACGTGACCCATCCTACACTTATTATTATTATTATTATATTTTTATTATTATTTTTATTTTATTTTTTTATTTAACATAATAAATAATCACAATAACAACAAGAAACTCTGATAAACTCGTGCTTTTATGAGCACATGCACTGTGTATGCTTGGTGACTGTTTATCGGGATATTATGATATTACCTAAAAAAAAAAAAAAAAAAGTTAAATAAATAAATAAATAAATAAATAATAATAATAATAATAATAATAATAATAATAATAATAATAATAACTACAGGGGGGCACGGTGGCGTAGTGGTTAGCACGTTCGCCTCACACCGCCAGGATCCGGGTTCGATTCCCGTCTCGGGAATGTGTGTGTGGAGTTTGCATGTTCTCCCCGTGTCTCAGGGGGTTTTTCCCCGGGTTCTCCGGTTTCCTCCCGGTCCAAAAACATGCACGGTAGGTTGATTGGCACCTTGGAAAATTGTCCCTAGTGTGTGAATGTGAGTGTGTGTGCCCATAGACGCCTGAGATAGGCACAGGCTCCCCGTGACCCGAGGAAAATCGGATAGAGCGGTAGGTAGAAGATGAATGAATGAATGAATAATAATACAAATTAAAAAAAGAGAGTGTGTTATTTTTATTTGTGTGGTATAATAATACAATAATAGTATCAGAAAATAAAACAAGAATCATCTGTAAAAGAGAAGCATCAGAGGACAAAAAAATCCTGATTTGACTTTATTTTTTATTATTGTTATTGTTAATGTTATTATATATATTCGTTCGTTCATTCATTCATTCATTCGTCTTCTAGCGCTTTATCCGATCTTCCCTCGGGTCACCGGGAGTCTGTGTCTATCTCAGGCGTCTATGGGGATTAAGGCAGGATACACCCTGGATGGAATGCCAACCCATCACACACACACACACACACACACACACACACACACACACACATTCATACACTAGGGACAATTTTCCAAGGTGTCCAATCAACCTACCGTGCATGTTTTTGGACCGGGGGAGGAAACCGGAGAACCCGGAGAAAAAACCCCTGAGGCACGGGAAGAACATGCACAAACTCCACACACACATGGCCGAGACGGGAATCGAACCCGGACCCTGGTGGTGTGAGGCGAACGTGATAACCACTAAACCACCATGCCCCTTTATTATATATTATTATTTATTATAATTATTGTTCAATCATCTTTTTAGGAGCTAGTTCTTGGAATGACTAACAGCAAAATAATTCTTGCTAACCAAAAAGATATATAGAATAATGTAATAATGTAATAATATAATATATATATAATTTTTTAAAATGTAGTCTCTCTTCATGACAGAAGTCTGGAAAGGGGCGTGGTTCAAGACCGTGGATACTGGAAAAGTCTCGTGATTTAATCTAAGATGAGGATTTGTGTAACTTCTTGGTTAAATTTGTGTTAATTATTGTCTAGGCTGATGTATGACATTCTTAGGAGTGTGTGTTTTGATGTGCAAGATAACATGGTTAAAAGGCATAAAATACAAGTAAATAATCTGTAATGTTAATGAGGCTTGTAACATGCCGTATCTGTCTATTTATCTATTAATTAATTATCTGTTAATCTAATTATCTATTAACATAGGCGGTTAGCACGTTCGCCTCACACCGCCAGGGTCCGGCTTCGATTCCCGTCTCGACCATGTGTGTGTGGAATTTGTGCATGTTCTCCCCGTGCCTCAGGGGGTTTTTCTCCGGGTTCTCCAGTTTCCTCCCCCGGTCCAAAAACATGCACGGTAGGTTGATTGGCACCTTGGAAAATTGTCCGAAGTGTATGAATGTGTGTGTGTGTGTGTGTGTGTGTGTGTCCTGTGATGGGTTGGCATTCCATCCAGGGTGTATCCTGCCTTAATGCCCATAGACGCCTGAGATAGACACAGACTCCCTGTAACTGATTACATTTGACTACTTTTTGATTTCATTAATTTGTCCACTAGGAGGCATTGTTTTGTAAATAAATTACGTAACGCCGTTACATGTAACTAGTTACTCCCGCGACACTGGTTACAGGTCGAGTTGTGACGATGACTCCAGCTACATTTGACCATCTACACGATCAGACCTTCTAAAGATGTTCCATTCTACTAAAACAATAAAGGTTGTTAAATCATCAGAGGTCAAAAAAAAAATAAAAAAACACCAAAATGGGATTTTGATTTGTTTATTAGTATTATTGTTCAACAGAAAACAATAAATAACAACAACAGCGTGCATCGTACAGTAGATCCAGGGATAGAGGTGTGACGTGTGATGTGATCCCTGACCCAGTAATCAGATGTAGCTGTAGTCGGATATCACACAGACCCTACACTGAGTACCGGGTCAGAGAAAAGCACACCTTGGACAGATGTTTCCATGAAATACGCCGCAAAACAAATAAACAAAAACACTTATTGTGTTACATTTAAATTGCGGTCGAGGATGATGATGGAGATGATTTATATCATTAGTATAGGATCTATGACGATAAACACATTTCATTCGTGATTGGACCGCAGAAAGAGAGTGTGTATATATATGCATATTATATATATATATATATATATATATATATATATAGGCATTATTTATAATATATTCACATTTTTCACTTGTACACATTTTCACATGTACACACACACACACACACACACACACATATATAGATATATATATATATATATATATATATATATATATATATATATATATATATATATATATATATATATATATACATATATATATTTAAGTTGTGAAACGCACTAGTAATTGTGAAACTTAACGCTGCTTGTGAGTTTGTTAGGGGGAACACCGGCCTTTTACATACACTTAGACAGTAATTTCCCACAAAACACACACACACACACACACACACACACACACACACACACACACACACACACATCACATCTGACCTGAACTGGAAATATGTCCACACTTCCGTGTCTGTGCTAGGGTTCGAGGTCTCAAACTGGAGATACATTCACATCATCATCATCATCATCATCATCATCATCATCATCATCATCATCATGAAAG
>JACRUU010000024.1:2609734-2617234 GCA_030449085.1 Kryptopterus vitreolus
TAGATAGATAGATAGATAGATAGATAGATAGATAGACAGACAGACAGACAGACAGGGATGTATAGATAGATAGATAGATAGATAGATAGATAGATAGATAGATAGATAGATAGATAGATAGATAGATAGATAGATAGATAGACAGGGATAGATGATAGACTAGATAGATAGATAGATAGATAGATAGATAGATAGATAGATAGATAGATAGATAGACTAGATAGATAGACAGATAGATAGGATAGATAGATAGATAGATAGATAGATAGATAGATAGATAGATAGATAGATAGATAGATAGATAGATAGATAGATAGATAGATAGATAGATAGATAGATAGATAGATAGTTGATAGACAGACAGACAGACAGAAAGGGATGGATAGTTGATAGACAGACAGACAGACAGGGATGTATATTTGATAGATAGATAGATAGATAGATAGATAGATAGATAGATAGATAGATAGATAGATAGATAGATAGATAGATAGATAGATAGATAGATAGATAGACAGACAGACAGACAGGGATGGATAGTTGATAGACAGACAGACAGACAGAAAGGGATGGATAGTTCATAGACAGACAGACAGACAGACAGGGATGTATAGATAGATAGATAGATAGATAGATAGATAGATAGATAGATAGATAGATAGATAGATAGATAGATAGATAGATAGATAGACAGGGATGGATAGTTGATAGACAGACAGACAGACAGACAGACAGACAGACAGACAGACAGGGATGGATGGATAGTTGATAGACAGACAGAAAGGGATGGATAGTTGATAGACAGACAGACAGACAGACAGACAGGGATGGATGATAGATAGATAGACAGACAGACAGGATGGATAGTTGATAGACAGACAGACAGACAGAAAGGGATGGATAGTTGATAGACAGACAGACAGACAGACAGACAGACAGACACAGATATAAACACATACTATTCCGACACCAAATTGGTTTGTACGCGATCCATCACACCTGCACGCGACAACTAATCACGTGACCCCATTACCCACGTGTGTTACTCTTACACCGAGTCACTCTCACACAAGCACTTTTACTGCAACTTCCATAGAAGCCTTTTTAAACCCTAATATCTATATTTCTACCTGAAGAATGAATGTGAATGTGACACGAGTGTGTACACACACACACACACACACACACACACACACACACACACACACACACACACACACACACACACGTTCCGGTGAGCGAAGAGTTAACGCGGAACCACTTTTTCCCCCCACAAGTGGGCGTGGCCACTCGTTCGGAACGTTTGATGTGATCCGCTGATCTGAAGCTGGTGTATCAGCCAGCCAATCAGCGCGGGAGGGGGGCGTGTCCGGGAGAGAAACAGAGAGACGGTGGAGGAAAAACACACACACACACACACACACACACACACACACACACACACACACACACACAATTAACTCCATCGAGTTCCTGCACGCTCGTGACGTCTTGCAGCGCTCTGTGTGTGTGTGTGTGTGTGTGTGTGTGTGTGTGTGTGAGAGAGAGAGAGATCTGGGATCAGGGTGGAGGAGATCCATCTTCCAGAAGGTTCCGCAGAAGGTGTAGATGTTCCCGGGTAATGGGTTCATGGGTGGTGTCGTAAAGACGCCCAGGAATACGCGGCTGCAGCGCGGACAGCTTTACGGCTGAGCCCCGAAGGCGCTTTCATTTAGCCGCTTAGCATAGCTTAGCTTAGCATAGCTCTACCCTCCCGTCTCCGATCGCTCCGGTCTCCGTCCCCTCCTCCTCCTCCTCCTCATTCCTCCTCCCCCTCACCGGCTCCCCGGGCGCGTCCCGCATGTTCCGCCACGAAGTCGGCGTCCTGTCGTTCATTCCGTCCTGTTCGTACCTGTTCCAGCACGGTAGGGAGCGGAACATGTCCCGCTACAGCGTCTACAGCCTGCTGGACTGGATGTACGGCGGCGTGGACCCGCGGTTCGAAGGCAACGGAGGGCCCGAGTGCGCCGCCTTCCTGCCGCCGCGCCAGCGCGCCCTCGAGACCCTGGTGTTCGTGCTGCTTTCCGCGGCCGAGGTGTTCGTCTCGGCGCGGCACATCGGCGTGTCCCGGGCGCACCGCGAGGCCGTGAGGGACACGCGGCGGCACAAGGAGGACAGCCCGGGCAAGAACCTGCTCCTCGCCGCCCTTTGCATCACCTTCGGCATGGAGGTGGGCTTCAAGTTCGCCACCAAGACCGTCATCTACCTGCTGAACCCGTGTCACGTGGTTACCATGATACAGGTGTGCACACTGCGCCCTTCATCTCTCTCTCTCTCTCCATCTCTCTATCATTCTTGCAATTAAGAAGTCACGTGACACAGGTTAATTAAACAATGTTTTTATGTCATGTGTGTCACTATTAGGAGTTTTAAGGGAAAAATATACGTTCAAATAAAATACAAATGCTTTCAAATATAGTAATGGTTCAATGCAACTTGAGTATATTATACTAATTTGCACGTTTAAAAAAAACAAACAAACAAACAAAAAAACGTTTTTTTTACATAAAATTAATAAATCTTTGGAATATATCAGGCGAACACGGGGCCGAACGGCGGAGCGTCAAATTCCCCCATTCATTCTCTATGGGGTCGGAATGTCGTGGATTTCCTGAAATTACGAACGTGTGTGTGGGGGTTCCGGAGGTATATGATCGCGATCCACGCCGGACCCCCTACAAGTGGATTTGCCATACGTGCATGTCGGACGCTCACAGGCCGAAATTCCACCCCATTCATTTTCTATGGGGGGAAAAATTCCCACGTTTTGGCCCAGGATTCGGAATTCCGCGGGGCGATTCCTTATAAAAGTAATAGCACCCCTCACACCATCGGGCTGCACGATGTGAGGTATGATTCGTGACGATCGAAAATTAAATAATTCTTTATAATTGTGGCTGAACGAGACTTTCTACATCGTTTACTGTGTTTTGTGTATTCAAAACATTCCACCATCACCAGGAGGAGGTTGATAATTCGGGGGGGGGGGGAGGGGGGGGGGGGATATGAAGCTCCGCCCCCTGTAACATTACACGATTTATTATAGTATTTACATTAATGGTGTAAGCGGGGGATGTGTGTGTGTGTGTGGGGGGGTGTTGTATAAGGAGGGGGTCACACTCGAGAGATCTGAAATGGCAGCTTGGTGTGGCTGGGATTTGATCACATGACCTCATGTCCAATACCTCAACCTTCTCAACCAAGTCACACCTGGACATGAATTCGGGAAAAAATGTGAAAAGGTGGTTTTTAAGGGAAATCTGGATTGTTTGAATGTTTTTTGAGAACCAGATGGTTTTGATTAAAACCAGATATGAATTCTTTACTTGCTTTGTGTGTGTGTGTGTGTGTGTGTGGTAATGCTAAGAGTGTGTCAAAATCACACAATAGAAAACGCCCAACTCTCACTCCAGAGTTGAGAAATATTTCCTTCCTCATGATCAGCGAGGAGGAAAGCAATATTTGTGTATTTAAATCCTAATGACCGTGACTGACTTACACACACACACACACACACACACACACACACACACACACACACAAGTTTCTGACAGTGACGATTTAGGACTTGAGGCGAATCTGATGCCTGGATCAGTACCAGAAACTGATCCCGAAAGTGAGCTCTGATTGGTGGCGCTCTTTAACCGTCCAATCAAAAGCCGTGGAATCGGGCGACGTTATTGGACGTGTTCTAGACGACCAAATCGCACTCTTGATTCATGGAGACGGAAAGGCAGTTACTCCCAAGCGGTGGATCGTGGTAGAGATTTCCTTCACTGAACATCTCACGATGGACCACGAAGCCGAAGCTTTTTGGAGACCAGGCGAATTTCCCCTCGCAAAATTAGACGCCAAAATGCAGAAGTCTCAAATACAGAACTCCTGAACGCCGAGAGCGCGATATTTCACACCAGACTTCACATCATCTCGCCTCACAGATTTCACGCTTCCTTCCTTCCTTCCTTCCTTCCTTCCTCTCTTTTTTTTTTTCCCCCTTTCCTCCTTTCGCTCGTAGTGCGTCTTGTTACGCCCGTGCTCCACGGCGCCACCCGGAGGCTGGATTCAGATCGGCCGAGATCGGGAGAGTTGGCTCGGACGATGAGACACAATGCCAGGTTCAGACCGGGGAGGATCCTCCTGGCACGCTTCCTCGCATTCAGTTGAAGGGAACGTGGGCGTTCTGCGTCGGAGGAATGGAACGCCATCCATGCTCGAAAATGTGAAAGGGGGGGGATTGGATTTTTGTGGAAGTGAGGTCAATATGAACTCGCCGTATTTTCACTTCCTGTTAGCGATTTTTGGCGTGTTTTTACTTTTATAACAAAATGATGGTTCATGGCTTTGTTTTGACTTTGATGATTATATATATCGATATATATCGATATATATATATATATAGTATATATATATATATATATATATATATATATATATATATATATATATATATATATATATATATATATATATATAAAAATTAGCAGATCTTCGACATCATCCAACCAATACATATATATATATATATATATATATATATATATATATATATATATATATATATATATATATATATATATATATATATATATATATACATATACATACACACATACACGAAAATTCAACCCCATTCATTTTCTATGGGAAAAAAATTCCCACTTTTCGGGTTCGGAATTCCGTGGAACGATTCCTTATACCAGTAACAGCAGCACTCACACCATCGGGCCGCACGATATGAGATATGATTCGTGACGATCGGACAAAACTACGGGACGTGTTACGGGCCGAAACTCGTCAATTTTATTGAAGCGAGAGAGAGATTCTAATAGTGATGCTTTTGCACACGTCACTAATTAAGCGATAATGACGGATTGTAACTTCCCGGTTCTAGGAAAGCTCAAATCCTCTATGCACAAATCCTGTAGAGTTCTTTTGCACAAGTAACTTTTATTAAAATAAAAACGTGATTATAATTCTCATAGTAAGTTTTTTTGCTTTTATTCAGTGAAAGTTTGAAACAGCGCTTCCACGCCTTCCACTCTGATCCGCCGCGGTTACGGGAAAGGGGAACGTACGCTATTGTTTCTCCGATTTTACGGTGTTCTGTGTCGCGGATCGTCTTTCGGGTGGATTTTGTTCACCTTTACTCACCTTTAGGTTCTTATGTTAATGTAAAAAATTCAAGCGGAGAGCAGAAACGTGAGCCAGTCCGAGACGTACACGCTCGACAACCACCAACATGTTCACTGCGCTTTATAGACGCTACTGAGCAATAAAACGTGGCTTTATTTACGTTTGTACGATTGATGAACTTTCTTTGAACACTAATTACATTCATTAAAATAACAACAAAGCGTAACGTATATTCTGATTGATTGTAACACGCTGCTCAAAGAAACGTGTTTTATTCGTCAACGTAAACATTTATTCATTCATTCATTCATTCATCTTCTACCGCTCTATCCGATCTTCCCTCGGGTCACGGGGAGTCTGTGTCTATCTCAGGCGTCTATGGGTATTAAGGCAGGATACACCCTGGATGGAATGTCAACCCATCGCAGGACACACACACACACACACACACACACACACACACACACACACACACACACACACACACTCATACACTAGGGACAATTTTCCAAGGTGCCAATCAACCTACCGTGCATGTTTTTGGACCGGGGGAGGAAACCGGAGAAAAACCCCCTGAGGCACGGGGAGAACATGTACAAACTCCACACACACATGGCCGAGAGGGGAATCGAACCCGGACCCTGGCGGTGTGAGGCGAGCGTGCTAACCACTAAACCACCGTAACCCCTATCATCATAAACATATCATTAAAATTTGATTCTTTTATCTTTGATTAATAAAAACCTCGATCCCGCCGTGAACATGACCATTAGAAGCTGCCATGGCGTAAACAAAGCGAAATAACAACACACTGATGACAAATCCTCTTCAATATTTGTCCTTGATTGATGTCTGTCAGAATTTAATGTGTTTTTTCATATTCGTTTTAATTTCATGAATGCATTTCTGTATTATTATTATTATTATTATTATTATTATTATTATTATTGTTACTGACGCACCGGGTCTCAAATCGAACTCTACCAATGCACACATCCGGCAATTAAAAGCATCCGTGTGGAAACATTAGCAAAAGTAGCGCTTTTAAGCACCGTCATTACTTTAAAACATTTTAAGAATATACAGATCCATGTGCGATTAAAGTTAACTCAAACGTATTGTGGTGCAATAATCGTTCATTATCTTTTGACCCCCGTTCGGCAGGGGCTGGGGAATCTCCTGCACAAGCCCGAATTGACGTCGCGTGATGTCACGTGGCAGCAAACTTGAAAAATATGCGAAACTCGGGCTACGGGGTCATGTGACGCGCCTAAACGCACGGCGCATCGACGGAAGTCGTGTGCCGTCATTGGCCCCGCCCCCTCATGAAAAGAATGGCCAAACCGGGCGTTTTTGCTGTCTAAACCCTCGTCTTTCCGAACAGGCTCGGCACTAAAAACAAAACGCACAGCAGGGTTCGAGGTCGCGCCCGGAGCCGCGGGTTTGCATCGGCAAGCACCACTCACATTTTCTTCCGGAAATGTCTAGTTTATTATCATTTGACAGTCCTAATGTCATTTAATTAAAAATATTTTATTTTCTCAGCTATATTATGCTGTACAGGAGAGTGGGGCGGGGCATAAAATGAGTCTAAAGGAATAAAGGAATTCCTAATTATTTTGTGTGAGTGTGTGTGGTGTTATGGAGGAATGTATTCCGACTTGTCTGATGAATGCGTGTTTGGGGTTTTTGTTGCTCATTCCAGACGTCAAATCGGTGAAAGGTTTTATTTATTAACCCGGTTATTATCCGCTGTCTGAATGTAGAACATGACCGAATACGGTGAGCGACTGGACGCATGCTTTAATGCATTTATTATACACATTATTCCTTATATTCTGTGTTTTATAGACGATCTAACGAGATTTCAGGTGTGGTACGGGTTCGGGTCGAGAGCCGAGTTCATGGTGGTGTTCCTTCAGAGCCATGTGACACCGAATCGACTCGGTTTTCCCTGAACATGACTCCGATTTTTACAAGTTGTTTCCTGTTGTATCTCGTAACAATGAAGAATGTTTTTGCACGAGCGCCGCGTTTCCTTTAGCGTAGTTTGATTGCAGCAAGAGAGCAATTTGACTCCGAGTCGAATCATTTTGTTCGATTCGCCCCATTCGATTCACCACATTCATTCATCCATTCATCTTCTAGCGCTTTATCCCATCTTCCCTCGGGTCACGGGGAGTCTGTGTCTATCTCAGGCGTCTATGGGCATTAAGGCAGGATACACCCTGGATGGAATGCCAACCTCATTGCACACACACACACACATACATTTCATACACTAGGGACAATTTTCCAAGGTGCCAATCAACCTACCGTGCATGTTTT
>JACRUU010000024.1:2622234-2627234 GCA_030449085.1 Kryptopterus vitreolus
CATATAAACAGGCGTTGATGTTAATCATCAATGTATCACTAAATGTGTCAAATCAATGTGTCTAATGCGCCACCTGGTGGATTAACAGGTAATTACAGGACAATTCTGTAGCGATCTTTGGCGGGACCGGATGTGACCCGCGTAGTTTTTGCGCACCCCGTCATTAGACTAACGCACACCACAGACGAGTGTGTGTGTTTTGGTATTTTATAGATTTAATAAAGAAAACCTGGGCACGGTGGTTTAGTGGTTAGCACGTTCACCTCACACGGCCAGGGTCCGGGTTTGATTCCCGTTTCGACCATGTGTGTGTGGAGTTTGCATGTTCTCCTCGTGCCTCAGGGGTTTTTTTTCTCTGGGTTCTCCGGTTTCCTCCCCCGGTCCAAAAACATGCACGGTAGGTTGATTGGCACCTTGGAAAATTGTCCCTAGTGTATGAATGTGTGTGTGTGTGTGTGTGTGTGTGTGGATGGGTTGGCATTCCATCCAGGGTGTATCCTGCCTTAATGCCCATAGACGCCTGAGATAGACGCAGACTCCCCGTGACCCGAGGGAAGATTGGATAAAGCGGTAGAAGATGGATGAATGAATGAATGAATAAAGAAACCCCCGAGTCGTGTCGTGTCACCCCCTGGAGTGTTGGGGTTTTAAAGTCGAGATTATATCTGTGAATAACATCAGTGTTTGGAAGTCAAATTGTTTGTAAATGTTCGTTTTTGGTGTTTTGTCTGCTAAACAAATTTCAGACTTTGGCAGACGACCGACCTGCCCGTTGCGTCGCTGGTAAACAGGAAGTAGCTGAAAGGCCGCGGTTTATGCAGATGTTTATAATATGTCCTGTTCTTTGCTGCTTTTTGTTTGTTTGTTTGTTTTTTCGGACCTCGAATCAGAATTATAACGACTAAACCGTCATCTTTGCAAAATGCGACAAAAAAAACATGCGTGGTGTCACGATAACCAAATTCTGACTTTGATACGATAAAGAGATTAAATATCACGATACCAGTGCCACAAAGGTACTGTGGAATCACGAGATTGACTAATGGCACTTTTGTTTTTATTTACTAATAAACACCTGGTGTTTGTTGAATGCTGAAAGATGTTTAAAAAAAATGTAATATAAAAATTAAATGTTGAATTCTTTCATCCCGTAATTTTCATCAGCATGAAAATCGGAGCAGGACGTGTACACAATGTATACACACACTGCCCCCTACAGTCCAACACTATGAACTACAGTTTTTTTTGTTTTTTTTTTTTCTAAATATCTGTACTAATAAAATAAAAAATGGTATCGTTTTAAACGCAGGGTATCGCGATAATGTATCCGGTATCGATATATATCGTACAAGGCTGAGTGTTTTGTTGTTCAGCATGTGATTCCCTCTGATTTGTGTTTTCCTTCTTCCAGGCTTCAGGTCCACATGCTTAACGGCGCTTTGTTGGCGCTTCTCTTCCCCGTCGTCAACACAAGACTAGTAAGTACCGTTTATTTTTGGTGTCCCTGATCATAAAGTAAATACATAAATGACCATAAAGAAAATACAAAGTATATTTAATTATACGTTTTGTATTACCGTAAATTCTGGACTATAAAGCGCACCTGGATATAAGCCGCATCCGCTCTATTTAAAAAAAAAACCCAAAAAAATCATAAATAAGCCGCACCTGCATACAAGCCGCATCCGCTTTTGAATGGTAAATGTACATGTATGTACCTAAATAGATCCTTTCCTAACCTGTATTTTAACACGGTGTAACGGTGGACGCTGCACAGAGACGCGGAGATCCGGAATTCATACAAAACAGGATTTATTAGAATAAAGAACTCAGGAGACGCCGCTCATACGGAGCGGACAGACAGGCTAGGGAGCCTTGCGCTCTGCGCGCCGTGGTACCGGGAGTACCGGAGAGCAGGAGTCCGGGAATTGGGAACAGACAAAGGTTAGGCATAAACATATATCGAGCGTCCGTGTCCGCGACACTAGGTATGTGCTACGAGCCCGGACGGGGATTGTAGGGTGAACCGGTCTTATATCGGGAGAGGGAAAATCAAGAACAACTTTGGCTGATTTGTGCGTGTGTGTGTGTGTGTGTGTGTGTGTGGTGGGGAGGGGGGACAGAACCAAGAGAAAATAAGCGCTATTTACAGTATTTATCTTAATTTCTCCTGTGTGTGAAATGACGTCACCTTAACCTTGTAAAGATAGAGTTTGTCCTCCTTCTATCCGCTTCTACTCACTTATATCTGCTAAAGAGGAACTAGCGCATTCTTCTTCTTTGCATTTATTTTGTGTTAGTTTTGATTCTAATTCCGGTTAGAGCCCCTAGCGGTCGGGAAAAAATCTGCAGAATAGCCGCACCTTATTATTAGCCGCATGGTTCAAAACCTAGGAAAAAAGTAGCGGCTTATAGTCCAGAATTTACGGTATTTCACCGTTATCTCTTATGAGCATCTTCTTCAAATTATTCCCACAATTAGGAGACACAGAATGGTATCGGATATTTATCTCTAATAGACACACACACACACACACACACAAAGCATCGGAGAGAAGAAGGATCAGATTTCTAATCGTATTTTTAATCCAAATTGTTTTACATTTTTCCAAGTCGTGAAAAACGCCCCCCCGGAGCCTCGCACTCGGTAAATCTGATCCCTGTCTTTGCAGCTTCCCTTTGAGAAGGAGATCTACTACATCCAGCACTCCATGCTCTACCTGGTGCCCATCTACCTGTTCAGAAAAGGAGGTGAGAGCAACAAACAGCATGACTGATACCAGTCTGCCATCTAGTGGTGAGATTGGGCCATTGCATGGTTTATCCTCGTTCATACAGCTGATTAAAATGTGATGGTGGTTAAAATGTCAACTTTTTTTTTTTTTAGAAGGAAAGTGATGATGATGATGGATCGAGTGGAGGTTTTAAATTCCCCAAAACAAGCTTTCAAATTAAAAATGAAAAATAAAAAGAATGGGTTTTAGTAATAAAGAAGGGAATTTACACAAACCAAGTTCGGCTGCATGTTCTTCCCCCGGGAGATGCACATGATTTGGTTCTTCTAAGAAAAATAAGAACAAATGTCATCAAGAAGGAAACATGATGTATTAAGAGCCGCGCGTGTGTGTGTGTGTGTGTGTGTGTGTGTGTGTGTGTGTGTGTGTGTGTGTGTGTGTGTGTGTGTGTGTGTGTGTGTGTGTGGAGATCAGGTGATGGTAATGATGATGATCCTCTGTATGTTCCTCTCAGGTGTGTACAAACCCGAGCCTCTCTGTGACATGTGGTGGGCTTTATTATCTACAGGCATCCTCTTCCTCTACCATTTCGTGTTCCTGCAGGGCCTGGGAATGGTAACACACACACACACACACACAAACACACACAGCTTGTATCCGACACTAAATCCAGCTGGAATGCGTCACTCATTTCGCACTGTATAAGGAGCTGGCAGACGTGTGTGTGTGTGTGTGTGTATGAATATAAATGAAGGGATGAACGAAAGACGACCAACAAAGAACAAAAAAGAAGAAACGAATAAATAAACGTTCAGTGCATCCACTCACACTTCCTAAATTTCCCCCAATGACGCCCCCTAGCTGCGCATTCACAACAGGTACGATCTCCTCACTATATTAGTGTATATTACCGTACGGAACCTTACGCAAGCGCATCGCATTCCCAAATCCGTATTACTGCAATAAAGCGCATTTTTACTGAACGCAATAAAGCGCTTCCGTATAACCTAAACACCGTATCACCAGTTTATATGGAAAAGCAACCGGAACACAATTCTTAAAGGAGCCACGTCCCATATTTTACACTTCAAACCAACACTAAACAAAATAACTCATATTAGACAATAATTTCCAGAATAAAATAAATAATTTTATTAAAGAGAGAGATTTTGAGATCATTGTGTGTGTGTGTGTGTGGTATTTATGGATAGAAATAAATATATGTATGTACTGCTTGTGTGTTGTGTATGTGTAAGCTCCAGGAGAGATTGTGTGTGTTTGGTGTTTGTTTATCCGAGACTTATTTATTTATTTATTTATTTATTTGTTTATTTCTGTGTTGCAGGTGACGGAGGTGAATCTGAACAACATGTTGTGTCCGGCCGTGTCCGATCCGTTTTACGGGCCGTGGTACCGCGTGTGGGCCGCTGTCCACCAGACGGCGCTGACGCTCCTACACGGCAAAGCGCTCACGGCCATCTGCCAGCAGGCCACGCCCGCTCTGTGCCACCTGCTGCACTCGGCCCGCCTCCGCGCCAAAAAAGTCGACTGAAACTCCGCACGCTCCCTCCTTTTTATTATTTTTTTACCTTTTTTTGTTTTTAGTCCCTTTTTAACGCCGGAACGTCGGAGCAGGTTTGTGCGAATCTGACGAGCTCGGTGAGGTTTTTTGTTTTTTGTTGTTGTTTTTTTGTTGTCGTCGTCTCGCCGTGACGTCACACTGCCACGATAAACGTTTACGCTCGCGACCGGATTCCGGTACAGCGAGCCGACCTCGGAGTTACGCTTTCAGAACGTCTTTATCTCCTCCCAGATAAAGCGCCGGATCCCGTCTGAGCGTGAAGCCCCGCCCCCTTTCCCTCCGTCTGATGTTGCTCTGGATTGCGTTCACACACGGGTTACGCAATTTCACAGCGAGTGTGTTTCCTGCTCATTAATGCGAGGCGTGCGTGGGCGTGTGGTCGTGCTCACGTGTGTGTGCGAGCATGCGTGTGCGAGCGTGCGTACGGGCAAGCGTGCGTGCGTGTGTGTGTGCGTACGGTCGTGTGATTGCGTGAGTGTGTGTGCGAGTGCGTGTGAGTGAATGTGTGCGTGCGTGTGCGAGCGCACGTGTGTGCGTACGGTCGTGTGATTGCGTGAGTGTGCGTGCGAGTGCGTGTGAGTGAATGCGTGCGTGCGTGCGTGTGCGAGCGCGCGTGTGTGCGTGTGTGTGTGCGTACGGTCGTGTGATTGCGTGAGTGTGCGTGCGAGTGCGTGTGAGTGAAT
>JACRUU010000024.1:2632234-2657234 GCA_030449085.1 Kryptopterus vitreolus
AAACAAAAACATGATGAGACCGGGAAACGCGCGGATCTCAGGAGGATTTGAATCGGGACGCCTTGAAGTAATTCTCAGGCTCGTGGACGTTTCCGTGGACAGAAAATAAACACACAAACAAAAACAGCGTTTTTATAACGGTGACAAAAAAAAAAAAAAAAAAAAAAAAAAAAAAAAACACCCGACATTTTGTTCTTTCCATCTTTCGACGGATCGTTTGAGATGTTTGACGTGAAGGTCACGTGGGCGCTTTTTTTTTATCTGATGTTGCGTGAAAATTCAGTCAGTAAAACCTTCATGTAACAAACTTTTCAATTCCCGATTGTAACCGATAATCACGTGGTACGCGCGTGCACTAACTATGTGCGCGGGCACGTGTCGGTGCAAAACACGTGCACGCGCTTATTCTCTGTTGCACGACCGACGTGACTTGAGCGCGTAATTTGTTTTTGTTTTTTTGTTGTTGTTGTTGTTGCCATGAAGGAAGGACGTGGGATTTCGACACGTGACTCCTTGTCCTTTCAAACCTGCAGCGTTTGTTACACGGGAAATAAAACTAAAAAACAAACAAACAAACAAACAAAACAAAACAAAAACAACACACCTGTAAAACAGATCTGCATATATCAAGGATAAGAAGAAGTCTGATATGACTGATGAGTCCGCATGACCAGTCACCTCTCAAATGTGACCGTAAACCCCCCCCAAGAAAAAAAGAAAGAAAGAAAAAAAAAAGAAATGAGGTCCAGTAGCACCATTTTATAGTCTCTCTTTCTCTCTTTCTTTTCTCTCTCGAACACCACACACAGGCAACAGATGTATTGTGGATGTGTTTACGCACAAAAAAAATCTTTTGCAGCAAAGAAATAAAAAATAAAAATGAAATGAGTCCAGTTTGTGCTGTACTCGAGATGCGTTTTAGAGCCAATCAGGGTCCAAATTCAAACCCGAGACACGATGACGCCCCAAAATGTCTCGAGATTTATTTAAAAATAAATTAAAAATAAAGACACAAACAAGCGTGTTTTAGACTCGTTTACGGAGCTGGAGATGACTGTGGATGGAACACCGAAAGCCCTTACCGCTTGATGTTTTGTTTGTTTTTGCATATGAAAGCAAAGAGAGAAAGAGAGCGCCCTCCTGCGGCGTGTTTCTGCATTTAAACACGTGTGGGTTCAGATCAGGAGGTTAATATCAAAAGTTAAAAAAAAATTATAATAAAAAGAAAGAAAGAAAAAATGCGTTTTTCGCATCATCACACTCGAATCGATTGAACTGTGGAAGAAAAAAAAACGGAGAGAAAAGTGTTTTTGAAAAACAAACAAACAAACAAAAAGGGAAACGACCGATCCCCGACCGCAAACGAAGGAGGAGAGAGACGATGAGCGATGAGATTGGGCGAGGTCTAGCCGCCTGTGCTCGATGTGACGATTCGCGGACGTTTCCGATTAATCGTATTTTTGTTTTTGTTTTGTTCCGGACGTGGATGTAAACATTGCTTGTGCCAAGCATCATGAGGCGTTGCGTCGGTGTCGTATAATGATGTCGTGTTTACGCGAAGTTCTAAGAGTGTGTGTGTGTGCGTGTGTGTGTGTGTGTATGTGAGGTAACGTCTTGCGAAGAGGTTTCGAGTCCACATTATTTCAACACGCCCTGACCGCTACACAATGCCTCTAATAAAGAGTATGGCTTTTAATTCACGTTGCACTTGCGCCCCCTGTCGGCTGAGCGAAGTCTCAAAGTCTCACGTTGATTTGATTTCCTCTCCGTGTGATTAAAAAAAAAAAAGAAAAAACAAACCAGCGACAGGAAGGGAATTAAATCCTCTACTTCTAGCTATCAAATATTTCGAGAGTCCTTCATCATCATCATGTACATCCTGATGATCTCCTGGCTGGTCCCTCACTGAGGATATGAGCACCATTCTACATCAAACCCCCGCCTGAAGCGACGTGATGAACGGGATGAACACGTGGCGGGGGGGGGGGGGGGGGGGGGGGGGGGGGGGGGGGGGGGTTGGGGAAGGGGTGCATTTATTGATTTTTTAAAATTATTATGCACCCTTCAGAATGACGACAGCGTTATCTAAAAAAAAAACGAGAAAAAAAAGAAACGACGGATAAAGGAAGCGGTTCATCAGAATAAAAAGGGTTCTGAGCGAATAAAATAATAGCGTAAAAATAATTGAACCTAGCAGTTGAATCCTGACGAGTTTTTTTTTTTTTATTTCGATCATCAGCAACGTGACGTCACAGGCCACAATTATCAGTCGAAATGCGTTCGAAAAATTTCATTACTTCACTTCAAAGCTTACGGAGCATTTTGGATCAAAAGAAGAAGGGGGAAAAAAATCGCACAGAGAGGAAAAAGGGAAATAAAGTCAATCTAAACGAATACGGCGTCCGATAGCTACATGACGGACATAAAAACGGAATAAGAAAATAATAAAAGCAAATAACGAAATGTAACCGAGGGAACGATACACGACTTTCGCACTCGTTACGTCGCGTACGAGATATTCTGTTTTCCTGAATATTTAACAGATTTCATGGGGTGTTTTTTCCCCGTGGTATTTTCGCATTTAGATGTAAACCATGTATTTCAAAGTCACTAGTTTAGCCACGCCCACTTCTCCATAAAAGGGACAAAAAAAAGGATTCCTTTTGCAGCCAGCAATCAAGTGTGTGTATATATGTATATATATATATATATATATATATATATATATATATATATATATATATATATATATATATATATATATATATATATATATATATATATATATATAAAAAATCAATAACAATAAAAATAGAGATTTTCAAGTCGATTTTTTTTAGAGTCGTTAAAATTAGTCCGGGGAAAAAAAATTGCATGTTTTAACATTTTTTGTTTTACGTTGTGACTTTTGTAGACGTGACAAAGCGAAGAAACGTCCAGAAAATTCATTGTTTTTTTTTTTCCCCCAGCTAATACGCATAAATTTATTATTTTTTTTTTTTAGCTGAAACGGTAACGAGATGGAAGTCGTGTAGCGTTTCGCCAGAACGTAAGCTTAGCGCACACAATCACGTCTCGGCGACGGTGTGAGACGAACCCCTCGTTAATATGACTTATTTCCATCCACAGACTCAAAAAACCTGATTAGGATTGTTGGAAAAAAATGTATTTGATTTTTTTTCTTCTTTTAATTTATTTAAAAAGAAAAAAAGCAGTACTTATTTGCTTTAAAAAAAAAATTAGGGGAGAAAAAAAGGGGTTATATGTCGATATATCTGTGTACATTTATATATGCTGCAAAAAAAACATGAATAGAAAGGATAAAAAGGAGAAAATAAATGAAATTTTTTTTGTTTTCCACGTCATAATCGTGATGCTTCTTTGCCACCCGCTGCCATGCCGTCGTCTTCCTCCTCGGACTGTTGGCATGGCAACGGAAACTATCATCATAAAATGGTACAGTAGTAGAGATAGCTAGACCACGAGGGGGCGGGCTCTCCCGGGAACAGGTCCGCGGAGAGGTCCAGTGACTGGTCATGCGGCTCGCTGTCAGGAATAATGGTTGTACGGGGGGAGGGGGTGCCCGATGCCGTTCTGGTAGTGGTGATGCTGGCGATGGGCGATGTAATCCGCGTAGCTCATCGTCATCTTTTCGCTACGGTACCTGGGAAGAACCGGGAAAACAACAACAAAAAACAAAAACAAAACAAAAAAACACAAAACATGAGCACACAGGAAAAAATGAAACATTTGCTGTTCTTGTGCACAATAATGCGACACGATCAAAATCAGGTCTACAGAAGTTAAAACAAACAAACAAACAAACAAACAAAGCATTAATAACAATAATAATAATAATAATAATAATAATGGACTTTTATTTATTGCTATAATGTACCACAGGGGGGCGCTGTTATATAGCTACCATCACTGCAGCTGGTCAATAAAACTATTTGAATGGCTGTAAACGTGGCAGTCAGTTGGCCTCTATGTTACCATGGCGACACAAAACAATATCATTGCGTCGCAACATTTATCACATGTCTGTTTACGAATAAATAAATAAATAAATCAATCAATCAATAAATAGAAGCAGTGAGCGCTCGGCAGCTCTCCGATGATTTTAGCGAGTCAGATTAGAGCTATCGATCTCGATCCGAAGAAAAAAAGAACAGAAGGGAATGACGGTGAAAGATGTTACCTGGTCAGTTTGATGGTCTTCCTGAAGTCGTTTGTAATGGGAGCTTTGTATCCTCCCTTTCGAAGTAAGGAATCTATGGTTTGAATGTGGTCCCATCCTACAATACACAGGGGATTTAATAACGTATAAAATATTAATAATAAATAAAATTTAAATAATAAAAAGAATTTTTTTTCTTTAACAAATTTACAGAATTCCAGATTGGTTTTTTTTTTTTTTTTTTTTTTGATAATTATTATTATTATTTTTTTTTTATTGAATTCCAGGGATTTATTCAAAATATAAGTGCATTTTTTGTTTGAAATATAAATATTTTTTTTAACAACACAAATAAATAAATAAATAAAAATCGGCAGATTTTTTTTTTTAAACATGTTGCATTTGTTATTGATTATCCGAAACAAATCAATTATTTAAAAACAAACGAATCTGGAACAATTCTTTTGACAATTAATTAATTAATTAGTTGATTTGGCATCTGATGGCTGAAAATCCTTCACACTTCGCTCAGGGTTCTTTTTTTTCAGGGTTTGTTCTCACCTTGCTCCTTTGCAACCTCTGGCAGATAGGTGGCGGTGCGCTTTGATCCTTTTTCACTGAAAAATTCTATCCTAATGCCGTGAACACCCACCTGCACCAGGGAGAGGGGGCAAGCGGTAAATAAACACGCGCACACATGTACACACGCCTAGATACACATACACACGTACATACACACACACACGTACACACGCGCGCACACACACACACACACTCACAGCGCTGACATTTCTCAAAAACGGTTTCAAAAAGTACGATACGGGGCTCAGCGAGAGCGTCTCAGAGCGAAGAAACACATCATCCACAAAAAGTAGACTTTAACCGGCCATTCTGTAAATCACTTATTATTACACACACAGTTATTTTATATCTCTAGTGCCAGTTATGCTCCGCCCACTGGAGGCGTGTCCTGCTGTACAGTAGCAGCTCTTTACAAGTACACACCCTCTTTGTGAAAGAGGGAGGAGTGTGTGATGAGGACGGCGTGGGTGATGAGGACGGCGTGGGTGATGAGGACGGCGTGGGTGATGAGGACGGCGTGTGTGATGGGACGGCGTGTGTGATGGGACGGCGTGTGTGATGGGACGGCGTGTGTGATGGGACGGCGTGTGTGATGCGGGACGGCGTGTGTGTCGAGTGACGGAGCGTGTGTCGAGGATGGCGTATGTTTTCAGGATGGAATGTGTGCATTAGATCATTTACATTTATGGCATTTTGGCAGACGCCCTTATCCAGCGCGACTTACAACCGAGCAATTGAGGGATAAGGGCCTTGCTCAAGGGCCCACTAGTGGCAGCTTGGTGGTGGTGTTGGGGTTTGAACCTGCGATCTTCTGGTCCAGAGGCCAACACCTTAACCACTGGGCTACACCACCTCCCGGTAGATAATGAAGTATCAGAGTTTATGAAGAAAGGAGTTTTGTGTGCGACTTTGTCGTGGAGGAGGAGTTTGTGTAGATGAATAAGGAGATCGTAGAGGGATGTTTGGTGTTTGTGACGAAGTGACGGGAGTTTGTAGGAACAGAAACCCTGTAACACACCTTCACTCGCACAAAGAGTCGGTGAGGAACCTTCTCATGTTGCACAATCCTCTGCAGAGACACTCCTTTACACTTTCCAAGGTAACTGAATACACAAAGAGCTCCGATACGACACACACACACACACACACACACCACACACACACACACACACACACACACACACACTTACCTCCCAGTCTAGATAATCACCAACATCCTCGAAGTTGGTGAGCAGAGACACTGAGCAGAAGAGGCGCGGCAGCTCTTCCCTCGTCATCGGGGGAAAGCGGCTGTCTTTAAGGGCACTGCGAGAGAGAGAGAGAGAGAGAGAGAGAGAGAGAGGAAAATAAAGATGCTGATGAGGGACAGAGTGTTTATAACTTCCATAGCATTTATTTATAAACAGAAAAAAATTCATTTAGAAAGCGAATCGTTTGCTGGAGAAAGACAATCCGCTTTGGCGCCCCCTAAAGGAAGCGGCCAAAACTGTTTTTTTTTTTTTTTTTTTTTTTTTACGAAAATAAATATTGTGGAGCAGAATAAAGAGACATCACCCGAGACGTCATGTAAAGGTCGAGCGATTAAATCAGCACCGATAGCTCGAACTATCGGCTATTAAAAAAAACAAACAAACAAACAAACAAATAAAGACGGTAGCTTTTTTTCCAGCCTCTGGAACTGCTGTCATTACAACAGCGGCCTCTAGAGGCGAATCACTGATACCACATGGTGCACGAGGAGCACCATATTATGTCTATTATTTAATATACTTCCCTTGGGCACGTTTTCACAATTTAGTACCGTTTTTTTTCCTTCTTTTGTAATGAAGTTCAATACTATTTTGTGTCTTTTTGTTACCCGGTATCAACATAAAAAAAAAAAAAACGACAGATTTATGCAAGCATTTATGGCAGCATGTGGTTTCACCGATTGACCTCTAGAGGGCGCTCTCGTAACAACAGCAGACACGAAGCCGGAAAAACTACTATATGGACTTTTGTCGTTAACCAAAGTGAAATAATTGGACATTTCAAGATAGATGAATAATACAAGCGCGCTGATGAGGCTCTCTCACACACACAACACACACACACACACACACACACACACACACACACACACACACACACGACCCTTTGACACAACGCGTTTGAAAATCTCCGTCCTGTACATCAGAAGTCACAGTATGTTCCTCCTTCAGATCCAGAAATTCCGAAATGTTATTTTGCAAACGGAATAGATTTTTTCCGATCCCGGGTGAAAACACTCGGCGCTCCGATGTAGCTCAAATCTGGAAAGGTTCACATTAATTCTGATGCCGATCGGAACAGGAAACGGGAACGGCATGAAGGAAACAAAGTATTTTCCGCACTTTCGCCAAGTTTTGGGTTTGCTCATGGCGTCTCTCACGCTGCAGCCCGGCCATGAGACGAGGACAAAATCTTAATACATAATCCCTTCCTCCCTCCCTCTCCAAACCCAGCTTCACTTTACACTTATACTGGATTGTGTTTGGCTGGAAATGAGTTCATGTGTGGAATAGTGTGATTGTGATGGCTGTGGAAGGAGGTTCAGGTGTGAATTAGTGGATTGTGATTGGCTGGAAAGGAGTTGGCTGTGTGTGAATAGTGGACTGTGATTGGCTGGAAAGGAGTGTGTTAATGTGTGATGGACTGTATTGGTGGACTGTGATTGGCTGGAAAGGAGTTCATGTGTGAATAGTGGATTGTGATTGATTGGCTGGAAGTGGAGGAGTGGAGTTTGTGTGTGAATAGTGGATTGTGATTGGCTGGAAAGGAGTTCATGTGTGAATAGTGGATTGTGATTGGCTGGAAAGGAGTTTGTGTGTGAATAGTGGATTGTGATTGGCTGGAAAGGAGGTTCAGGTTGTGAATAGTGGATTGTGATTGGCTGGAAGGAGGTGGTTTGTGGTGTGAATAGTGGATTGTGATTGGCTGGAAATGTGTTTAGGTGTGATTAGTGGATTGTGATTGGCTGGAAAGGAGTGTGTGTGTGTGTGTGTGTGTGTAGAGGATTGTGATTGGCTGGGAGGAGTGGTGGATTGTGATTGGCTGGAAGGAGGTTCAGGTTGTGAATAGTGGATTGTGATTGGCTGGAAAGGAGTTTAGGTGTGAATAGTGGATTGTGATTGGCTGGAAAGGAGTTTAGGTGTGAATAGTGGATTGTGATTGGCTGGAAAGGAGTTTAGGTGTGAATAGTGGATTGTGATTGGCTGGAAAGGAGTTTGATGTTGAAAGTGGATTGGCTGGAAATGTGTTTAGGTGTGAATAGAGGATTGTGATTGGCTGGAAAGGAGTTCATGTGTGAATAGTGGATTGTGATTGGCTGGAAAGGAGTTCGTGTGTGAATAGTGGATTAAGATTGGCTGGAAATGTGTTTAGGTGTGATTAGTGGATTGTGATTGGCTGGAAAGGAGTGTGTGTGTGTGTGTGTGTGTGTGTGTGAATAGAGGATTGTGATTGGCTGGAAAGGAATTTAGGTGTGAATAGTGGACTGTGATTGGCTAGAAAGGAGTTTGTGTGTGAATAGTGAATTGTGACTGGCTGGAAAGGAGTTTTTGTGATCGTTCGCTGAACCTCATAGTCCAGGGCAGGAAAATGAGCAAAAAAAACCCCCAAAATTCTACCTAATAGGAGTAAAAGTTGTTTTTCAGAGTCGTATTGAAAACAAACGACAAGCGTGAAAATTTAAAGCAAAAAAATCGGAGTGGGTCGTGTAATGAAATCCACCCGGCAACAGATCCGACCAATAGGAAGGATTTTTGAGGAACTTGTAGCCAATGAAACGCAGCGATCTGCCTAAGCAGATAAGTGTGTGCAAGAGCGTCTGCGTGAGTGTGTGCGTGTGTGAACGCGAGAGCACGTTCGAACCCATGTGAAACCCGCAACGCTAATCCTCTAATCGCGCAAAGTGTTTTCCCGTCACCTGAGGGGCCGCGGGACCCTGGGGACGCGGCATGACGTGCTCCGTGTGACCGCTTTCGGCAAAATAAATACAAATACTTTATATTACAATTCAGAATTGTTTTTGCTTTGAGTGCCAAAATCATCATCATCATCATCATCATCATCATGTCCCAGTTTTCTCTCCGCTTGCACAATGACACGGGAATGGCGCGAGGGAACCGGAGCACACGGCGCGGAGGAGAGAAGAGGAATTCCGCTCGCACCACCCTCGCCCTCCCTTCCCACACCATCCCTCTCCACCCCCCCCCCCCCCCCATCATCATCAACATCATCCCAAACCTTCCCCAACCACCTCTCCCTCCATTCCATCCACTCCCTCTTTTCTCTTCCCCACTCTCCCTCCTTTTCCTCACTAATCTCCCTACCACTACATCTCCCTTACTATTCTTCCTCTCTCTCTCTTCCTTCTCCACTCTCCCTTCTTTCTCCTCCACCCTCACTACTGAATTCCCCCCCCCCCCACACACACACACAGTAAAAGCTCTGCTTTAAATCACAGATCACTTCAGCAGCAGGGTCACTGCAGAAAGAGAGAGAGAGAGAGAGAGAGAGAGAGAGAGAGAGAGAGAGAGAGAAGCAGCAGGACGGATTAAAACACTGATTAATTTCTGCACTCTTTCCTGATTCTAACGTTCGCTCCGAACACACAAAAATAAATCAACAAACGACTCGATCAAGCGACTCGACATTTTTACCATTTTTTAACCTTAAAGATCGTTCAGGGAGGAAGGGAAAAATGCGAATGAGCAAAGGGGGAAATAAAAAAAAAAAAGAAGGAACGGTGTAAGGAAGTAGGCAAAGGGAAGAGGGGGAGAAGCAGTTGAAGGAAAGAAGAAAAAAGGGGGAAAGAGGGGGGGGGAAAGGAAGGAAGTAAAAAGTATATGGAAATATGAAAAGAATGAAGAGTGAAAGGAAGGAAGGAAAGACAAGGAAAGAAAGAAAGAATGAAAAGGAGAGTAAGGGAGTGACAGAGAGAGAGAGAGAGAGAGAAAAGAGGGGGGAGTGTAAGAGAGTATGAAAAGAATGGAAGAAAGGACAAACAGGAAAGGGTAAGCGAGAATGAAAAGAATGAAGTAGTATGTAAAGAAAGAGAGAAAGAAATGAATGGAGAGGGTGAGAGAGAGAAGAGGAAGAAAAGGAAGGGAAAAAGTAAAAGGGAGTATGAAAAGAATGAATAGTGAAAGGAAAGACAATAAGGAAAGAAAGAAAGTGAGTGTGAGAGGAAGAGAGAAATGAGAGGGGGGAAAAAAGAAGGAAGGTAAAATGTATAATGGAGAAAAGGATGGAGAAAGAAGGAAAAACTGGAAAGACTGAAAGTAGAGGAGTGTGAAAAAAAGAAGAGTGAAAGGAAGGAAGAAAAGACGTAAAGAAAGAAAGACAGGAATTAAAAGTCAGGGAGAGAAAGAAAAGAAGAAGGAAGGGTTAAGGGAGTAAATAAAAAGAATGGAGAGTGAAAATGAAGGAAGGATGGAGGGAAGAATTAGTGGAGGAAAAGAAGGGAGGAAGGAAAAGAATGAAAAGACGAGTGAAGGGAAGAATGTTGGGTTCAGAGGGGAAGGCGGAGATTTTAGAAACAACTGGAACGATATAAAGTGTGTGTGTGCGGACGCCGGAGCGAGGACGTCATCATCATCATCATCATCATCATCTTCATCATCATCTTCATCATCATAAACAGAGCAGGGCAGACATTCATCTAACACTCTCACTCGGACTCAGAATACTAGTGAATAGTGGATTGTGATTGGCTGGAAAGGAGTTTGTGTGTGAATAGTGGATTGAGATTGGCTGGAAAGGTTTGTGTGTGAATAGTGGATTGAGATTGGCTGGAAAGGTTTGTGTGTGAATAGAGGATTGTGATTGGCTGGAAAGGAGTTTAGGTGTGAATAGTGGATTGTGAGTGGCTGGAAAGGTTTGTGTGTGAATAGAGGATTGTGATTGGCTGGAAAGGAGTTTGTGTGTGAATAGTGGATTGTGATTGGCTGGAAAGGAGTTTAGGTGTGAATAGTGGATTGTGATTGGCTGGAAAGGAGTTCATGTGTGAATAGTGGATTGTGATTGGCTGAAATAGGTTCGGGTGGAAAGGATTTTGGCTGAATGTGTGAATAGTGGATTGTGATTGGCCGGAAAGGATTTTTTGTGTGAATAGTGGATTGTGTAATTTTTTTTTACACAATTTTACTCCTAACAGGAGTAAAAGTTGTTTTCCAGAGTCGTATTGAAAACAAAAGACAAGGGAGAAAATTTAAAGCAAAAAAAATCGGAGTGGGTCGTGTAATGGAATCCTCCCAGCAACAGATTCGACTCGGAATACTAGCGTTCCTACAGACGAGATAAAAGAGGAGGTGGTGTGTACCTGGTAAGGGTGTACTCCCTGAGTCCTGAGTGCAGGTTCATGGCAGAAAATGTACCTATACATCCTCTCAACCGCTTGTCCCGGCCGATTTTCCAAGTGACAAACAGTGGGCTGTGGAGGAAAACAACGGGGAAACAATTAGACATCTTATATAACACACACCAACACACACACACACACACACACACACACACACATATAGTTTCCACCAAAAAAAAAAAACAAAGCAAAACACTTTATATATCAACTGCGTGATACCAACTCGCAATTCTGACTTTTTATCGCGATATTCTGACATAAATCTGATATAAACTCGGAATTCCGCGATATATGGTTGAAATTGCATTATAGGATTATAGTCAGGATTTGCAATATATGTATATATAAGTCAGGATTTGTGCGAGATATATATATAAATATAGTCAGGATTTATGCGATATATATACATATATATATATATATATTCAGTTTTATTTTTTTATTTATTTATTAAAGCGCTTTTTTTTTTTTTTTACAATGTGTCATCGTCTCAAAGCAGCTTTATATAAAGTCAGGATTTGTGTATAGATTTTGTGTAAAGTCAGATATTTATAGATATATATATAGATATTTATATATCTAGATATATATATATATATATATATATTATATATATATTATATATATATATATATATATATATATATATACATACACACGTGTGTGTGTGTGTGTCAGGATTTGCGACATATATAAAATCAGGATTTGCAAGATATATATAAAGTCAGGATTCGTGCGAGATATATAAAGGTAGGATTTGTGAGATATATAAAGGTAGGATTTGTGAGATATATAAAGGTAGGATTTGTGAGATATATAAAGGTAGGATTTGTGAGATATATAAAGGTAGGATTTGTGAGATATATAAAGGTAGGATTTGTGAGATATATAAAGGTAGGATTTGTGAGATATATAAAGGTAGGATTTGTGAGATATATAAAGGTAGGATTTGTGAGATATATAAAATCAGGATTTGCGCAAGATATATATGAAGTCAGAATTTGCGAGATATATTTATACAATTTCGTTTTTAACGAGAGATCAATGAATGTGCTTCTTAGCTAGCGGGATGTTTATTTCTCCACAGCACCATGTATTCTTCTATATGATCCATACACCAGTGCAGAAATGGTGTTAAGGGCCATGCTCACGGGGCCCACAGCTTTGTGTTACTGCTGGGATTTGAACTCATGACCTTCGGACCCAAACGCCTTCAAAGCTCTCACACCCCCATGTGATGTGATAAGTTTGATGACATAATAATAATAATAATAATAATAATAATAATAAAAGCGAAAATAAACGGACGAGTCACGTGTATGATTTCTGTGCGAAAGAGCCGCTCTGGCAGGTTACAAATGATTCTTTTTTTTTTTTTGGATGACTCAGCGTTACAAATAACACGCTGAATAAAAATAAATAAATAAATAAATACAAGTGCGAGCGGCGTACGCTCCCTCGGCGTGTTACGGAGGTGCGGATACAGCTGACTGCATGGGTTTTAAGCATGAACGATCAAACGGAGCAGAAATCTGTTTCAGCAGCAGGGACAGGCCTGTCTGAGGAGAACAGTGTGTTCTTACCAAGGACACACACACACACACACACACACACTTAAAATACACTACAGAATACCTGAGCAGACCAAAAACGATTTCTCGCTTTCAACTTGAAAGTCACATTTCCACCATTTCAGTGGAGATCATTCCCTCTCGAGTATGTTCTAAAAACGGGAACGTCGCTGGTCCGAGCAGATCGGACAACAAAAAACAAAAACAGTGTTTTTTTCCGTCTTCATCCTCATCCTGTCCTTTATGCATATTTTAAAATCAAGCTCCGGTGGCGCGAAAGACATGAAAAGGC
The DNA here is from genome assembly GCA_030449085.1 of Kryptopterus vitreolus. NCBI lineage: Eukaryota > Metazoa > Chordata > Actinopteri > Siluriformes > Siluridae > Kryptopterus > Kryptopterus vitreolus. Next base: position 2,645,242 of record JACRUU010000024.1, read on the forward strand.
GTGATGGCGTGAATATCAAAGACCAGGGATAAGACGTCCGAGCACCTTTCACACAGGATTTGCACACTAGCCAATAGGGTTTGAGATAAACCAAGCCACGCCCACTCTAACATGGAGGACGGAGATGTACACGCAGGGAAATTTGCCGTTGGTTACATGTCGACCGATTCATCGGTTGATCGCTAAAACCATCGGATAAAATGCCAAAGAAATGCATTTATCCGGCTTCTGCGCCGTATTTGTTACAAGAGCGACCTCTAGAGGCGAATCACTGATAACGCAGTGTGTAAAACTGCGGACAGCAATACATTATATATATATATATATATATATATATATATATATATATATATATATATATATATATATATATATATATATATATATAATTGTGCAATACACAATTGCTATGAGCTAATTTGTGATTAATCGCACATCAATCGAACCAATGCAATGTACCATGAATTAATACTTTTCAAGTTTCTAATATTCTGTCATAATGCCATAAGGAAATTTCACTCAAAATCTGTCCCTTTAATAAAACTGCTGCTTATTTAATATTTATTTTATTCTGGAAATTATTCTTTTAATATTAATTCCTTGTTAATTTCAAAGTTAATTTTTTTTTTTGGTGGTTGTTGTAATTATTAAATATGGGACGTGGCTCCTTTAAGAATTATGTTCCGGTTTTGGTTGATTTCCATATAAACTGGTGTGATATGTTTAGGTTCCATATTATTCGTAGGAGTAAAAAACAAAAAAAAAATGACAGTATATTATTATCTGGAGTTCCAGGTGTAAAATAAACATGCTGCCAGATTCCCATGTCGGAGTTCAGGACCCAGGAACAATAATAATAATAATAATAATAATAATAATAATAATAATGGTCGGAGCGGCGCGTAAGCAGTCGGGATGATTAGAGATAAACTCCAGCAGCTGTGCGGCAAACAGCAGCTGATTCGGAGCGCTGGGAATTTCATCAAGCTTTTGCTTTTGACCTCTAAATCCCAGGACAGAGGGACACACATCACGCGGATCAAGAGATTAACACACACGATTGCGCTCATCTCTCATCTGCAGGTCCGAGAGACGACGAGAAATAATACACAACGTCCAGAATAAACACTGTTTACTCGCTTTTCTCTCAGAGAAACACTTTTGGGAATCATTCTGGGAAAATATATGTTTTATATATCCCCGCCCTCCCCAATCTCCCAATTATTATATATATATATATATATATATATATAGATATATATATAGATATATATATATATATATATATATATATATATACACCTTTATATATTCAACTTGTAAATCACTCTGAGGAGAAAATTCCACTTTTGATTCGGATTCATCCAATAGGGGAGAAAATTTTGCATAGTTTGGATTCTTGGGGAAAAAAAAAAAAAAAAAAAAAATAATATATATATATATATATATATATATATATATATATATATATATATATATATATATATATCTATAAAAATATATTATATATATAATTATATAATATACATACACACCACACACACTATCTATATATATATATATATATATATATATATATATATATATATACATACACACAATTTTTAATCTTACTTTAATTGTTATTTTTTAATTAAATTTAATTTTTCTGATTTACAATTCATTCCATTTATTTTTTTTACTTTTAAATCGTTTTACATTTTCAAGTCCGTTAACAATTCAATTGCATCTTTTAAAAATGATCAAGTGCTTTTAAAAGTTGAACGAAAAAAATTGTGAGACGTAATTTAATATTATTATGTTGAATCAATAATATATTGTATAATATAAGGGTGGGAAAATTGCCTGATGTTCCAGCAGGGGGCGCACGGTGGATGCACTGAGTATTAACATTAAAGCATTTCATGTGTGTTTGATATGGTGCTGTCCCGCACCACTCTGTCAAATGGTAAAAGTCAGCGTGACCCCTGTGCCTAAAAGTTTGCACCCCCCCCCCAATATAATATCTTCCAGCTGCTGCTGCCTGGACACTGAATTTGCCCTTTTGGGAAAATGTTTTAATTATTATTAACATTTTAGACTTAACCTTGAAACTACAATGTATCTATTCGGGATGTCACATTTATGTATTTTCATTTAATATTCTGCACGAAAAAAAAAACAGGTAATTAAAGTAATTAACGAATAAAGTGTGCAGTCAAACCCACAGTCGTGACCTCGCTCATTTGTGCAAACCACAAATATACCTTTTTTATGTTTTTTGGGGGGAAATATATAATTTTTTCCGCAATTCCCACGCGCTCTAGCAACGGAACCCCTGTCGATTGGCTAGGGGGCGGAGTTTCATGAACAGGGCGGGGGGGAGTGTTAAAAATGAACCAAAATCTAATCCTGGACTAAATCGAATATATGAGACCACTGAGAGAATAAACATCACGCGGTCCAGCCGTGTTTATTTTTGTGGCGAGGTTGCGTACGACGCGTGAACTTTACTCCGGATGATAACGGATTCGATCTCGGGGAAGGAAGCCGGTGTGCTTTCAGGAGAAACACTGAGCCACGGACTGGTGAAGCTCCAGTTTCTCCACTTCCAGCTCGTACGCTATAAATAGAGCGCTAATTCAAGAAATCCCTCTGCATCTAAACCGAGAGGCGATCACATGACCTGCTCTCAGCCAATCGCTTCACACTTCCTGCCTCATGCTAAGTGTGTGTGTGTGTGTGTGTGTGTGTGGTTGATCTGAGATGAGACAAAGAGCTCATGGAGGCAATTTTTTGGTTCGTCCGTAAATAGGAATTAACACAAATTCATTCTAAACATAATTTACATTTTTCCGACCGCCGGGATCCGAGTTTTCCGACATCGGACAAAATTCCGTGTGTAAGCGGTCCGCGACATCGTGATCTGCTTCCCGTCTGTCCTCGTGTGTACGAACAGAAAACTCGATACAAAGGGTTCGCATTTCATCCCGTTGCGAAAGTGTGACCAAGGATCGATCGGCGTGGATCTCTGCGGGAAGGCGGAGATCACGGCGGTGTCACGTGGCACCGGGTTCCTCCGAACGTCGACGCGTGACGCGGCATGTCCCTGAAGCGTGGTTAGACGTTTGTGGTTACACGGGAGTGACGCTCGGAATCGCCAAACGAAGCGTTTTGGTTTCTTTCGCTTCCGAACAATGGAACAGATTCACGACTGTAGACTCCATTATCTCCTTCATCTGGGGTTCATTCAGAGCCATAACAGCGTGGGATAATAACCCATCTTGGGGGTAATGTTTACGTTTACGGTATTTGGCAGACGCCCTTATCCAGAGTGACTTACAAGTGAGCAACTGACGGTTAAGGGCCTTGCTCAAGGGCCCACTAGTGGCAGCTTGGTGGTGGTGGATGTGGCGGTAGGATCATCCGGTCCAGAGTTTAATGCCTTAACCATTGCGCTACCACTAACATATATCAAATATACACATAAAAAAATATATACTTAAAAAAAATCAATAAAAACGGTTGTGAATGTTTAAAATTATATTATTAATAGTTTTAACATACTTTTTTAATAAAATTCTCTTTTCTTTATCTACAGCGGTTTGTTCAAGTACCAACGTGAAGAAAGAAAATGTGATCCTAATACAAAAACAGGACAAAACATTATATACATTATGTACGGTGTCTTTAAAGAGCTTAAAAGCCTGCTCCAGCACGACAATGCTCCGGTGCACCAAGCCAGCTCCAGGAAGATCTGCGTTTCATGAATTGCATTTACATGTACAGATCCAGAGCGACTTACAACTGAGCAGCTGAGGTTTAAGGGCCTTGCTCAAGGGCCCACTACTGGCAGTTGGGTGGTGGTGATCTACCAGTCCATTGTCCTATGCCTTAACCCATTAAGCTCCACCTCCTGCACGTCAGAGTGGAAGATCTCCTGCTGTAAAGCTCCTCACCTACATCACTACATGACTACATGACATGGAACATCGAATGTGGAAAAATAACACCAAATGTACGGACATAAACTTTTGGCCATATAGTGTATAACAGAAAGTAACAAATGCAAGTACACACACACACACACACACACACACCCAACGAGAATGTGTGAAAATATACAAACTGGTGTGTGTGTGTGTGTGTGGGAAACAGCTGGGATTCACTTACACTTATTAAATAATAAATAGTCAATAAATATTTATGTTGTGTCTAAAAAAGGGGGGGAAAATGTTTAACGACTTTGTGATCAAAAAATAAAAAGAAAGAAAAAAAAGAAAATCGGCATTTTTGAAGACAATCGAAATGTCCAGAACGTATTCGGCGTGGCGTCTAGGCTCCGCCCACACCAGTTTATTACCTGTATAAATATTTACAAGCAAACCAATTTCATCAAAACCACAAGGCAGCAGTACATCACTGTTGTGTTTACCGCGCGCAAACGTAAAACGCTTCCCGGACCGCCGCGTGCTCGGTGACGCGTGCTGCGAAAGGTCACGCGTTCAATTTTTAATACGGGTCATTATAGTCTTAAATTAATTTTTTTTTTAAATAGACAATAAATAAAACAAATATGAAATTACTTGAGGGACATATATAAAAATTAAATACAATATTCAAAATGATTACCAGCGCATATAAACAAACACACATACAAGGCTGTTTAAAATAAGAAAACTAATCAATAAATGAATGAGGGTAAATAAATAAAGAGATAGATAAATAAATGAAGGCTTTGTTTAAATAAAAGTTTAAAGGGTAAAGGGTAACTTTTACCCTGACTTTTCCAGGTGCGAGACATTAAACGCTCCCCAAATCCAGGTAGAGAACGAGACATTATATATATAAGATATATATATCATACCTCGGGACGATATATATATAGATATATATATATATATATATATATATATATATATATATACTATATATATATATATATATATATATATATATATATATATATATATATATGGGGTATATGATAGATATACTATATATATATATATATATATATATATATATATATATATATATATATATATATATATATATATATATATATATGAGAGTTTATATATATATATATATATATATATATATATAGATATATATATATATATGTGTGTGTGTGTGTGTGTGTGATATATATGATATATATATATATATATATATATATATATATATATATATATATATATATATATCTATATATAGATATATATATATATATATACTAACACACACACACACACACAAGTACATTATATATATATATATATATATATATATATATATATATATATATATATATATATATATAAAATACAAGAGGGATTAAAAAAGGGATGATGGGATTGGGGAAACGCCACTGAAGAAGATTTCCAATTTCAATTTGCTGTTCTATTTTTTTGTATTTATAATCAAAGACGCGTCATGTGACCTTTTTTTCTCCCCGCAACGTATTATTACATGCATATTACATGATTAATAATAATCCGTTAATTACTACATTTCCATCTGGTACCCAAAAGTCGGCACACGAACAATATCGGCAGAACAGTATCAAAAATTGTTCACGCCTTGATACTAGCATGTGATCCGGATTGGGGGGGGGGGTCTTGATTACAGCACCCACTGATGTTTATGTATAACTGCTGTCATGGTATATATATGACATCACAGTAACATTATTTCACATTTTTATTACAGCATTACTCCACCCACCTCTGTCTAGAACAAAAGACGATCTTTTCGCACTTCGTTACAACCATATTTAAAGACGATTATTAAACCGATATATCGTCAGTAGCGTTGATGGTAGTATCGCGAGTTGAGAATCGCGATACGATATTTGGAGTCACATCACAAAGACCTGACTTACGATATTTACCATCAAACAGCACCAAAAAGTCATTTTTTTTAAATAAAAAGAGGAATAAAAACACTGACATATGAAAATGTGAACGAAAACAACAAGATAAAACACTGCATTAAATAATTGTTCTTAAAAATAAAATCACAAAAAGAGTCCCTTTTATGTACTTTTAGGTCAATAAATACTAAATAATCCATTCTGAAATCTGGACTTTAATATTCAATATTTACCTTATTAATAAGACTTGTAAAAAAAATAAATAAATAAAATAAATAAACCAAACCCTCTCAACAACTCGGGCTTTGTTAGCCACTTAGCACCCGGATGCTAGCTTGCCTAACTAGCCGTTTGGCTAAATCATGACTTCCGTGATAAAAACAAACAAATAAATAATAAACGTCACAGAGATGTAATAAAAAGATAAGAAATGCGAGTTTGACGTGTTTGTGTATCAAAAATAAACAAAACAAAAACATATCTACATTCCTTTTCCCGGATCCATAATATATTACTAGCAGTCCATTGAAACAAACAAAAAAAAACATGCTTTAAAAAGGATTTGTTTGTGTTTTTTTAAATGGTTTATAAATAAAACTTAATCGAACAAATTAAATCTCACGTATTATTTATTCGGAATATGATTTAAAAATGATCTAAAATCTACATTTGTTAGATAAAGGAGATCCCGGTTGTAAAAAGATATTGATATTAAAATATAAATATAATTAAATAAAATTATAATTAAATTTGGAGATTAATTAGTTAGGAATGCTTTTTAAGTGATTAAAGATAGGGGGGAATGAATGAGTGTGTGTGTGTGTGTGTGTGTGTGTATGTTAATAGGGAAGTGACTAGCATGTAGGGGAGAGAAGAAAGGAAAGACAAGGAGGACAGTGTGTGTGAAGTGTAGTGTTTATCTTACACACACACACACACACACACACACACACACACACACACCAAGTAAAAGTTTATCCTGACGATAGATTATAAAGTAAAACGTGTGTGTGTGTGTGTGTGTGTGTGTGTAAGAGGAAGTGAATCCGCGGATCATCAGTGGTTTGTGTGCTGAACAATGGGATTTGAGGAGGAAAGGAATAAAGCAAATAAAATGGTGATTATTGTGTGTAAATATGATAAAGATTTCCTTACTAGGGGTCGTTTGTAAACCTGGGTGTTCGGGGAGGCTGGTATCCGTAAAGATGGCAATAAAGCACGTCGAAACAGAAGCAACACATCTCCGCCGAGACCACCATCTTCCGGCCCGAGCCCGAGCCCGGACTGAGGTTCGGGGAGAGGCCGGTGCTGGAGTTGTAGCCTCCCGGAGTCGGAGACAGAGCGGTGTTTGTGTTGTTGCTGCCGCCGCCGCCGCCTCCTCCGCTGCTGCTGCCGCCGCTGCTACCGCCGCTGCTCCCGCTGCCACCTCCACTGTTATTACAACTACTACCACCACCACCACCACCGCCGCCGCCGCTACAGCTCCCGCTGCCCCCCGGACCCCCGAGGCCGTTCACTCGGCTCACACTGCCGGCCACCACTGTCGACGTCGAAGACCCAATCCCCAAGTCCGATCCGCAGTGCCCGGTCCCGGCTGCCCCGACACCCGCCCCGCCGGGACCCCCTGCTCCGGGGGATCCCGACAACTTCTGCTTCTTCACCCCGCAGCAGCCGGCCGCCATCTTCGAACAATCTGCACCGACACACCGCTTCCGACCCATCGCCGTCACGGCGGGAAGGGCGGGGCCAAACGCCGACCACGCGTAGAAGTCCCACTGCGTCACGACGTACGACGCACGACGCTCCACCTTCGCCGCTTTTCTTTTCTTTTCTTTTCTTTCTTTCTTTCTTTTTAATTGCTTTTCTCCCCCCCTCCTTTACGAGTTATTAATCGATTAATTGATTAATTGATTTTTCTTCTCCTCCTATATATATATATATATATATATATATATATATATATATATATATATATATATATATATATATATATATATCTATATATATTATATATATTATAATATCTATATCTAGTTGTTTTGGTGGGGTTTTTCTCTCTCTCCTCCGGATCGTACACTCTTCTTTACAGTATATATATATATATATATATATATATATATATATATATATATATATATATATATATATATATATATATATATAAGTGAAGGAGGGAGGGAGTTAGGGAGGGAGTGAGAGAAAGGATTTCCGACTGACTCTGCAATGTCACCCGGTGTGTGTTTAAAGATAGAAAGAATCCCAGCGAGCAAAAAAAAGAACAGAAGGGGAGGAGGGGGAGGAGGAGGAGAAGAAAACACAGGAACGTAGGCTACGCAAGAGCCGTACGCAGAGTTCGCAGATCGGCCGCTCCAGCTGCGTCCCGACGATCCGATCCGTTCAGTCGGATAAATGAGGAGGAGGAGGAGGAGGAGGAAGGGATGGATGGAGGGGTTGGTGGAGTGTGTGTGTCGGGAGGTGGGAGTCGCAGGGTTGGGTTTGTTTAATACCTCCTTCGGATGCCAGTTTCATCAGTTCATCATTAAAGAAAAAAAAGAATCAGTTCATCAGGTCCATACGCGTCCCGTAAAAATAATAAAAATAATAATAATAATAATTAGGGTGATATTAATGATGGTTATAGAGCGTCAGAAAGACGAGGCGGCTGCCGGAGGAATGCAGACAGACACCGCACCGCACTGCACCGTCTACGGGCTCTGTGCGGGAATCCGGGGGCTCGGACACGCAGGACCCATACGACTCCCTCACCTGTCTGTCTGTCTGTCTCTCACCAGACCTAGACCCTAAACAGAGGCGATCCGGCCTAGAACCGCGTCCTGTCAGTTGTTTAGTCGCTCCCGGTTCCGATCCCCGGATCGGAAACAGACGAGTCAGCTGAGCCCGAGGCGCAGGGACCGAGAAGCGACGCAGTTGCAGTTTCTCTCTCTCTCTCTCTCTCTCTCTCTCGGCGTCACACAAATCTCCGAGTCATCTCTCAGCTCGTCACCGAGCCGACCCGGTTCTGGTCCCGCTCCTCCGTTTTGTCTCTCTCTCGCTCTCTCTCTCCTCCCTCCAACCGACTTCACCAGCACCTGGCAGCTGAAACCGAGCTCAGAAGTTTTCCCCCGGTAAGCCGGATCTCTGTCCCCCGTCTACCAGGACGCATTTTCCCGTCCAACGTGCACGACATGGACACAAACCAAGCCGTCCATTATCCGCGCGTCCCGTCCCCGGTATCCTGTGCTCAGTATTCCATGCAGGGGAAAAAAACAAACAAACAAGCAAACAAACAAGCAAGCAAGCAAAACAAACTGCGGATCGCCGCTGCTGTTGTGTTGTCTTGGATTTTGCGGGATCCGGGATCCCTTTGCGTGAATCCTGCAGCACACTCAGCACTACAGCGCTGCTTCTGCCACCGCCATCCAGCGCGCAGTTTACGGCCGATCCCGTACGGAGCCTGCGCAGCCCGCAGCCCGGATTCTCAACCGCGGATACGGGCGGAGAGTGAGAGAGAGGGAGGGAGAGAGCGGCTGTGCGCGGGCGGGGCTGCCGGGCTTCTGATCCGTGGGCGGGGGGAGGAAGAAAAAAAGCGAGTCAGCAGGTGGAATAAAGATGGAAAAAAGACCTTGGAATAATTAAAATTACTAAAGTAAAAAGTAAAGATATGAAATAATTTTTTTTTTGATCCAAATATTATTTTTAAATGTCTCACACAGATTCATACATACACTATGACTATGGCATGTAATGAAATGATTTTAACACCCAACTAACATGTAAACAGAATAGGGTATAAAAAATTACTCTAGCGCCACCATCTGGAACAAAATATAAACAATTCAATGGATTCTCTGCGGGTGTGTGTGTGGGTGGGGGGGGGCGGGGGGGGGGCATCCATGGCAATTTGTAAGATCTTGGATTTCCCACTCAGCATTCCCAGCACTACCAAGCTACTTTTGGGTCCTTGAGGAAAAAATAAATAAATAAAATAAATAAAGGGGCGCGGTGGTTTAGTGTTAATCACGTTCGCCTCACACCGCCAGGGTCCGGGTTCGATTCCCGTCTTGGCCATGTGTGTGTGGAGTTTGCATGTGCATGTTCTCCCCGTGCCTCAGGGGGGTTTTTCTCCGGTTTCCTCCCCCGGTCCAAAAACATGCACGGTAGGTTGATTGGCACCTTGGAAAATTGTCCCTAGTGTATGAATGTGTGTGTGTGTGTGTGTGTGATGAGTTGGCATTCCATCCAGGGTGTATCCTGCCTTAATACCCATAGACGCCTGAGATAGACACAGACTCCCCGTGACCCGAGCGAAGATCGGATAAAGCGCTAGAAGATGAATGAATGAATGAATGAATGAATGAATAAATGGGCTTTTATATATTTTACAGAGCAGTGAACTTCATGACATTAAATTAACGAAATTAAACGATGCGGCCCAGAGAACATGTTTGAACCATTTTATTGAAATCTATTTAGAAATCTATTTCTCCTCAGAAATGTCTGTAATGGACTGATGATCTAAAACAATGTAAAAAAAAAAAAAAAATCTAAGATGGGTTTTAATTAAACACAAAACACTTCAATTTATTAACAATTATTTTCCTACAAAATGTATTAATTAAAAATATTACAAAAATGAGTCATTAAGGAGCTCGGGTTAAAAGAACATGGACAGAAAAGGTATTCACACACGAAGACAATACGGACAGGAAAGAAGGAAAAGGAGGACAGGAAAGATGAAAAGGGGGGGGGGGGGGGGGGGGGGGGGGGGGGGGGGGGGGGGGGGGGGGGGGGGGGGGGGGGGGGGGGGGGGGGGGGGGGGGGGGGGGGGGGGGGGGGGGGGGGGGGGGGGGGGGGGGGGGGGGGGGGGGGGGGGGGGGGGGGGGGGGGGGGGGGGGGGGGGGGGGGGGGGGGGGGGGGGGGGGTTCTTGTCTTGCGGCTGCCTCAGGATTCCTCTCGGACTGGAGTGCAGCCTGAGAAGAAGCTGTTCTTGAAGCTGTTCAGTCCTCGCTTGTTCTTGCGGAGGAAACTGGGCATGACGGAATCTTCGGATTCCTCGCTTTCGCTGTCCGGATCGGCGAGGACCGGCTTCTTCTCCAACTTCAGGACCGACGACAGGTTACTGATGTCTCCCATTTCCTAAAGGGCAGAAAAGAACGATGGAGACCTCACTCAATAATAATAATAATAATAATAATAATAATAATAATAATAATAATAAATCCCATTTTACAAACACACACACACACACCTATCCATCTATCTATCTATCTACAGTTATGTGAAAAAATTAGGACACCCTTTGAAAGCATGTGGTTTTTTGTAACATTTTTAATAAATGGTTATTTAATCTCCGTTTCAACAATACAGAGATTAAAATAATCCAACTAAACAAAGAAAACTGAAGAAAAGTCTTTTCAAGATCTTCTGTAAATGTCATTCTACAAAAATGCCTATTCTAACTGAGGAAAAAGATAGGACACCCTTGCCCCTAACAGCGAGTGTTACCTCCTTTGGCTGAAATAACTGCAGTGAGACGGTTCTTGTAGCCATCTACCAGTCTCCGACATCGGTCTGAGGAAATTTTACCCCACTCCTCAATGCAGAACTTTTTCAGCTGTGAGATGTTTGAGGGGTTTCTTGCACGTACAGCCCTTTTCAAGTCACCCCACAGCATCTCAATGGGATTCAAATCTGGACTTTGACTTGGCCATTCCAGGACTCTCCATTTCTTCTTTGTCAGCCAATCTTTGGTTGATTTACTAGTATGTTTTGGGTCATTGTCATGTTGCATGGTCCAGTTCCGCTTCAGCTTTAATTTTCTAACTGATGGTCTCACATGTTCTTCAAGCACCTTCTGATACACAGTAGAATTCATGGTGGATTCTATGATGGTGAGCTGACCAGGTCCTGCTGCAGCAAAGCAGCCCCAAACCATGACACTTCCACCTCCATGCTTCACAGTTGGTATGAGGTTGTTTTCTTGGAATGCTGTGTTTGGTTTACGCCAAACATGTCCTCTGCTGTTGTGTCCAAATAATTCAATTTTGGACTCATCTGTCCAAAGAACATTATTCCAGAAGTCCTGGTCTTTGTCAACTTTATCTCTGGCAAATGTACAGTCTGGCCTTGATGTTTC
>JACRUU010000024.1:2662234-2712234 GCA_030449085.1 Kryptopterus vitreolus
ATGGCTGGAACTATCTATTTTAGTAATCGAGCAATCTACCGATTATTCCACGATTAATCGGGCAATCGAATAATCGTTTTTTCTCCCTTTTCGTAAAAAGAAATACTAAATAACATTTTTGAGGGTCTCATTTTAATAGTAATTTTGTTTCCATTTTTAGATAAATTCACATTTTTAGTGCAAACAAGAATATCAGTGAAAAGTAAATTACATCAACCACATGCAAAAAAAAATAAAACAAACAAAAAAAAACAACATTAAACATCAAAAATTAATTTTACTCCAAAAAAAAAGAAGAAAAAAAAAAGTTTTCTATTTTAATTTAATTTTTGTAATTTTACCAAAATGGAAACTTTGTCTCGTTCTTTATCCTGAATCCTACGGAACACACCCACCCCACCCACCCACACTCTCTCCCACAACGTGAGAATGCGTGAGAACACACACACACACGCACTATAACATTATAGATTAGTGTTTCATTATACCTTGACTCTGCTTGCGACTCCCTCCATCCCGCGATTCTGCGTGTCCTTGCGTTTCTCCGCCACTTCGCTTCTCTTCTGAAGAGCGTCTTTCAGGCGTTTGTTAGCTGCAGCAGCCTGAGACATGGGACAGATTTGGCGTTTGTTTTTGTTTACCCCCCCCCCCAAAACATACGGGTTGATGCAGGAACGTTACCTCCTCCGTTTTGCGCCGCAGGACGTTCGCCTGTTTCTGGAAGTCGCGTTCCAGTTTCAGCATCTCGTACTGACGTTTGCGGTCCTGCAGCAGGCCGAGGAATATTTAGCATTAAATGAAACGAAGCTTTATTTGTTTCCGTGTGCTGATTTTTTTAAACATCATGCAAGAAACAAACAAACAAAAAAGAACCTTTTCTTTCAGCTGCAAAACTTCTTTATCCTTCTTCAGCTTCCATATACGGAATTTCTCAGAGTCTTCCTTCATCTGTCTCATCAGCTGCACCCTCTGAGCTTTCATAGCCTACACACACACACACACACACACACACACACATCATGTCTTATTAAACAAAATTAAAAACCTGCCTATTATATTTATAGGTCTGTTATATAAAGAGTCGTACCTGAATCTCCTGGTTGAGTTTAGTGACGCTGCGCACGGACGTCTCCTTCAGCTTGAGAAGCTTGGACTGGTCCTGGAGTTTCTTCTTCAGCTCGGACATCTGGCCCTCCAGCTCCTGTAACCTCTTCCTGCGCTGCTCACTCAACCTGTACAAGTGTGGAGAATCGTCTGTGAGGAGGTTTTTGCTAATAGGAACAAGTATTATTATTATAATTATTACTACTATCATCATCAATATTATTATATTATAGAACATTCAGAATTTATGCAAGATCATATCTATCTCTATAGCCATCTCATATATATATATATATATATATATACATATATATATATATATAGGACAGGAGATAGACATACACACACACAGAGAGAGAGATGATAGATAGAGAGCACACACACACACACATAGATGAAGATAGAGATAGAGATATAAGAGAGAGAGAGAATAGAAGAGAGAGATAGAGAGAGAGAGACATATAGACAGAATAGAGAGAGATAGTATATAGAGATATATAGAGAGAGAGATATATAGAGATATAGAGATAGAGATATATATATAGAGACACACACACACACACACACACACAATATACATATACACACACAACACACACACACACACACACACACACACATATATATATACATATATATATACTATATATATATATATATATATATATATATATATTATATATATATACACACACACACACATATATATAGATGAGATAGAGATCGATATATAATACACACACCACACACACATATCTATCTAGACAAATTAATAAAATTTCCTGATTTTTGTATGCTCTCTCTCTCTCTCTCTCTCTCTCTCTCTCGATATATATAGATAGAACACACACCACAACATATCTATCTATAAAATTAATAAAAATTTCCTGATTTTGTTGGTATGCATCTCTCTCTCTCTCTCTCTATCTATATATATATATATATAGTATATATATATATATATATATAGCTATATATATATATATCTTTTATTTTTTTTTTTTTTGTGTGTGTGTGTGTGTGTGGTGTGTGTGTAGATATATATATATATATATATTATATTATATATATATATATATAATATATATATATATATATATATATATATATATATATATATATATATATATATATATATATACATATACACATACACATACACATACACACATACACACACACACACACACACCCCCCATCCATCCATCCATCTATGGAATACAGCATTTCAAATGCCATGATATTCCAAAAATAACTCCCTAAGCATCTATTACTATTCTCCAATATTAGTTTTTATTAATAAATTTTATGTAATAATCACGACAAAGGCCTTTAAATCAGTCGTGCACTGGATGAATACTTTGCATGTTTGCTCACTTTGCTTGATTGGTGTCTTTCTTAGCGGAGTGTAAGGCGAGGATCAGATCTTCCTTCTCCTTCTGTAGGGATCCGACTTCAGCCTGGAGGTGTTTGATGTTCTCCTAAAAGTGATGGGATAAAAATAATAAACGTCCCCCCCACAGTTTTTTTTTTAGACATAAAACTGATCTTCCATGTTGACGGGTGCAGTGTTGTAACCTGATACTCGGTCTGGATCGGCTCCAGGTGGCTGTCGTTCTGGCACATTTTCTTGACATAGGCCTCTTTAAGCGCAAGAACCTTATTGAGCTCAATAAGCTCTTTGGACATCTGAGCCTGCCTCAGAGCATGCTGGGTAGTGAAGGCCTCGGGGGAATCCTTGGCCTGAGCTTCGCTGTTGCCGGCCTGGAAAAAAAACAAACAGAAATTCATGAAAAGAAAAACACGAAATTCCTGAAAATGAACAGCAAAGTGCATTTAATAAAAAAAGATAAATAATTTATGTCCATATGGGAAGCGTACCAGAGGTGATCCCGAGGCAGGACTGCGGCTCGTATCTGCACCGCTGCTCTCTGCGTCGACGTCCAGAGACGTGGAATTGCCCGAGGTCATGGCGTCTATGGTGGCGGCGATCCCCGCGCTCTCGTTCTAAACACAATGCACATTTAATACCGCCCCCCCCACATACACACCATAAGGTCCATAAGGTCACGTGCTCGTCGCCACTTACTTGCAGCTCCAGGATGACATGCTGTAGGTTTCGTATGACCTCCACATTCTCCTTCAGCTCTTGATCCTCCAGGGTCTCCACCACCTTCTGAAGGTCCACTTTGCACCTGAGCCAAAAGACGGTCATCATCCTGGATAGATACATGTTTGTTTTGTAGTAATCCCTGGTACTTACGCAGCGTGCTGCCTCAGTTCTTCTAGTTTGCACTGAAGTTTCTCGTTGACTTGCTCCGTCTACCAAGGAGGAGAAAAAAAAAAAACCCACAAACAGCCCATAATAACACTGTCATTATCACATCTGTATTAAAAATATACAAGAGGCGAAATGAAAAGCAGCTTCTTTTCCGTACCGCGATGACCCGTTCGCACATGAGGGCGGTCTGTCCCACGGCCTCGCTCAGCTCTCGACTCAGCTTGCTGTTCTCCTCCTTCAGCCTACGATTGCGCTCCAGGATCATCGCCGCGTTCTCCGAGTCTTCGGACCTTCGTGACAAAGCACTTTATTTATCCGCGAATCCGGTGCAAATTTCGGTTCCACGTTTATACGCCGTGTATACGAGTTTTACCCTGAAAGTACAGGAGCCACGCCTCCTCGCGCATGCAGCAGCATCACCTGGAGCTCTTGCACCTGGGAAGGGATTCATCAAAGGAACTCAGCAGTCCTACAGCACTAGAGCTCATCGTATCTCTCTCTCTCTCTCTCCGGTATCTCTCTCACTCACCTGCTGCTTGAGCCGCTTCATCTCGGCAGCTCTCGGGTCCACGTTGAGGACCGGTTTGTTCTTGATTTTGCGAGCGCGGTCTGCGTAACGGAGCGTGTTGATGGTCTCCTCGATGTTCGAGTCGGCCGGGCTGACGCACGCGATCATTAAGGTGTGGCTGTTCCCTCCCAAGGAGTCTTCAAAACAGACAGGGAGGAACCATCTCAGAACCGGTTCATGACTTCACATCTACAGTGATATGGAGGGCAGTCGAACCCCTGAAACTGGCGCCTAGAGAACCCGCGAACGTGTGGAAAACACGCAAATTTGCATATACCATACCTATCCTTATAGATCAAACCCTAAATATTCCCCAAAACACTTCAGACTCAGTGCAACACATTCTCCTTAATAAACGAATGTAAAGGTGTATACTGTATAGTGCTAGAATGTAAAATATCCATGTCACCCCGATATCTCTTTCATGCCAGCACATTTTCTTTGGTATAAGAAGCGAAAATGCAGTAATAATTTAATTTAATAAAATGTACCGGTAATCACCAATAATAATTTATATGAATGAAAGGAGTTAAAACTCGGGCTGTCAATCGATTAAAATATGTAATCACGATTAATCACAAGCTTACTCATGCCAACAACATTTAATTTATGGTACAATAATATTAATACTCAAATTGTAACTGTATTTAATATTAATAATAATAATAATTACTTGTGAATTACAATGTTATTTTGTTTAGTGTTGGTTTGAAGTGTAAAATATGGGACGTGGCTCCTTTAAGAATTGTGTTCCGGTTGCTTTTCCATATAAACTGGTGACACGGTGTTTAGGTTGGTGATACGGTGTTTAGGTTATACGGAAGCGCTTTATTGCGTTCAGTAAAAATGCGCTTTATTGCAGTAATACGGATTTGGGAATGCGATGCGCTTGCGTAAGGTTCCATACGGTAATATACGCCAATATAGTGAGGAGATCGTACCTGTTGTGAATGCGCAGATAGGGGGTGTAATCGGGGGAAATTTAGGAAGTGTGAGTGGATGCACTGAACGTTTATTTATTCTTTTTTTTTTGTCGTTCTGGTTTCGTTGTTTCGCACAGCACGACGCAGAGTGAAGGAGCAGATCACTCACATAGTAACGCACACTGCGTTATAACACGCCTTAATAACGTTAAAGTCAAATTGGGTTAATAACGCATTAACTTTGACAGCCCTAGTTAGAAAAACAACAAAGGCCCTGAAAATATTGGAGGATATTTGCATTTTTCCCCCTGCAAACAAAATATTTGTTCATTTCTAAGGAAAAAAAGAATCAAAACAAACATATATTACATTTGAAATTCCAGGGAGAAAGTTTGCACTAGCTAACAAGGGGTTAAACGATCTGATCGTTAGACGCTCACCCTGCAGCAGACGAGTCAGCTTGGAGTCTCTGTAGGGTACGAACGCGCCCTTCTTGCTCTCGTCCCCGAGTGCGCTGATCACGTTTCCCAAAGAAAGCAGGCCTTTGTTTATACTGATACCTGACGCAGAACACACGCAAGAATTACAGAGACGATCACATGATCGAAACCCAGCACTCTGATCCCTTTCTTCTCACCCTCTTTCAGTCGATCTCCTTCCGCTTTCGTTTTCTTCTGCCTCTCGGATCCAGCCAGATCGACCAGGTGCAGTTTGGAGACCACGGCGTCGTTCCTGTGCGAGCACACACACAAAAATGATATTTATTGTAAATGCATAGATGAGATGAAGGATAAGGGTCCATCCTTCATCCTCCTATGAATAATTCAAATTTATTTTTATTCTTTACTGAACCACATTTGCCATCTGTTAAAACAAAGTAAGTCTGATTAAACTTAAGCTAAATATAATTTTTTTTTTTTTTTTACATTTTTAATTAAACTTTACGAAAGTTTTAGAGATCAGGTTTCATCAGCGTGAAAATTAGAATGAATCCAATAAAAAAAAAAATCTGTACTGATAATATTGTATCATTTTAAAAACCAGGGTATCGCGATACCTTTCTAGTACAATTATATCGTGCAACACTATTTGTGAAGAGGTAAAAAGCACACGTCTAGATCGGTACAATTAAACAAACATTCCAGATTAAAAGGGATTTTTGTAGGTGCGCTTTTGAAACACCAAATCGGGTGTTTTTATTTTATTATAGTTATTTATAGCTACATTTCATGTGGAGTGTACATGTTCATTCCCATTCTCTCATACGTTACATCGGCTATGAATGCTCTTTCCGTGTCCAAGCTAATAACGGCGACAATAATAACAACAACAATAAATGAATACAATATTAACAGGCATTCTTTTTTTCTGAAAAATGTCATTTAAACAGTACTGACACTGGAGACTCCTTCCATAAATGTTACATAAGCATCGAACAAGTCTTTTTTAAAATCTATTAAAAACGAATCTTAAATAGCGGTTACTACAGAAACCGAGCAGATTTGTAAAAAAAAAAAAAATAATAATAATAATAATAATAATATAATATAATATATATATATATATATATATCTATATATATATATATATATATATATATATTTTTTTTTTTTAATCCAATGAGGCGCAAAACACTGAAAACATCCGGTGGCTGCAGGGTGAGGATGTGACTCACTTGTCTCCTCCGCGGCGCTGCTCCAAGCTAATGGTGAAGATGGCGTGTGAGCGCGATGAGGCGGCGTTCATGGCCGTGGAGCCCACGGTACGAGCGGCGTTCCCTAACTCCAAACAGCCCACCATCTCCTCGGCGGCGAACACCTCCTTCTCGGTCAGACCTACAATCTGCAGCCACCACAGAAAGCGCTTAGTGCTAACGGAACGCTGGCATGTAATAAAACATCAAAAGCTCTTTGTAACGTTTGAAGTCTCGTGCTCACTTTGATGCCTTCCTTTGGATCTTCTCTGATGCTGATGACTGGCCTGTCCTTTGAAGTACACAGAAGGTCCAAAATTTCTTCGTTGTAAATCTGAAATATATATATAAATAATAAAAAAAAAAAACGAGTTATCACTATACCATTACCATTGTGATTTTAATGCAAAAAAAATATCATTTTAGTAATGTATTTATGCACACAGCGCCCCCTATAGTCCAACACTGAACTGCAGCAACCTTTTTTTTTTTTTAGTACTAATAAAATACAGAATCGTATCATTTGTAAAAGCAGGGTATTGCGATATCAAATACAAACAACAAAAACAGGACTACAAGTGCTGAAGTAACAAAAATTGCCTACCAATAACAATTTAAAAAATACCAATAGCGTGTGAATGTAGCATGTGCTGAATGCAGGGAGGCTGGTTTTTACTTCTGCGTTGAGTCAACGCTGTAACCTACGAACGTAGTGAGCATTTATACTTCTGTGTCGCTCTGCCTCAATCGTGACCTCCACGATTAGTTAGTTAGCCTCGAAGCAGAAGTACTATACTCTGTACTGTACTTTATAGCGAAGGACATCGGATATATATCCATGAGGTCTCTGTGGATGACCAGAAGCATGAAGATGCACACTTCTACAATAGAACCACTCAAGGTTCCATCAGTGATCAGGTCATAACCTCAATAATGATGGAAGTGTAATCAATGGACCTTCTGCATCACCCAGAAGAGGAAGGGATTCCCTTTGGATCCTGGTTCCTCTTAAGATTTCTCTCTCATGTCATTCATTCATTCATCTTCTATCGCTTTATCCGATCTTCCCTCGGGTCACGGGGAGTCTGTGCCTATCTCAGGCGTCTATGGGCATTAAGGCAGGATAAACCCTGGATGGAATGCCAACCCATCACACACACACATTCACACACTAGGGACAATTTTCCAAGGTGCCAATCAACCTACCGTGCATGTTTTTGGACCGGGGGAGGAAACCGGAGAACCCGGAGAAAAACCCCCTGAGGCACGGGGAGAAGTTGAGAAATGAGATACCTCGAGATATGAGACGGTGAGGAGGAATTGGCACTCGGTCTTGTCCTTTTCCTGAAAGATCTTCCGGACCACTCGGGGAATGACTCCGACGGTGGGCTCGTTCTCTTGCGCCGAGGTGTAGGTACCTCCCATAGAGAACGTCTTCCCCGAGCCGGTCTGACCGTACGCGAGAACCGTGGCATTGTAACCTACACACACACACACAGACGCAATTTTAGACGCTTCCCAGAAGCCACGCCCACTTTTTAAGGAAAACCGGGACAAACCTTTGAAAAGTCCAGAGAGTAAAGGAGACACGGCCGCGCTGAACACTTCCTCCTGCTCTGTGCTCGGATCGAACACGTAGTCGTAGGTGAACGCTTTATCGTTACCAACCACCACCTAAACGACAAAACAAGATGCTTCATTGTAAGAAGATATCAGTCACTTTAACAGGAAAACACCTGGACACCTGCTCGTTAATGCGATTATCCAAAATCCCGTCCGTGTCGGCCTCTTTTATCCGTTCCACCGCAATGAATTCTGGTACAGGTTTCACCGTGACTTTTTTCTGAGTTAGCGAACCACTTGAAAAGTTTTCCTCGGAGCTTCTAGCTCATCACCGAAGCATGAAGCAACCACAGCTTGCAACAGCTGATTAGCACATAAGGTCCTGGCAGAGTGGAAGGTCCTGGAAGATTGACCAGATGAAAAAACAAAACAAAATGGAATCGATGAGAGAAATCGGAATTTTAATATTAATAAGGGAGGTGGTAGCTCACGAGTTAAAGCATTGGCCTCTGGACTGGAAGATTGCAGGTTCAAATCCCATAACCACTAAGCTGCCACTTGAACACCGCCCTTAATCCTCGACTGCTCTATTGTAGGTCGTTCCGGATAAGCGCGTCCGACAAATGCCGTAAAAAAGTAGATTTCATAACAAGTACCTGATTCTTAATCTTTAGTATCCGATTCTGGAATACTAATTAATTGATGTTCTAACTGATGGATACTAATTGATGTTCGATTCTCAACCCGACTCTCTCTGGACGTTCTCCCGCACCAGTGGATAGAGAGACAGACGAATAGATAAACGGAGAAATAGTTCCTTTTAGGGACGAAATGATAATTTGAGTATTTTGGATACAACACGGCAAATTATGCTTTATTTAGTCCATTTAACCGCACAGGAAGCATTGTGTTTTTTCCACGGACCATGATTTCTGACGCACCGCCCGCTAAACTCTGGAGGTCTGAAAAAACACTGAGGCGGCGATTTAAACCAAAGAAAAGTTTGCGATCCACATCATGAAAAAAAAACACACACACAGAGATTGCATTTATCATCTTCATTAAATAACAAGTTCTTCTTATGAGATCTTGTCTCGGTTAATTGGTGGAGGGGGGAAATCGGTAGTATAATTCATTCATTCATCTTCTACCACTTTATCCGATCTTCCCTCGGGTCACAGGGAGTCTGTCTATATCTCAGGCGTCTATGGGCATTAAGGCAGGATACACCCTGGATGGAATGCCAACCCATCGCAGGACACACACACACACACACACATTCATACAATAGGGACAATTTTCCAAGGTGCCAATCAACCTACCATGCATGTTTTTGGACCGGGGAGGAAACCGGTGAACCCGGAGAAAAACCCCCTGAGGCACGGGGAGAACATGCACAAACTCCACACACACATGGACGAGACGGGAATCGAACCCGGACCCTGTTGGTGTGAGGTGAACGTGCTAACCACTAACCACTAACGTGCCCCCGGTAGAATAATTAATAATTATATAACAATAATATTTATATATTGATATTAATAATAATCCCTGACGTTTGTGCATTTTATTTACTTTAAAGCCTATAAGGAAAAACAGACACAATGCAGTTCCCGGATGGTTAATAAATGCAGCGACATGATTGGTTGATGAGATTAATTAAGCAGGCATTAGTATTAATATTGTTGGTGTGTGTGTGTGTGTGTGTGTGTGTGTGTGTGTGTGTGTGTGATGATGATGTAAGAGACCTGAGGCTCTCCTTGGATGAAGGTTAAACAGCTCTGACATCCTTCATTCAGCTCTTTGGGAACCAGAGGGCGGCAGCGGAGCGCCACACGAACCGGAATCACCTTATCCTCCTCCTTCGTCATTCTAAAAACAATAAAAACAAACAAACAAACAAACAAATTTGTTTACGAGGGTGTTTATTTGATTTCCGTTAGACAGTTAAGGAGATATTGATCATCCTGACCCCTAAATTCCATTAATTACGTTAAAAAATGAGGGGGAAAAAATTCAATTATTGTAAATATAAAATAGTAATAAATAAGTTTAAGGGGTTAGCTAGATGCTAATTGTTTTTTTCCCCTCAGAACCCACCTGAGAGAACGCGCTTTGTCACAGCCGTTTCACTCGAGCAAAAGTTCCGTCAAAAGTCGCTTCCGGACTTCTTACAAAACGAACAAAACGAAAGCGGTTAAAGCATAAAACATGTGTGAAAGTAAAGGAAAAGACGCGGCGGCTGCTGTCACTTCAAATAAACACCCCATTAAAACCTTAAACGCCACACGCCGCCATTTTGTTTCTCCTCTGCAGCCGCTGCAGCTTCTTTCAGTTCACCCGCCACTTTCAAACGGAGAGCTCCGCCTCGACGTCGTGACGTCACGCGTGGCGTCGACCGACCGAGTTTGGCCTCCACCTGCAGGTCAAACGGGGTATTGCGCCTTAATATGTGACGTGGACGCTGGAGGAATTCATTCATTCATTTATTCAATTCAATTCATTCATTCATTCATTCATTCATTCATTTTCTACCGCTTTATATCCGATCTCTCGGGTCACGGGGAGTCTGTGCCTATCTCAGGACGTCTATGGGCATTAAGGCAGGATACAGGATACACCCTGGATGGAATGCCAACCCATCGCAGGGCACACACACATTCACACATTCACACACACATTCATACACTAGGGACAATTTTTCCAAGGTGCCAATCAACCTACCGTGCATGTTTTTGGACCGGGAGGAAACCGGAGAACCCGGAGAAAAACCCCCTGAGGCACGGGGAGAACATGCACAAACTCCACACACACATGACCGAGACGGGAATCGAACCCGGATCCTGGCGGTGTGAGGCGAACGTGCTAACCACTACGCCACCGTGCCCAATTCAATTCAATTCAGTTTTATTTATAAAGCGCTTTTTACAATGTGTCATCGTCTCAAAGCAGCTGTACAAGATACTCATGTTTGAAAAGTGAAAATCAGTTTGGCACTAATTGTTTCCTTGTTGAGCCGAAGCGACGGGGGCAAGGAAAAACTCCCTGGGAACAGGAAGAAACCTTGAGAGGAACCAGACTCAACAGAGAACCCATCCTCATTTGGGTTGTTAGTGTTGTGTGTGGTTGAGGATGTTATATTGTGTTGTGTGGAGTGTATTCATGAATTTGAAGCATCATCAACCCGGGGGCGGAGTCACCAGGAGGTTCTGACAGGAACAGAGTGCAGAGGGGGTCTGGATCACTGACAGCTCAGCAGTGGGACATGTAACTCAACGGGGGGAGAGAGAGAGAGAGAGAGAGAGAGAGAGAGAAGAGAGAGAAGAGAGAAATGAGTGGTTAGTAACGGTCATGGTTGCAGTATGGGAGTGTGTATTCATCTTCTAGCGCTTTATCCGATCTTCCCTCGGGTCACGGGGAGTCTGTGTCTATCTCAGGCGTCTATGGGCATTAAGGCAGGATACACCCTGGATGGAATGCCAACACACAACACTTACATTCACACACACACACATTCATACACTAGGGACAATTTTCCAAGGTTGCCAATCAACCTACCGTGCATGTTTTTGGAACCGGGGGAGGAAACCAGAGAAAAACCCCCTGAGGCAGGACAGGATCGAAATCGGGGAGAGAACATGCACAAACTCCACACACACATGGCCGAGACGGGAATCGAACCCGGACCCTGGAGGTGTGAGGCGAACGTGCTAACCACTAAACCACTGTGCCTCTGCTGGAGGAATTTGATTACAGAAATTCATTCATTCATTCTTCTAGCGCTTTATCCGATCTTCCCTCGGGTCACGGGGAGTCTGTGACTATCTCAGGCGTCTATGACGGCATTAAGGCAGGATACACCCTGGATGAAATGTGCAGAGGAGGGAAATGGGGTACAGAGGGAGAGGAATTCTGAGGATGGAGGTATGTTCGCAGTCATGTGACGCCAAGTGGCAGTCATACGTTCTCGACCGACTCTCCTCCATCTCACCTACGAGTGGATATGCCAAATGTGCATGTCGGGTGAACATGGGGCCGAACGGCGGAGCGTCAAATTTCCCCATTCATTCTCTACGGGGCCGGAATGTCATGGATTTCCCCAAATTCCAGAAAAGGTGTGTGGTTCGGGAGGTATATGATCGTGATCCACTCCGGACCCGCTACGAGTGGATTTGCCATATGTGCATGTCGGACGCTTACAGGCCCGAACTGTGAGGCAGGAAATTTCAACCCCATTCATTTTCTATGGGAAAAAATTCCCGCTTTTTGGCTCCGGGTTCGGAATTCCTTATAAAAGGAACAGCACACCTCACACCATCAGCACGATATGAGGTGTGATTCGTGAAGACCGGTCAAAAACTACGGGACGAGTTATGCGCGGAAAATTTGACCGACGTTAGAGAGATTATAATAGTGATGCTTTTGCAAACACCACTAATTATACTATAAATTATGCTATTAAAAATATTATTAGACACTTTACAGATTATTTACAGAAAAATCATAATTAAACCAAAACTTGGTTGAGAGATTTTATATTTTATAAAATATGATTCCGCATTGGGGCACGGTGATTTAGTGGTTAGCACGTTCGCCTCACACCTCCAGGGTCCGGGTTCGATTCCCGTCTCGGCCATGTGTGTGTGGAGTTTGTGCATGTTCTCCCCGTGTGCCTCAGGGTTTTTTGAGTTTTTCTCCGGGTTCTCCGGTTTCCCTCCCCCGGTCCAAAAACATGCACGGTAGGTTGATTGGCACCTTGTAAAATTGTCCCTAGTGTATGAATGTGTGTGTGTGTGTGTGTGTGTGTGATGGGTTGGCATTCCATCCAGGGTGTATCCTGCCTTAATACCCATAGACGCCTGAGATAGACACAGACTCCCCGTGACCCGAGGGAAGATCGGATAAAGCGCTAGAAGATGAATGAATGAATGATTCCATTTTGCAAAACACACACATGATTTGTAATAAAAAGTAAGTGTAAATAAAATAAAATAAATAAACTCAGGTTTACAGGACCTTTATTTAATTATAATTATAATTATAATTTAATTATAATCGTTTTAACACACTTAACAATTTCTACATTTATATAACCATTATGCAAAAAAAAAGTACTTTTAATCTAAATAAAGTGGTAAAGTACAAGCGGAAATTTCTTCTTCTTTGTGTCTTTTAGAAAAAGAAAAAAAAAATATATATATATATAATGTAAAAATAATTCTAAAATATTTTTTTTAGAAGTGCTGTAGAGATGAAGAGGAAACCAGGAATTGTTATATTCAGTCAAAAACTATAATAGTATTTAGATCAGCTGTAAAACATACAAAACACAGGTAACGATGGTAAAAACATCATTAAAATAAAAATAAAAAAAATCCCAAAACAAAAAAAAATGTAATATTACAATTGTTGCATTAAAAACCTGTTAAACTTCAAATGTTCATGTAAATGTATAAAACTCCACCTTACAGTAAAAAAAAAAATCCATTTTAATTAAGAATGAAAATAAAAGCCCACGGTGAACAATTTTATAATTTGTAATTTTAAAAATGATCACATAAGTGGTCCTTCCCCTGAAAAATGCTTAGATTTATTTATTTATTTATTTATTTTCAATGTGAAGTGTTTTTTTGTCGAAGCCGGCCGGATTGAGCGCTACACAGGTGAAGGTGGTGTTCAGGACTTGTGGAGAAATCCTTCTGAACACCATCCTGGTGAGGATGTACTCCGTCCCATTGTGTGACCTGCAAACACAGTCAAATGTTTAATTCAGGTTGAAACAGTAGATATCGTCTCCAAGCGGCATTCATTCATCTTCTAGCGCTTTATCCGATCTTCCCTCGGGTCACGGGGAGTCTGTGTCTATCTCAGGCGTCTCTGGGGATTAAGGCAGGATACACCCTGGATGGAATGCCAACCCATCACACACACACACACACACACACACACACACTCACTAGGGACAATTTTCCAAGGTCCCAATCAACCTACCGTGCATGTTTTTGGACCGGGGGAGGAAACCGGAGAACCCGGAGAAAAACCCCCTGAGGCACGGGGAGAACATGCACAAACTCCACACACACACATGACCGAGACGGGAATCGAACCCGGACCCTGGCGGTGTGAAGCGAACGTGTTAACCACTAAACCTCCATGCCCCTAACAGTTAACGAATAGATGTTTTAACATCTGTCCCTGTAAATTTACTTATAGTAAGTTTAGTATAAAAGAAAAGAAAGTGAAATTATGATATACATTTTATTTGCTAATATACAAACACAGGGAGTCCTCGGGTTACGGCGTCTTCGACTTACGCCGTTTCGCGGTTACGAACGCGCCCCCATAAAAATATAACAAATAATATTAAGCGTCATTCCGTCTTACACGGTTTAGCGTCGTAAGCGACGTAAACAAACAGGCACACGGCGGAAGACTATGGTATATTGGTTGTTTACACCGTCTCTTTCTCTCGTGTTTTATCGCTTTTTAAAATTTTTTTTATTAATATTTACTATAATTCATGTGGAACGGAATTATTTTCTCTTTTCTTAATACTTTTTTTTTTATGTCGTTAACTGTTACATTTTATTATAGCACTGTACGCACAGCACTTTACAGTATATTTTATATTTTATATTTTATGTTCCGACTTACACTGAAAATCGGGTTACGACGCGTCTTAAGAACGGATCAACGTCGTAACCCGAGGACCCGCTGTATATGTAAACAAATACAGTGTAAACAAAACAGTAAACAAAAAGTGTTTTGTAGGATTTGCAAAAGGATCTGCAGTAAGTGTGGTTCAGATCTAGGGAGGAAAAAAACATCACGATCTCGATCCGTAACAATATCTATACTGCAACCTACACCGCAACCAATACCGTAACCTACACCGCAACCTACACCATAACCTACACCGCAACCAATACCGTAACCTACACCGCAACCTACACCGCAACCAATACCGTTACCGTACACCTACCGCAACCTACACCGTAACCTACACCGCAACCTACACCGCAACCAATACCGTAACCTACACCGCAACCTACACCGCAACCTACACCATAACCTACACCGCAACCAATACCGTAACCTACACCGCAACCTACACCGCAACCATCACCGCAACCATCACCGCAACCTACACCGCAACCAACACCGCAAACACCGCAAACTACACCGCAAACAACACCGTAACCTACACCGTAACCTACACCGTAACCTACACCGTAACCTACACCGCAACCTAACCTAACCAACACCGCAACCTAACCTACAACCGCAAAACACCGCAACCTAAACCTACAACCTACACCGCAACCTACACCGTAACCTACACCGCAACCTACACCGTAACCTGACGCTACACCTCTACAAAAAAGTAACTATGCGTCACGCCGACGCAGAGCAGCGAGGTGTATCGTGTGTCGTTACGTATTCCGGCGTAATTCCTCCGTACCGCCGTTTTTAAAGTGAAGAATCAAAGCGTGGACGTGGACCAATCAGACGAAAGGATCGTGGAAGAGAAAATATAAACACCGCTATGATTCTTCATCACCATTTTACAAAGCCAATTCCTGTCACCATTGTCCATGTGGCAGAAACCCCAAAACACCAAAACTCAAACAGCGCCAACTAGTGTTCGTGAATAGTCACTGCAGATCGACGCAGAAGTAGAAACGCTCACGACGGCGTCGGCTACGTGCGTAGGCTACAGCGTTCACTCACTATAGGAAAAAACAAATACAATATGCAGGAAAACATCTGCTCTTACTTTTTCACCGAAGTGCTCAAACTGACGTTTTTATGAACCATTTCTACAAATTCTCCATCGGCCAACCAGTACACCAGGGTCTCGTGTGTGAGTCCTCCAGGGTTCACTTTACAGGTGATTCTGCACCTGTGACCTACGACAGAAACACACGCACATCATTCGGACCGTGAGATCTTTTAAAACGGATTGAATGTGGACGTGAAGAGGAGAAAGCAAAGAGTCTCACTGGAATGTCTATGCATGATGTTGATGATGGTGGGAGCTTGAACTGGAGGAGGATCTGCATGATGGAATATTCCAGAAGGTTAAAAGGGTTCATGTTTTGATAGAATAAGTGTGGATGGATTATAATGGGTATAATGGACATACTGGAATGAAGGCGAGAGCTGAGAGCGCACGGGAACAGCATGATTGCGCCGATACACACACAGAGGTTTCCTAAATACATAAACACACATTCGTTAACAAATGTTTACAAACCAAAACTAGAAAAAAAAATGCCTCGACTTTTCCACCCTTTTCCATGGATTACATACATTTATATGCGTCCAAATGACGCCTTTATCCAGAGAGATTTATAACGGAGCAATTGAGGGTTCATGGTCTTGCTCAAAGGCGACCTCTAGTGGCAGATTGTAGTGGTAGTGCTATTTGAATTACCATTCATTCATTCATTCATTCATCTTCTAGCGCTTTATCCGATCTTCCCTCGGGTCACGGGGAGTCTGTGTCTATCTCAGGCGTCTATGGGCATTAAGGCAGGATACACCCTGGATGGAATGCCTAGGGACAATTTTCCAAGGTCCCAATCAACCTACCGTGCATGTTTTTGGACCGGGGAAGGAAACCGGAGAACCGGTGAAAAACCCCCTGAGTCACGGGGAGAACATGCACAAACTC
Source organism: Kryptopterus vitreolus (assembly GCA_030449085.1). Classification (NCBI taxonomy): domain Eukaryota; kingdom Metazoa; phylum Chordata; class Actinopteri; order Siluriformes; family Siluridae; genus Kryptopterus; species Kryptopterus vitreolus. The sequence goes on from JACRUU010000024.1 coordinate 2,679,044, forward strand.
CACACACACATGGTCGAGACGGGAATCGAACCCGGACCGTGAACGTGCTAACCACTAAACCACCGTGCTGCCCCCGAAAGATTCAATATATAAGATATAATATTATATATAATATATAATATTATATCTTATATAATATATAATATAATAATTCAATATAAGATCTATAATTCTTACGTCAGACGCTGTGGATATTTATTTCTAAATATCCATAAAAGTGTATGACTTGTCTGAGATTAAGTAGTTAAAGTACACAATTTGTTCCGGTGAAATTATTTTTTAGGGTTTGAAAACAGCTCCGTGCTGTAAAATAGGAGCGAGGAACGGATAACAACAACAACAACAATAATAATAAATAAAGAGGGAGGATGGGATAAAGCGGTAGACGATGAATGAAAGCATGAATGAATGAAATAGTCGTTTTAAAACACTCAAGGACGAAAATGAAAATGAAGCGGAAACGGCGAATCTGAAGTTTTAAAGCACGGTGTAAAAGTGATCAGTTACTTTCTCGTGTTAATAGTGCAAGACAGATCTATTGGAAGAAATGCCCTAAAGCCAATAGTGACCAAGTGTACAGAAGGTACAGCGAAGGAAACATATACACGGCATTATAAACCCTTTAATCAAACACCTAAAACATTAAAACATAATATAAAATGGGGGGGGGGGGGGGGGGGGGGGGGGGGGGGGTAAACTAACATAAAACAGTCATTATCATAGCAAAAACCATGATATTTAATTACAGTGAATTTAATAAAAATTAATCAAACGACTGTTTTTTTTTTTTCTTTTTTTTTTTTTTCTTTTAAAAAATTTTTTATGTCGCATGAAAAACCCGGGATAAAGAAAACGTAAATAGAAAGAGTTTTTTTTTTTACCTGTGATGGTGGGAGTCCAAGTCATGGTTCAGAAGTCCCACAAAGCATCCACACACACACACACACACACACACACAGAAGCCGCTCAGGGTTTTAAACTCAAACGACGTCCACAAACTTCTGCTTTTTTTTTTTTTTTTTTTTTTTTTTTAATTGCGTCACAATTGCGCTGCATATATCGAGACTGTGGAAAGTTCCAACACAATTATTCAGCATTTTAACTGGAATTAAGTGTAATATCAACAGTCGGGGTTTATAACAACACTACAAATGACGATGCTAATAATAAAGATGTCAGATAAATAAATATGCATTTCCACCCCTGAATAAAAATATAAATAAAATATATTAAGGCGAATGAAATTAAAATATTAACCCCAAGGGAACCCCTAATACACGACATTTACATTTACATTTGCGGTATTTGGCAGACGCCCTTATATCCAGGGCGACTTACAACTGAGTGAGGCAGGTTATGAGGGCCTTGCTCAAGGGCCCTCAAGGGCCCACTAGTGGCATTAACTTGGTGGATCTTCTGGTCCAGTCTGGTCCATATCTTCTGGTGGAAACTTCTGGTAACCACTGGGCTATACCACCTCCCCATCTCCCCCACATGGTCCAGAGAAACAATATACCTATATACCATGTGAGTGTCTCCCTCTCTCATCTCCCCAACAGAGGATATATCTATATATATATGTGTGTGTGTGTGTGTATATATATATATATATATATATATACACACATACATCTATGAATATATGTGTACAGAATATAAGCAGTTAAAATGTCTTAATAGACGGAATCTAAAATTTAAACCAACAAAAAAAATCCCATTAATTCAATGACTGACAAAAAATATGAAATTCCCCATCAAAATTTTCATAATATTCCAGAATATGCAGTATATATATAATAGATATATATATATATATATATATATATATTTTTTTTTACATTTACAGTATTTGGCAGAAGCCCTTATCCAGCGCGACTTACAACTGCGCAATTGAGGGTTAAGGGCCTTGCTCAAGGGACCCACTAGTGGCAGCTTGGTGGTGCTGGGATTTGAACCTGTGATCTTCCAGTGCGTAGGCAAACACCCTTATATTATATATTATATATATATATATATCATATATATATATATATAGCTATATATATATATATATATATATATCATATATCCATATATATTTATCTGTATGATCCCTTGTATATATCTACCTCTCTAGTGTGGTGCTATCTGTGTGGTGTGTGTATACCCCCGTCTGGTGTGTGTACCTATGTGTGTATTATGTATGTATGTGTGTATGTGTGTGTATGTATGTATATGTATGTATGTATGTATGTATGTATATAGATATATATATATATATATATATATATATATACATATATATATATATATATATATATATATATACACACCACACACATCCACACACACACACACACACACACACACCACACACACAGGTAGATAGAGAGGGGGGTTATACAGATCAAATTTCTGGAATATATACATAATATAATTATATATTGTACAACTATAATTGTATTATATAGCAATATCTATACATCACACACACACACACACACACACACACATATACACACATACACACACACACACACACATACATACATACATACGCATACATACATACATTTGATATTTATACATACATTGATTATACATACATATATATATATATATATATTTGGATATATACATATCATTTATATATATATATATATATATATATATATTTATATATATATATATATATATATATATATATATATATATATACACACACACACGCATTTTCATACATGTCAGTAATATGACTTTAAATGGAATTTCCCTTGGTATGAAATGAATTCGGTCAGAACTCAAAACTTAAAATCAATATTCTCCATCAATCCCTTTATTTGCCACAGCTCAGAAACTTCCAATAAATCCCAGACACATTTCCCAAAAGACAGTCATTCCAAAAATCCCACGACTTTCGGCAAATTCGTTGTAAAACTGACGGGGGGAGAAAAATAATAAATAAACAAACGGAGAAACGGAGTGATTCAGTCCCGAATAGCAATGAAACGACGTCAGGACCTGGAAACATCGTCCTGGGAACACCGGCACACAGCGCTCCGAATTTCCCTTTCACATTCATACTGACCAGTAAGGGGGAGGGGGGGGAGTAAACTTCAGTACTGGTGAGAAATGACAGAAGGGGTTTTAGTGGATCAGAAGATTTCATTATAACTGGGGGAAAAGAAAGAGTTTAAGATGAAAGAGAGGAAAGTTTGAGGCTGGAAATAAACATTAAAAATCATAGACAGGGCAGAAGTTAAAAATAAAAACTCAGAAATGAAGCCAGACCTCGAGTTTTTTTGTTTTGTTTCTCATTTAAATACACATAAGCACAGTGTGTGTGCCAATATACAGTACATTACACACACTGGGTGATTACAGTTCCAGTCCCAGTGTCCATTAAACTTCAGACTGGGGAGAGTCTCTCTCTCTCTCTCTCTCTCTCTGTCGCTGGACGTTACTCCAGTCCTAAGATATAATTGATGCCTTGCACCAGTCCGATGATGACCGGTTGCCAGGCGACGAGATAACGTAGCCAGTCCAGGAGCTGGCCGTACATGACGTGAGGTCTCTCCCACCTTACGCCCCGTGGTCAAGGAGAACAAGGCAACACGAAGCAGGGAAATCACTGTTAAACCAATCAACCAATCACGACGCAGCTCGTTCGCTTAAAACTATTTCAATGCAACGATGTTAATTAAGTCAATAAATGCGTCGGTGAAAAGCAGTTTACTTGTTTAACATGCAAAATAAATAAATAAATAAATAAATAGATAAATTAATGATTTATTAAAAGTAATTTAGGATTTATTCAAATTATTTTATTTTATTATTTTATTAACTATTGTCTAAAAAAAAAAAGCAAAATTCTCTCCTGGTGCTTTCTGTTTGAGATCAAACATATACTGAAAAAGTACAAATATTCCATTTCATCTTTCATCAGTTTATTTATACATTTATGTTTATTTACTTTATTTGTTAAATTATTTTTTTTATTTTACAAATGTAAGTATTTATAATAATGTATAATATTTATATTATTTTTTATAATATTATAAACTTTATAATTGTACTTTTGTGTGTGTGTGTGTGTGTGTGTGTGTGGGTTACACATACACATATTCCTAGTTATTAATAAATATTTTATCTATTATTAAACTGATTTAACTGAAATTAAACTCATTAAACTCTTTAAAGGAAGCATTATAGTATAAAATATTGTTTTAGTGTCTACAATTAATTTTAATTAGATAATTGGAGACAAATTAAACCAATTAAAAGAGTGCTGTGCTGTGTGTGTGTGTGTGTGTGTGTGTGTGCGTGCCTCAGCTGAAGCTCATGAGTCATCTGATGTGACTCATTAACAGCACTGGTGTTCCTAATAAAGTGGCAGGTTTGAGGGTTGACCTTGGAGGGGGAAAATCACACAAACATGGTGATAATAATAACAAACAATAAATATCACATATTCTCTAGTCTGTGTGTGTGTGTGTGTGTGTATTTCTCAACTAAATGGTTTCCAGTTAGAAGGGTGAAAAGGGGCGGAGTCACGCGGTGCGTGAGAAACGTGACTGGAGCGCTCGGTTTCAGTAAAGCTCCGCTCGGGATTGTGTTACAGGGAAACTCTTTGTGAAACGGTCACCTGGGTTTCGGTTTCACTTTTATTTACTGGATGATTCGGGCGCCTTTTTCCCCCCCGCAACCATCCCGACACACCGGGGGGGGGGGGGGGGGGGCATGGGGGGCGCAATAATCCAGGGGAGAGAGAGAGAGAGAATGTCAGAGAGAGAAATCCAGGGAGAGGGGAGGAGAGAGAGAGAGGGGGGGGGGAGAGAGAGAGGGGGAGAGAGAGAGAGACAGACAGAGAGAGTGAGGGGGAGTATGAGAGAGAGATCCATAAAGAGGGGGTTTGAGAGAGAGAGAGAGAGGAAAGAGTGAGAGATAGAGAGAGGGAGAAAGAGACAGGGAGAGAGACAGAGAGTGAGAGAGAGAAACCGAGGGGGAGAGAAAGATGAAAGAGTGAGAGAAAGAGAAAGAAACAGAGGGAGGGAGAGAGAGAAACAGAGGGGGAGAGAAAGAGAGAAAGAAGAGAGGCAGAGAGAAAAAGAGAAAGAGGAGAGAGAGAGAGAGAGAGAGAGAGAAAAAAGAGAGAGAGAGAGAAACAGAGGGCAGGAGCGAAAAGGGAGAGAGTGAGAGAAACCGAAGGGGAGAGAAAGAGGGAGATAGATAGAGGTCTGCCTGTCTGTCTCCCTCTCTATCAGTCTATCACTCTCTCTTTCACTTTATCGGTCTGTTTTTCTGTTTCAGTGAAATAAATCTGCGTTAATATAATAACCCCCCCCTACACACACACACACACACACACACACACACACACACACACACACACCACACACACACACACACACAAAGGATACGGATTACTGAACATTCTCTTCAGGTCCACCTTTTCTTTGCAGTATGGGCACGTCTGTTTCTTACCCACAATGCACCAGCCTCGTATGCAGAACTCGTGGAATCTGAGGGGAGGAAACGGTTAAGGAAAAAAACGCTGCCGTGTTTAACGTGAGAATTAAAACGTTCATCAAATCATCACTCTGATTAAAAATAAATAAATAAATAAACAGATTTAATCATCAGACTCTGAGTCACATGACACCGATTCCTTACTCAATATCACAGAGAGTTCACGGAGAGGGAGGAGCTCGGAATAAAGACAAAAGTCCTAAAGGGTTCATAAAGAGCCAGAATAAGAGCGAGGAGTTTGGGAAGAGTGAGGAGACGAATGAGGAGTTTGGGAAGGGCAAGGAAAAGAATGAGGACCTTGGGAAGAGCACGAAGTTTGGGAAGGGCGAGGAGTTTGGGAAGTATGAGAGAAGAGAGAGGAGAAGAGCCAGGAGTTTGGGAAGTATGAGAAGTGTGAGGAGAAGAGCCAGGAGTTTGGAAAGGGCGAAGAGTTTGGGAAGTGTGAGGAGAAGAGCCAGGAGTTTGGGAAGTTATGGAGAAGGGCGAAGAGTTTGGGAAGAGTGAGGAATAAGAGCCAGGAGTTTGGAAAGGGCGAAGAGTTTGGGAAGTGTGAGGAGAAGAGCCAGGAGTTTGGAAAGGGCGAAGAGTTTGGGAAGTGTGAGGAGAAGAGCCAGGACTTTGGGAAGGGAGAGGAGTTAAGGAAGAGCGAGGAAAAGAGCCAGGAGTTTGGAAAGGGCGAAAAGTTTGGGAAGTGTGAGGAGAAGAGCCAGGAGTTTGAAAAGGGCGAAGAGTTTGGCAAGTGTGAGAAGAGCAGCCAAGAGTTTGGGAAGTGCGAGGAGAAGAGCCAGGAGTTTGGAAAGGGCGAGGAGAAGAGCCAAGAGTTTGGGAAGTATGAGAGAAGAGTGAGGATAAGAGCCAGGAGTTTGGAAAGGGCGAAGAGTTTGGGAAGTGTGAGGAGAAGAGCCAAGAGTTTGGGAAGTATGAGAGAAGAGTGAGGATAAGAGCCAGGAGTTTGGAAAGGGCGAAGAGTTTGGGAAGTGTGAGGAGAAGAGCCAAGAGTTTGGGAAGTATGAGAGAAGAGCGAGGATAAGAGCCAGGAGTTTGGAAAGGGCGAAGAGTTTGGCAAGTGTGAGGAGAAGAGCCAGGAGTTTGAAAAGGGCGAAGAGTTTGGCAAGTGTGAGAAGAAGAGCCAAGAGTTTGGGAAGTATGAGAGAAGAGCGAGGAGAAGAGCCAGGAGTTTGGAAAGGGCGAAGAGTTTGGGAAGTGTGAGGAGAAGAGCCAAGAGTTTGGGAAGTATGAGAGAAGAGTGAGGATAAGAGCCAGGAGTTTGGAAAGGGCGAAGAGTTTGGTGAAGTGTGAGGAGAAGAGCCAGGAGTTTGGGAAGGGCGAAGAGTTTGGGAAGTGTGAGGATAAGAGCCAGGAGTTTGGAAAGGGCGAAGAGTTTGGGAAGTGTGAGGAGAAGAGCCAGGAGTTTGAAAAGGGCGAAGAGTTTGGCAATTGTGAGAAGAGCCAAGAGTTTGGGAAGTATGAGAGAAGAGCGAGGAGAAGAGCCAGGAGTTTGGAAAGGGCGAAGAGTTTGGGAAGTGTGAGGAGAAGAGCCAAGAGTTTGGGAAGTATGAGAGAAGAGTGAGGATAAGAGCCAGGAGTTTGGAAAGGGCGAAGAGTTTGGGAAGTGTGAGGAGAAGAGCCAGGAGTTTGGGAAGGGCGAAGAGTTTGGGAAGTGTGAGGAGAAGAGCCAGGAGTTTGGAAAGGGCGAAGAGTTTGTGAAGTGTGAGGAGAAGAGCCAGGAGTTTGGGAAGTATGAGAGAAGAGTGAGGAGAAGAGCCAGGAGTTTGGAAAGGGCGAAGAGTTTGGGAAGTGTGAGGAGAAGAGCCAAGAGTTTGGGAAGTATGAGAGAAGAGTGAGGATAAGAGCCAGGAGTTTGGAAAGGGCGAAAAGTTTGGGAAGTGTGAGGAGAAGAGCCAGGAGTTTGGAAAGGGCGAAGAGTTTGGGAAGTGTGAGGAGAAGAGCCAGGAGTTTGGAAAGGGCGAAGAGTTTGGGAAGTGTGAGGAGAAGAGCCAGGAGTTTGGAAAGGGCGAAGAGTTTGTGAAGTGTGAGGAGAAGAGCCAGGAGTTTGGAAAGGAGTTTGGAAAGGGCAAATAGTTTGGGAAGTGTGAGGAGAAGAGCCAGGAGTTTGGAAAGGGCGAAGAGTTTGGGAAGTGTGAGGAGAACTGGGAGGAGTTTGTACACTGCAGCAGGTATGTAACAGTTTTTCCGTTCTCCGTGATCTGCGTTCTCACTCCGAGGTCCGTTCAGGTCGATGCAGGGAATAAAACAGAGCCTTTAAATGAAAACAACACCTGCATCCTTCATCCCGAAATTCCTACAGGGAAAAAATAGACGAGTGCGCGTTTACGTAAATATTAAACCGCTGTGCGTTTTTGTTCATTTTTTTGCTTGGTTTACAAAAGGAACAGTTCATAAAGGGATTCCTCACATGCGTGAGAAGGCTGTGATGCAATCGCGGTTACGACGCGGCTCGAGGAGGAAGCGGTGGCCGGACGCGGCGGCGGGACAAACGGCTCTGGGTGAAAGGTAACGTAATGTTCTATGGAAAAGACCCCGGAAACCCGCGCAGGTTCTGACGCGTCACAAATCCACGCTCTAAGAGGAACCCAGAACCCACTTCCTGTTTTTTTTTTTTTTGTTTGTTTGTTTGTTTGCTGCAACTCTTAGCTCTCTACCCTGAGAGTAAATATAAATAGAGCAGACGTATTTATTGATTTCCTCTGGTTAATTCATTCTTTATTCTAATTTTATGCTTAAAAATAAATTGAAATAATTAATGACTAATTATTAACCAATGTATTCTGTTCCTTCAGTATAATTATTTGTGAATCGCACAAACAAACAAACAATGTATTGTATGATTAAACCCCGTGGTCGCTTTATTTAGGAAGGAGGGGGGGGGGGGTCCAGGGCATAGCATGAGGTCATGTGACTAAAATGAGTCGTGCGTGCGGTCATGTGACTAAAATGAGACGTGTGTGTGTGTGTGTGTGTTTGAGTGGATCGTAGGTGTAAAAGGATACACATGGTTGCACGACAGCCTGTAGGTGTTCTCCATGATGCCTTCTTCGTCCACGCTCACCAGGATGGGCTGACCGCAGACGGCGCAGATGCTGTCCGAGAGGTGTTTGGTCGGCATTCCGGAGGCGCTGTAATACTGATGACGACGACACAAAAGGTTTTAGCGAGCGTCAGCTATCGGCTCTCTTACACACACTCACACACACACACACACACACACACACGGGTTTCGAGGGTTACAGGAGATACTCACGCCTACTGTCGAAGCCATGAAGTCGGCGCACATCTCGGCAAAGTCCCTGCCCAGGACGCCGTAATAGAGTCCGTAAAAGAGCATGGAAACTCCGAAATCCATGGAATCTTCCGGCTTTATTCTGAGCAAGAAGGGGGGGGGGGGAGCGGTCCATTTCAGAATTGTTTAAGTTTAAATTAAGGCATATTCAATTATGTAATATTCAATTAATAATTCAATTTACATTTTTACTTCGAGTACCTTTATTTTTGTTTAAACAGTAAAAAAAAAAAAAAGGGGGGGGGGGGGGTCGGTATCATTATTCCAAAAGAACAAGGAGTTATACATTTTATAGTTAATTAATTTAATTTCATCTTTTAATTGAAGGAACAGTGGTATCATTTATCTTTCCCTCCCTCCCCCCCCCCCCCGTGTTTGGGAAAAGCAAGAAGAGCGCAGAGTATAAGAAGAGCGTGGAGTAGAATGCGGAATATTGGAAGAGCACGGAATTTAGGAAGAGCGAGGATTATCCCCTTGCATCATTATTATTTATTGCTCAGAAATGGATATAACTTAAAATTATGTACAAAAGTACTTAAGCAAAAAAAAAAAAAAAAAAAGATTTTAAAAAGTATAGGGGGAAAAAAAACGTTACATTAACGTGAGTAACGTTACTCTGATGATCGAGGTGCTCTTAATTGTTTGATAATTAACATTTCTGTTTAGGGATTCATAGGTTTGGCAAGAGCGCAGGGAAGAGCATGGAGGTTTGGGAAGAGCGTGGAGGTTTGGGAAGAGCGCGGGGACGAGCAAGGTGGTTTGGGAAGGGCGAGGTGGTTTGGGAAGGGTGCGGGGAAGAGCAAGGTGGTTTGGGAAGAGCGAAGTGGTTTGGGAAGAGTGCGGGGAAGAGCAAGGTGGTTTGGGAAGAGCGAAGTGGTTTGGGAAGAGCGCGGGGAAGAGCAAGGTGGTTTGGGAAGAGCGAGGTGGTTTGGGAAGGGCGCGGGGAAGAGCAAGGTGGTTTGGGAAGAGCGAAGTGGTTTGGGAAGAGTGCGGGGAAGAGCAAGGTGGTTTGGGAAGGGCGAGGTGGTTTGGGAAGGGCGAGGTGGTTTGGGAAGGGCGCGGGGAAGAGAGTGGAGGTTTGGGAAGAGCGAGGTGGTTTGGGAAGGGCGCGGGGAAGAGCAAGGTGGTTTGGGAAGAGCGAAGTGGTTTGGGAAGTGCGCGGGGAAGAGAGTGGAGGTTTGGGAAGAGCGAGGTGGTTTGGAGCGCGGGGAAGAGCAAGGTGGTTTGGGAAGAGCGAAGTGGTTTGGGAAGGGCGCGGGGAAGAGAGTGGAGGTTTGGGGAGAGCGAGGTGGTTTGGGAAGAGCGCGGGGAAGAGCAAGGTGGTTTGGGAAGAGCGAAGTGGTTTGGGAAGTGCGCGGGGAAGAGAGTGGAGGTTTGGGAAGAGCGAGGTGGTTTGGGAAGAGCGCGGGGAAGAGAGTGGAGGTTTGGGAAGAGCGAGGTGGTTTGGGAAGAGCGCGGGGAAGAGCAAGGTGGTTTGGGAAAGCGAGGCGGGGGGTGGTTTGGGAAGAGCGAGGTGGTTTGGGAAGAGCGTGATGGTTTGGGAAAAGCGAGGTGGTTTAGGAAGGGCGCGGGGAAGAGTGGAGGTTTGGGAAGAGCGAGGTGGTTTGGGAAGAGCGCAAAAAATTTAAACGATTTAAAATTAAAAAATTAAGTACAAAATTCTTGTAAAACAGCACATTTTAAAAGTTATGGGAAAAAAACTTCACAATTCGCATTTATGTGAAGTGACTCAGCACATCTTCCTATTTATCTCACTAATAGCGTGTGACTGTGATGCGACGCAATGTGATTCATGAGTCATTTGACTTTGACTCAGGATTGAGATATTTCCCAGTCATGAGCTGTTCCTCTTCAGGTAAATCAATTATCTTTTTTTTTTTTTTAAATATATAATGTGCAATAAAACAATTAGATATCGTACAACGTCCATTTCAAAACGGATACCGGTCTCACTTTTCGTACCGCCTGGAAGACGGCGTCGTCGTCGTCGTGACTCACCTAAATATCAGATTGATGCCAAAGAGGGTGAACATGACTACACTGTATCCCACGATGCCCGTCGTGTAGCTGATCTTGTACAGGAGGAGAAACCATTTGTAAACCAATCTGAAGGAGGAGAGAAGAGAGGGGAGGGGGGAGGGGGGGGGGGGGAACGACGACGACACATTTAATTTATTTATTAAGTCATGAAACGTTCACATGTCGGGTCATGTGACCAAGGCGGATTCGTTCCACGGAAGAGAAAAATCCACCTGATCTGATGAGTACTCGATTCCCTCGGAAAGCCCCTCCCACACCCCCCCTTCCTTTTTTTTCTCCCCCCGTTGACCTACAATGACCGTCTTGCTCAAGCTCGGGATTTGAACTCATGACCTTCTGATGAATCCTCGTAATGACGGATTACCTCGGCGTGGTGCACTCCAGGGGTTTGCGGGTGGCGCGGAACGTGACGAAGGCGGTCACCACCGAGAAGATGAACCACGTCACCAGGAACCTCCACCAGTGCAGCTTCGTGGTGAAGTACAGAGGCACCACCCACATCTGGAACAGGGTCACCAACTGCAGGACAACCGCAACGTCAGCATTCGTAAACCCCAGAGAGAGAGGCATAAATAAATAAATAAATAAATAAATAAATAAGCAGAAAGATTAATTAAGGGGCACGGTGGTTTAGTGGTTATCACGTTCGCCTCACACCGCCAGGGGTCCGGGTTCGATTCCCGTCTCGGCCATGTGTGTGTGTGGAGTTTGTGCATGTTCTCCCCGTGCCTCAGGGGTTTTTTTTTCTCCGGGTTCTCCGGTTTCCTCCCCCGGTCCAAAAACATGCACGGTAGGTTGATTGGCACCTTGGAAAATTGTCCCTAGTGTATGAATGTGTGTGTGTGTGTGTGTGTGTGTGTGTTGTGTGTGTCCTGCGATGGGTTGGCATTCCATCCAGGGTGTATCCTGCCTTAATGCCCATAGACGCCTGAGATAGACACAGACTCCCCGTGACCCGAGGGAAGATCGGATAAAGCGGTAGATAGGTAGTTTTGAATAGAAGATGAATGAATGTATGAATTCATTAATTAAGTAATAAATTAATGAATAAAATAAATAAAAAACCCTGCGACTGTGAATATATATTATATATATATATATATATATATATTTTTTTTTTAACGAGGTTTACGAACAGTTATAAACGCGCTGTGGAATAAAAGCGAGTCCGTGTTTGGTTTCACTTCCCCTTCCTAAAACACACCAGTTCGAGTTGTAAAAATGCAGGTTAAAGGAGGATGTTCTCGATTAGCCATGACGTTGAAATCATGACGTCCACATACATACATACACACACACACACACACACACACACACACACACACACACACACACACACACACACACACACACACACACACACACGTAGTATGTAGCTGCCTTTAACGAAGCCATAAATACAGTTTCGATAAACTTGCACTTCCTCGTTTCTGCTAAAATAACACACGATTTACGTCTGTGGTAAAACACTGAGTGGGAGATCCACAGAAAGCGTGTTTGTTGTCATAATAGAGCCAATTATTTCGCAACACAGGGACGTAAAGACAGACTGATCTCTGTTCAGCTCCTTCTTTTCTTCCTGAGTTTACAATAGCGCGGTACATTCCGTTTTTCCATAACTGCGCAAAAATAAATAAATAAATATTTCTGTTTCTATTTACTTTTTTCTTTCACATTTGATAGTGATTTCTTTTTTTTTTTTAAGAATACTTTAGAATTTATGCAGCAAAAAAAAAAATTTTTTATTTCTGTTTTTTTTTTTTAACACTGTATACATCCCGGCTGCTGGAACGTCTAAATAAAGAATATAGATTTATTTGATCTTATTAATAAACACTAGAAACTAACAAACAAAAGCATTTCGAATCGGTGTGTTAGAGGCGGCGTAAAAAATATATACCTATTTAAGCCTTTTCATTATGACGTTTATTAATCCGACGCAAATGCCTCGGATATTTTTAATTTGAGGGAATTGCGTCATATTTTAAATGGACAAACCTTGAACCTTGAACATCTCGGACGACACGTAATGAATACGAGATTGTGTTTGTTTACTCCGTCACAATGAATTCCCGGACGGATCGACGGACTCTTACGGTTACTCGATAATTACTGGCTTTTGTGATTTGTGCGACAATATTTATTCTGTAGGTCTGATAATATTTAAAAAAAAAAAAATCTATGTAGCCGTAGGGCAAAGGACACGCTGCCAGCATAGGGTAGAAATGACACAACTCAAATACGGCAATGAGATCAGTTCCATCGGAGACGTGAATAATAATGACGAGTGCCAACAGCACCACCTAGTGGTGAGTCTAGGTAATGTACCGGCGTCATATTCGTTTCAACACTATTTTTAAAAACAAGAACTATTAATAGAAAAATGTTTACATGCTTTAAATTGTAGGAAACATATCAAGACAACTATAAATAAAATAAAAGTAATGTAAACAATGAGTATGTAAACAACTAGCAGGAGGACGGTTTTCCGACCACGTCATCTTTGACAAAAATAAATAAATAAAAATAGCAACATTACGAAGCATTAAGCAGATTTCAGGAAGAATTATTTTTTTTTATGAATTGTTTAAATAATTTCAACTTTTATTTTATTCAAAACATGACATGATTTGCTAAACTGAGAATGCAAAGCTCTCATGTTTGGAATCATTTTCAGTCATAGTGAGAATTTGTGTTTTGTTTACTGCATTCCTACACATGGACATTCATTCATTCATTCATTCATTTCATCCCTACACATGACATTCATTCATTCATTCATTCATTCATCTTCTAGCGCTTTATCCGATCTTTCCTCGGGTCACGGGGAGTCTGTGCCTATCTCAGGCGTCTATGGGTATTAAGGCACGATACACCCTGGATGGAATGCCAACCCATCACACACACACACACACACACACACACACACACTAGGGACAATTTTTCCAAGGTGCCAATCAACCTACCGTGCATGTTTTTGGACCGGGGGAGGAAACCGGAGAACCTGGAGAAAAACCCCCTGAAGCACGGGGAGAACATGCACAAACTCCACACACACATGGCCGAGACTGGAATCGAACCCGGACCCTGGTGGTGTGAGGCGAACGTGCTAACCACTAAACCACTGTGCACACACAGACATTTATTTCAAAAAGTAAAGAAAAAGATCAATCGGGTCCGAATTATTTTTCATGCCTTTTTTCTTCTCTGGATTTAATGAGCTAGAAATGCTGTGCGAGGTGAGATGGTGGTGTTCCTCTCAGGAGTTCCTCAGGATTTCCTAGGGTGCTGAACAGTGAAGGTTCGAGCATGTCGGGCTCGTGCGTACTCACGTTATAGGACTTGGCGTGCCTCTGTTTCCACTGCACCAGGACGAGCTGCGCGATGACGAGCGTGACGATGAGGATCAGCACCATCTCGGCGTGCATGGCCTCGTGCCCTTTGTGCTTGGCGTGCATTCTGGCATGTTCCAGTCTATCATGTAAACAAACAAACAAAGCATTGAGTATGAAGTAAAGACGTCATTCAGAAAGGCATATAACTAATAATAACTAGTGAAACACCTCCACCTAGTGGTGAAGAGCGGAATGCACATAATCGACCTTTATTTTAGCATTATTTTTTTTTTACAAATATGTTTAGCATAAGTTCGAAAATAGGACAGATGAATGTTTTATTTACATTTTATATATATATATATATATATATAAATATATATACACATACATATATATATATATATATACATACATTTTAATGAATTAATGATCAGTTAATTTTTCAAAACAATGTAGCACGTAAGCCTGCAGTTGTACATAATTAGCTATAATGGATTATTTTTTCATTTTTAAAATATTAAATATTAAATAATGTTTTTTAATATTAAACTAATATTCAAAACTATACTATATATACACACACACAAAATATATTTATATATTTATATACATAATATACTGGTACCAGATTTAAAAAACTTGCATTTTAATATTATTTAATATTATTATTATTATTATTATTATTATTATTATTAAAATTATATACATTTTAATATTATTAGTACCGGTACGGAAAAAAAAAGACAATTGTAGTTCTAAGTGTTGAACTATAGGGGGCAGTCTATGCAAATGGTATGCGTGCTGAATTATTTTTTTCCGCCTTTCGCTGCACTGTGACGTTCATTCTCATGAAACTTGATGCATGAGATTTGCAAATAATTAAGAATTACAATATACACACACATATATATATATTTTTTCGTTTTTCTTTTTTTTCTGCTTTGTTTTTCAGCAAATACTTATGATAAATCATTATTCAATTTCTGTTTTTTTTTGCTTGTGTTTTTTGGGTATTGCAATCATGACATTTCCTCTCTGTATCGTATCCAAATTGAAAACGTTGTTATCGTGACAACACAGTAAACGTTCTCTCCGCAGTCCGGTTGTGCTCGTTTGTTTCCGAGCGACGTTTCCTGAGGCTTTACGGTAAACATCGAGTCACACCTGGGTGTATTTTGGCATCAAGGGTCCGTCAGAACGCACATGCACGAAGAAATCGTACGTCAACACAAAGAAACCCATAATAATAATAATAATAATAATAATAATAATAATAATAAATGTATAGTCACTGGATGAAAAAGATCAGCCACGTGATTGGTGTATATGATCGTATACGTGTGAAACGACACCTGATTTGGCTGTTCATATTTAATTACATCTTATTTGGAAAAGAAAACAGAAGACACACACCTCCACTTCTCCTCCGGGGAAAGCTGCGAGAGGTCGATCTAAAAAGCGGGAGGGGGGGGGGGAGGAATTACATTCGGGTAAAAGCAATAAAGCAACACAGATGATGAACAACAGGAACAACGTGTAGGAATTCTTCCTATTATTATTATTTAGTACCAAATGGTTCAGGATCTGATGCTCTAATATTGTGATTCACCCGTATTATTATGCGATCCCATTTGCATTGGATTCGATTAAATGGGGAAAAAATCGGATCGCTTAAATGTGAGATTTGATTACGTGCATTCCCAAATCTAACGCGGGAAAAATGATCGGGATAATAAACAGACGCTTTCCCTGTTGGCTTTGAGGGAAGTTACAGATCCTGCCTCTGCCACGCTAATCTATACACCATGTGACACGCCTCTTTCACTTTGTAGTGTGTCATAATCAGACACACAGAAATACCCATAATATATTACAATTCCAAAATGTACAATGTCATAATTTTGCTGAATTTGCTCCAAGTTTATTTTATTTATTTATTTTATTTTTTGGTTTATTTGCAGTGAAGTTGAATATTTGTGATACAACGTTCCTAGAGAGCAAATAAATAAACAAATATAACGCAATAATTTGGATTTGTTTATTTAAAAAAAAGCATATGTTTATCGTTTAAACCCCCAAAACACTTTCATGTAAAACTCAGTGCAATACATTCCTCTTAATAGAAGAATGTAAAGATAAAAGTGTGTACTGTACAGTACTGTGAGAATGTAAACCCTTATATGTACTGTCATTCATGTCAGCACATTTTCTTTGGTACAAGTATAACAAATATCATAACCATTTAATTTAATAATTATACAGTCAAATGTATGGCTACTCATCCATAATCAATCATTTGCTAAAACGAAGGAATATTATACATTGCTGCATAAAAAATTTGACGGACTGAGAAAAAAAAAACGTACTGAGGTCGGCGATTTTTTTAGGCTTGATTGCATTACGTTTATACATTATATATAATGAGGCACGGTGGTTTAGTGCACGTTCTCCTCACACCGCCAGGGTCCGGGGGTTCGATTCCCGTCTCGGCTATGTGTGTGTGGAGTTTGCATGTTCTCCCCGTGCCTCAGGGGGTTTTTCTCCGGGTTCTCCGGTTTCCCCGGGTTAATGATTATAAATAAAGGAATCGTTTTGTTGCAAATATGTTTTAAACCGTGCATCCTGACGATAACTTATATTCGATTCTTAAAGCCACTGAAGTTACTGATAAGACGTAATATACGAATAATTTTCCAGCGGTTATTCTATAAATATAGAAGAAATGTCAAATATAGAAGAGATATCAATTACAGAATATTTTTATTTTTACATATTACAGTAATAATATTTAAGATTGCAAATAAAGAGCACTACATAAAAAAACAAACAGCATCATTTTTTGACTATATATATATATATATATATATATATATATATATATATATATATATATATATATATATATATAGACACACACACACACATGTACATATACATATATATGTGTATATATTCATATACATGTATATGAGTGTGTGTGTATATATATATATATATATATATATATATATATATATATATATATATATATATATATATAGAATCTTATATATATGTATATATATATATATATATATATATATATATATATATACACACATACACACACACACACTCATGTACATGTATATAAATATATACATGTGTATATACACACACATATATAAACAGAAAAAAAAACCATCAGATCCTTACCGTCGGTCCCGTCTATCTATCTATCTATCTATCTATATATATATATATATATAATATATATATATATATATATATATATATATCTTAAATATATATATATATATATATATATATATATATATATATATATATATATATATATATATATATACATACACACACACACACACACACACTCATGTACATGTATATAAAATATATACATGTATATACACACACACATATATAAACAGAAAAAAACAATCAGATCCTTACCGTCGGTCCCGTCTATCTATCTATCTATCTATCTATCTATCTATATATATATATATATATATATATATATATATATATATTATATATACACACATACACACACAAATATATATATATATATATATATATATATAAACATAAAAAAGCATCAAAGCTTTACCGTCTGTCTGTAAATATTATATTGATATGATATAAATACGATATTGAAAATAAAAACATCAGTGATGTATAAAATATAAAAAAAATAGAAAGAAGTGAATTTAATCCTTAAATCTAAAATTCACGCTATTTTTGTTTTTATGTCAGTGATTCATTAAGCGGACCCTCTTAATAAAATAACGTTGTGTATTATTTACACATTTGCGTCCTATAATATAAATTGTTTATTGTTTATCCTTAAAAATAAATAAATAAAATAAAACAAAACGCCAAACAAAAATTAAATCAGTGAGGTGGCCAAAGAGAGCCATAGGGGCCAATCCTAAATCACACCGCAACCCTTTACACTCTACTCGCTCCCTACGTGTGACGTAAGGGGAATGGGTGTCCGTATTGTAGGGCACTAAACGAGTAAGGGAGCGAGAGTGCGGTTTGGGACGCGGCCCGGTAACCTGTCGTGTCGCCAATCAGAGCCGTTAGCATTTAGCATGGACCGCTTTTCGGTTCCGTCAGAAAACCGAACGCGTCGCGCGCAGAGACCGACCGTCGTGTGTGTGTGTGTGTGGGGGGGTGAAAATAAACAAACCACAAAAATAAAAACAACAACAGCCCGGTTTCGCCGTTACCTGCGCGCCGTCGCCGTCGTGGCCGTGCCCGTGGTTGTGGTCGTGTTCTACGCCGTCCACCTCCACCTCGAACACCCCCGCCATCTTAGGGAGCGCTGACGCCAACCCGGCTGTCCCGGCAACTTCCGGGGTGACGCGCGCAACGCAGCCAATCAAAACGCGGCTTCACAATCCGCGCTTCCGTTCCCACCAAAAACGACGTGTTCATTTCAGTTACCATTATTATTATATTATTAATAATAATAATAATAATAACTTTAATAATATATATATATATATATATATATATATATAGTTTTTTTTAACAGTTCTACAACTCTCCAGTAGGTGGCAGCACGAGGCTGCGTGCACAGTCACAGGGAGCACCGAATTGTTCATAATCACTTAACTCCATTACAATGAAAAAAAAACAGACCCCTTTTGTTCATTCCATCGTTCAGAAATAAAATAAAATGTTACATTACCAATGAGCACTTTCCCAACACGTCTGTAGTCAGAGTCACGGCTAGACCACAACTAATGTGGCTTTCAATCAGAGCACGTGAACGGCGATCATAACTTGCACGACAACAACCGATAGCGCGGTATTCATAAACGCTCTTAATCCTCGCACAGTTCATTTCATGGAATGTCACAGGAAAGTCACAGGAATGCTACTGGAACATCACTGGAACATCACTAGAATGTCACTGGAACATCACTGGAACGTCACTGGAAAGTCACTGGAACATCACTAGAATGTCACTGGAACATCACTGGAACATCACTGGAATGTCACTGGAACATCACTAGAATGTCACTGGAACATCACTAGAATGTCACTGGAACATCACTGGAATGTCACTGGAACATCACTAGAATGTCACTGGAACATCACTAGAATGTCACTGGAACATCACTGGAACATCACTAGAATGTCACTGGAACATCACTAGAATGTCACTGGAACATCACTGGAACATCACTAGAATGTCACTGGAACATCACTAGAATGTCACTGGAACATCACTAGAATGTCACTGGAACATCACTGGAATGAACATCACTGGAACATCACTAGAATGTCACTGGAACATCACTAGAATGTCACTGGAACATCACTAGAATGTCACTGGAACATCACTGGAACATCACTGGAACATCACTGGAACATCACTAGAATGTCACTGGAACATCACTAGAATGTCACTGGAACATCACTGGAACATCACTAGAATGTCACTGGAACATCACTAGAATGTCACTGGAACATCACTAGAACGTCACTGGAACATCACTAGAATGTCACTGGAACTAGAACGTCACTGGAACATCACTAGAATGTCACTGGAACATCACTAGAACGTCACTGGAACATCACTAGAATGTCACTGGAACATCACTAGAACGTCACTGGAACATCACTAGAATGTCACTGGAACATCACTGGAATGTCACTGGAACATCACTGGAACATCACTGGAATGTCACTGGAACATCACTAGAACGTCACTGGAACATCACTGGAACATCACTGGAACATCACTAGAATGTCACTGGAACATCACTAGAACGTCACTGGAACATCACTAGAATGTCACTGGAACATCACTGGAACATCACTAGAATGTCACTGGAACATCACTAGAACGTCACTGGAACATCACTAGAATGTCACTGGAACATCACTGGAACATCACTAGAATGTCACTGGAACATCACTGGAACGTCACTGGAATGTTACTGGATGACAACGGGATTAGGAAGACCTTTAATGAGCTCAACCCCACAAAAATGTGAAAATGTAGTTCACTGTATGATAATGTGCTGCAACAATAGCAGGAAATTATAGATTTATTTATTTAAGTTGAAAAAAGTAATTCATGAACATAAAAAAAATAGGGAAGAAAATAAATAAATAAGTAAATAAACAAGCAGTCAATTGAAAATAATTAATTAATAATAATAAATGGCAGAAATAAATGTATAAATGATTTTTTACAATTCTTCTTTAGATTTCAATAATTGGATACAATTAATAATAATAATAATAATAATAATAATAATAATAATAGGGTTAGGGTTAATAATTGTGTGGACGAGTATTAAAAAAACATACTTAACTCCTATTAATAAGACTGAATTATTGATTCATTTCTTTTTTTCTTTTTCTTGGTTTAGAAGGTTGAGCTTCGTTCTGTTCATACAGGGAAAGCGAAAGTGCTTTTTTTTTTTTTTCACTCTTCCGTTTGATGTTGCCGAGCTCACCAAAAAACAAAAGTTGTTTCTCTTCTGATCTCTCATGTCCTCTGTAAGAGCTCTTTAGCTCCACCCATTTTCCCCTAATTTGCATAACAAATGAGAGTTTGGATTGTTTTTTGGTTTATATTTACATCATCCCAAAAATATGTGTGGTCATGTGTGTGTGGAGTGAGGCACGGTGGCGTAGTGGTTAGCATATTCGCCTCACACCGCCAGGATCCGGGTTCGATTCCCGGCTCGGTCATGTGTGTGTGTGGAGTTTGCATGTTCTCCCCGTGCCTCAAGGAGGTTTTTCTCCGGGTTCTCCGGTTTCGTCCCGGTCCAAAAATATGCACGGTAGGTTGATTGGCACCTTGGAAAATTGTCCCTAGTGTATGAATGTGTGTGTGAATGTGTATGTGTGTGTGTGTGCCCTGCGATGGGTTGGCATTCCATCCAGGGTGTATCCTGCCTTAATGCCCATAGACGCCTGAGATAGGCACAGACTCCCCGTGACCCGAGTGAAGATCGGATAAAGCGGTAGAAGATGAATGAATGTGTGTGTGGAGTTTGTGCATGTTCTCCCCGTGCCTCGGGGGGTTTTTCTCCGGGTTCTCCGGTTTCCTCCCCCGGTCCAAAAACATGCACGGTAGGTTGATTGGCACCTTGGAAAATTGTCCCTAGTGTATGAATGTGTGTGTGTGTGTGTCATGGGTTGGCATTCCATCCAGGGTGTATCCTGCCTTAATACCAATAGACGCCTGAGATAGACACAGACTCCCCGTGACCCGAGGGAAGATCGGATATAGTGGTAGAAGATGAATGAATGAATAATGATGTGCTTCTAGCCGTAGTAGCGCCCAAAAAAAGAAGAAAAAAAAAACTTCATTTCCCAGAATGCTCGGCAGGTCGCGCTGCTTTGCTTAATCGCCATATATGACGTCAGCAAGGTTCCGATGAACCGGCGTGTGTCTTTCTTTCTCTTCTGTCTTCGCTCGTTGAAAGTGGCTTGGAATTGAACCGGAATGACGGTACGAGTCCCGTTAAACTTCTCCGCCGCGCTATTTTATACTTAAAGCAAATACACGAACTCAGTGTAAACGGGAAAAGCATGTTAGCATAACAACACATGGATTGCTAACACGCCGCGTTCCAAACGGATAACCGCCCCCTAGATATGCGCACTACATAGTGCACACTACGAGCGAACTTGCTTCCTAAGTAGTGTGCTATGATCTTTCGCAAGCAGACTTTTGAGACACAGCCCAGCCATGAGCGTGTATATGTCCTATTTTATTTTATCGTGTACTCGATTTATTGTTATTTTGTACATTAAGAATGTATTTGAGCGATTATGTGGACGTGAAGTTATTATAAAGTTAATAAAATCCCGGTTGCAATATATTATAATTAAGTAAGAAGTAAAAGAAGAGCGCTGACAGCTGTAGAGTTGAACAGCCCAGCGATTTAACCGCATATATCACGATACGCGATACACATTCGGTTTTGCATCATTTGTCGTGGAATGATAATGTAATTTCTCCCGCCTATTTAATCAGGTGTCTTTTCATTCATTCATCTTCTACCGCTTTATCCGATCTTCCCTTGGGTCACGGGGAGTCTGTGCCTATCTCAGGCATCTATGGGCATTAAGGCAGGATACACCCTGGATGGAATGCCAACCCATCGCAGGACACACACACACACACATTCATACACTAGGGACAATTTTCCAAGGTGCCAATCAACCTACCGTGCATGTTTTTGGACCGGGGGAGGAAACCAGAGAACCCAGAGAAAAATCCCCTGAGACACGGGAGAACATGCACAAACTCCACACACACATGGCCGAGACGGGAATCGAACCCGGACCCTGGCGGTGTGAGGCGAACGTGCTAACCACTTAACCACTTTTGTTTGATCAAATGTTAATACATTATTATTATTATTGTCATTAAAATTGCTGATAAATCTTTTCTCGTTAGGAACGAAAAGGAACTGCAAAGCTCGACTTCCTGAGGAAGATCGAGAAGGAGATCCAGAAGAAATGGGAGGAGGAGAAGACTTTCGAGATGGACGCTCCGGAGGTGGAGGTTAAAACGTGAGTCTTTGCAGCGAATATTAAAAAAGGAAAAGTTTTTGCCCCCCCCCCCTTAAAAGGTAGAAGAGAGGATTGAAGGATGAACAGGGGAGAGGGATAAATGTGGAATGAGAGATGAGATGGAATGTGTTCTAATGTCCGTGGCTTTTGCATTTGCAGTAAGAACAAGTACATGGTGACTTTTCCGTATCCGTACATGAACGGGAAACTTCACCTCGGACATACGTTCTGTCTCTCCAAGTGTGAGGTTTGTTTATTTTTTTCTGATACGACACAGCCTGTGTTTGTCTGAAATAATAATAATAATAATGTTAATGTTGATGTTCTGTAGTTTGCAGTGGGCTTTCAGCGCTTAAAAGGACTCCAGTGTCTTTTCCCTTTCGGATTACACTGTACTGGGATGCCTATTAAAGTAAATCAAGATCAACACACACACACACACACACACACACACACAGGAAATAAAATCGCTCACGCTGGTCTGAGAAGTCACACACAGTGGTATATCATATATGCCTTATGAACTTCCAGCCAATCACGATCCACTTTTCATGCCTGAAGTTCATCCAGCCAATCACAATATACTGTGCTTCATTGCGATTGGCTACAACGAGTTCAGCTGTAAATAGTGTGTGTGTGTGTGTGTGTGTGTGTGTGTGTGTGTGTGTGTGTGTGTGTGTGTGTGTGTGTGTGTGTGTGTGTGTGTGTGTGTGTGTGTGTGTGTGTGTGTGTAGGCCTGTGCAGATAAGTTAAAGCGCGAGATGGAGCTCTATGGAAACCCACCCCAGTTCCCAGATGAAGACGAGGAGGAAGCCGAAGAGAAGCCGAAGACCACCGACGAGATCATCATCAAAGACAAAGCGAAGGGGAAGAAGGTAAACCCGATACACCCAACCAACCCCCCCCCCCTTATTTTTTTAGTTTATCATTTTTTTTGCAAAATAAATAAAAGTTAATGTAAAGTTGTTTAACTAAAGAAATGTATATATTACATTAAGCTGGGCGATAGTATGTTTTTTTGTTAATAATTTTGTACACTTGTAAATAAATACCTTAATACTGAAGATGAATACATTTTTATAATTATTATAATTATAGTCTGCTTTTAAAAATTCATTGGCATCAGAGTGTCCGGGGGGTAAAAGTTTTGGATCTGATATATATATATATATAGATATATATATATATATATATATATATATATATATATATATATATATATATATATATATATATATATGAAAATGAAAAGAAAGAAAATCAGTTTTCAGAAATAAAAATCTATTGAAATGTTATTTAATACAAATAAAATTTTCTTTAAAAAAAAAATCTGTTATTATACGATGATTAAAATGACGGTCTACGTTCTCGCCTTAGAGCAAAGCAGCCGCGAAAGCCGGTTCCTCCAAGTTCCAGTGGGACATCATGAAGTCTCTCGGCCTGAAAGACGAGGAGATCGTCAAGTTCTCCAACGCTGAGCACTGGCTCGATTATTTCCCTCCGCTGGCAGTGGAAGACCTGAAAAAGATGGGCGTGAAGGTGATGGACATGCGGCGACCAATCAGTGTAGGATACGTATGAATATGCATGAGGCCGATTTGAATATATAATCTCTGTCGTGTCTCCGTTTCAGGTGGACTGGCGTCGCTCCTTCATCACCACCGACGTTAACCCTTTCTACGACTCCTTCGTGCGCTGGCAGTTCGTGACTCTGAGAGAGAGGAAGAAGATCAAGTTTGGGAAGAGGTGCACGCCTTCATCCCGTCCCAGCGTCCACCCCAAAATAAACGGGATAATGACCGTCGTGTCTCTTTCTTTCTGATCTCACAGGTATACGATTTACTCTCCGAAGGACGGACAGCCGTGTATGGATCACGACAGACAGACCGGAGAAGTACGGCCACGTACAAAGCATTCAAAATTCATTTCATTCATTATTACATTTGACAACCCAGGGATTAATATTTATTATTATTTTTATTTATTATTGTTGTTGTTGTTGTTTTAGGGAGTCGGACCTCAGGAGTACACTCTTATTAAAATGAAGATGGTTGAACCTTATCCTGCAAAATTGAGGTAAAAAAATATCTATCTATCCTAATCTAATCTTATCTATCTATCTATCTATCTATCTATCTATCTATCTATCTATCTATCTATCTATCTATCTATCTATCTATCTATCTATCTATCTATCTATCTATCTATCTATCTATCTATCTATCTATCTATCTATCTACTGTAACAGATGTTATAATTATTTACATTTCTCCCAAAATCTCTTCCTTTAATAAAATTATTGATTATTTATTATTTATTTTACTCTGGAAATTTTTCTTTCAATATTATTTTTTTGCTAATTAATGAATTTCTTGTTAATTACAATGTTATTTTGTTTAGTGTTGGTTTGAAGTGTAAAATATGGGACGTGGCCCCTTTAAGAATTGTGTTCCGGTTGCTTTTCCATATAAACTGGTGATACGGTGTTTAGGTTATACGGAAGCGCTTTATTGCGTTCAGTAAAAATGCGCTTTATTGCAGTAATACGGATTTGGGAATGCGATGCGCTTGCGTAAGGTTCCATACGGTAATATACGCTAATATAGTGAGGAGATCGTACCTGTTGTGAATGCGCAGCTAGGGGGCGTCATTGGGGGAAATTTAGGAAGTGTGAGTGGATGCGAAAATAAATGGTTAATTTTTTTTCCTACTCCAGCGCTCTGAAAGGGAAGAAGGTGTTCCTGGTGGCAGCCACTCTGAGACCCGAGACCATGTTCGGACAGACCAACTGCTGGATTCGACCCGATATGAAGTACGTGGCGTTCGAGACGGCAAGCGGAGACGTGTTCATCAGCACGCAGAGAGCCGCCAGGAACATGTCCTACCAGGGCTTTACCAAGGAGAACGGAGCGGTGCCTGTAATCTCGCAACTGCTCGGACAGGTTTCCCAACACACACACACACACACACACACACACACACACACGGGTGCTATCTTGCGCATCTGAATGTATCTAATGCATTTTAGGAATGACATTAATGTATCAGGAATAATACACTTCAGATTCTTCACAGGGTTTTCAGAAGCTTTAAATCAGGAGTATGAAATTCGGTAAACGGTGAAAACGCTGCCCTCTAGTGGCGGGATGCCGGCACATTGCGGTTACAATAGCAGTATGTATTGTGGAAGATGTAGTTTATTGTCGATGCACACTTTATAACAATCTATCGATCAATAAACAGCTCAGGATAGGACGAAAAAAAAGGCCGGACCGATTTGTCACTACAAGAGCGGCCTCTAGAGGCGAATCACTGGCACTGCATGCTGTTTGTTTGGTTGTTTTTTTTATTTTTAGATTTTACTGATTTCTTATTAAAAGCAAAACAGTAACATCATGTATGGAAACATGTAAAAAAATACATTTATATAATTCATTTTATATAATAATAATAAAATAAAATATAACGATATTCATTCATTCATTCATCTTCTACCGCTTTATCCGATCTTCCCTCGGGTCACGGGGAGCCTGTGCCTATCTCAGGCGTCTATGGGCATTAAGGCAGGATACACACCCTGGATGGAATGCCAACCCATCGCAGGGCACACACACACACATTCACACACACACACATTAATACACTAGGGACAATTTTTCCAAGGTGCCAATCAACCTACCGTGCATGTTTTTGGACCGGGGGAGGAAACCGGAGAACCCGGAGAAAAAAAAACCCCCTGAGGCACGGGGAGAACATGCACAAACTCCACACACACATTCCCGAGACGGGAATCGAACCCGGATCCTGGCGGTGTGAGGCGAACGTGCTAACCACTACGCCACCGTGCCCCACAAATATAACAATATATTAATATGAAATAAATAATAAATTTTAATAATAAATATATAAAAAATAATAATAAAATTAATTGATAAATAACAGACTAAAGTCACGGTTTGGGGCTTGTCTTGTCTACGTTTTTATATTAGTCGGAATGAATTTATTTCTTATTAAACAGCCTGGATACAGCGCCCCCTCCTGGAGCACAGAGGTTTAAGTGCTAAGAGCTCTTAAGAGTGGCCAGGGCTCGAACCCACAACCTTCTGATTCTGAGTTTTACCCATTAAACTCCCGATTCATTGATTTAAACCGCTCGGAATGTGGATGTAGCCGCTGCTAACGTCCTACACTCTCTCCAGGACATTCTCGGCTGCGCCCTGAGCGCTCCTCTGACTGCATACAAGACCATCTATGCCCTGCCCATGCTCACCATCAAGGAGGATAAAGGTCTGCGGTAGTCCGATAATATCGATACACTCGAGTATCGCGATATTTGTGTGTTTTTTGCGATACTTTTACAATTCTCTAAAGTGCAATATAGACATAAATGTTTTTTTTTTTTCCCCCGAGCGTAGGAACCGGAGTGGTGACGAGCGTTCCCTCGGACGCTCCCGACGACATCGCGGCGCTCAGGGACCTCAAAAAGAAAGCGGTAAGCGTTCGTTTGTGGCGGATTTGCTTTTGTTTTGAAGGAGGTCGTTTTGTTTATTTCCCGCACGCTTCCTGCTTGTTTATCCTCCAGGCTCTGAGGGAGAAGTACGGGATCCAAGACCACATGGTGCTGCCGTTTGAGCCGGTAAGGTTCCATCGCCATCCTTCTGTAAAGCCTGTTTTAGGTCCGGAGAACTTCCGTAGCACGACGTTCCTCCTCTGCTTCCAGGTTCCCATCATCGAGATCCCCGGATACGGAAACCTTTCGGCACCGCTGGTGTGTGACGAGCTGAAGATCCAAAGCCAGAACGACCGAGAGAAACTCGCCGAGGCCAAAGAGAGAGTCTACCTCAAAGGCTTCTATGAAGGGGTGAGACTTCAGGATTCCGAGCGGAGATACGGAAAAAGGAGAAAAAAGGAGAGGAGGAGATTTCTCTCTCTTTTTCTATCTGTCTGTGTCTCTCTGTCTGTCGGTTTGTCTGTCTGTCTGTCTCTTTTTCTATGTTTCTGTCTGTCTGTTTTGTTTTATGTCTGTGACTCTATCTATCTGTCTGTCTCTTTTTATGTCTGCATCTTTTTATACCTATCTGTGCCTGTCTGTCTCTTTATCCGTCTGTCTGTCTTTTTTCTATCTGTCTGTCTGTCCGTCTCTCCCTTTTTTATCTCTGTCCCCTTTTCTGTCCGTCTCTTTATCTGTCTGTTTCTGTGTCTTTTTATATATCTGTCTTTTTATCTGTGTCTTTGTCAATCTGTCTCTTGTTGTTTCTATCTATCCATCTGTCTGTCTCTTTATCTGTCTAACTGTCTATCTTTTTCTATGTATGTATGTCTGTCTGTCTGTCTTTTTTTCTACCTGTCTGTCTCTTTTTCTGTCTCTGCCTCTGTTTTATGTCTGTCTTTTTTTTTCTATCTGTCTGTCTCTCTCTCTCTCTCCCTTTTTATCTCTGTCCCCTTTTCTGTCCGTCTCTTTATCTATCTGTCTGTTTCTGTGTCTTTTTATATATATCTGCCTGTCTGTCTCTTGTTCTTTCTTTCTATCTATCTGTCTGTCTGTCTCTTTTCCTATCTGTCTGTCTGCCTCTTTATCCTTGTCTGTCTGTATTTATATATTTATTTATTTGTATCCAGGTGATGCTGGTTGATGGTTTTAAGGGGCAGAAGGTTCAGGATGTGAAGAAACCGATTCAGAAGATGATGGTGGACAAGGTTTGTACGTGTTTGTTTGTTTGTTTTATTTATTTTTCTCAGGAGGGTTTTCTTCATAATTGCGTTCGTCCTTAAACTCTTGCCTGTAAGAAGTGAATAAATGGGTTTGTTTGGAGCAGATAAACGAGTGCGGGTGTTTCAGTCTGTAATATGAAATGGAAGAACTGGATCAGATTTGATTGTGTTTTTATTGGAGAAACGTCGCAGGAGCGAGTAAATAAACAGTGGTGTGTAAACACAGTCCTTTTCTTCTTTTGCTGCTTTGACAATAAACGCATTCCATCCGATCTTTAGGGCGAGGCTTTGATTTACATGGAGCCCGAAAAGCAGGTGATCTCTCGCTCGGCAGACGAGTGCGTCGTGGCTCTGTGCGATCAGTGGTGAGTGGAATTTAATGGGAGGAAGATTTGTACAGATGTTTGTAGATATCACATTACTGATATAAGAAGGAAAAAAAACACTCCTGGATGAAAGAGGAGTGGGATTAACGAGATAAAGCATCGCACTCGTTAATCCTCCCTCTCTCTCGGTCTCTCTCTCGGTCTCTCTCTCTCTGGGTCTCTATCTCTCTCTTTTATTGTATATGTATAGTATATATATATATATATATATATATATATATATATATATATATATATATATGTATATCTATATATAAGATATATATATATATATATATATATATATATATATATAATCTCCACAAGCCGGAGATTTTACTCCATACCATCAGAGTCTAATCACCAAAAAAAACACCACCCCCTCTCTCTCTCTCTCTCTCTCTCTATTTTATTGATGTCCATTTATTATCCCAAACTGTTATTTATTTTATTCATGTTATTTATGTATTTATTTATTTGACTAAATAAGTCAAAAATGACTTAGTATCATGGTATAAGTCATGACTTATGTCAATAAAGGAACAAAAAAAAAAATGTCTCTATCTATCTATCTTTCTTTCTTTCTCTCTCTCTCTCTCTCTCTCCTGCTGCACAAGCCGGAGATTTTACTCCATACCATCAGACCACGTTAGAGTCTAATCACCAAACAAAAACCCACCACCTCTTCTCTCTCTCTCTCTCCCTCTCCTCCCTCCCTCCCCTCTCTCCCCCAATCACAAAAAAACCCCCGGTCTCTTTTGTCTCTCCACTCCTCTCTCTCTCTCCTCTCTCCCCCTCTCTCTCTCTCTCTGCACAAGCCGGAGATTTTACTCCATACCATCAGAGAGACCACGTTAGAGTCTAATCACCAAACAAAAACCCACCACCTCGAAATCCCTATCTCTCTCTCTCTCCTCTCCCTCCCTCCCTCTCTCTCCCCTCCCTCCTCTCTCTCTCTCTGCACAAGCCGGAGATTTTACTCCACACCATCAGACCACGTTTAGAGTCTAATCACCAAACAAAAACCCACCACCTCTCTCTTCTCTCACTCTCTCTCTCTCTCTCCCTCCCTCTCTCTCTCCCTCTCCCCCCCCCCTCCCTCACTCTCCCCCCTCGTCTCCTCTCATCTCTGCACACGCCGGAGAGATTTACTCCACACCATCAGACCACGTTTAGAAGTTAAATCTAATCACCACCAAACAAAACCCCCACCTCTCTCCTATCTCTCTCTCTCTCTCCCTCCCCTCCCCTCTCTCCCCAACCCCCTCTCTTTCTCTCTCCCATCCTCTCTCTCCCCCCCCCTCTCTCTCTATCTCTCTCTCTCTCTCTCTCTCTGCATAAGCCGGAGATTTTACTCCACACCATCAGAGTCTAATCACCAAAAAAAACCACCACCCCTCTCTCTCTCTCTTTCTCTCTCTCTCTCTCCCCCTCTCTCTTCTCTCTCTCTCTCTCTCTCTTTTTTTTTTCTCTCCCCCCTTTTCTCATATGTTCATGCTTTACCTGGGACAGGTATCTGGATTATGGAGACAAGGAATGGAAGCAGCAAGCCGTTACTGCTCTGGAGTCTCTGGAGACGTGAGTTTCAATACACACCCAGAAATCTCTCCATTTAATTAATAATTAAATAAATCAATCAACCAATTAATTAATTAAGTACATCGTTACTTGATTAATTCCCTAATTCATTCATATTAATATCGGGTTTTAATATATTATCACATTTATATTTATATTAGTTAATTAATATTAATATAATGTTGGTAATTAATTGATTCATTAATGTAACAAACTGAGAATTAGATAATAATGCAACATCAGCAAAATAAATAAAACAAACAAACACGTACAAACCTTGTACACCGTCGAATCGGTTTCTTCACATCCTGAACCTTCTACACCTTAAAACCATCAACCAGCATCACCTGGATACAAATAAACAAACAAACAAACAAATAAATAAGTGACAAGATGCTTTTCTTAAATAAAAATCGAACAATAAAAAACAATGGAAAAAAAAAAAACAATGCATATGAAAAAAGGTTTAAAAATGAAAACATTTGATTAGTATGCAAATGAATAGTTTTTAATTAAGTAATTTGTAAATATTTCATATGCATACATCTTATTTAGATAATTAGTATCCCGGAGGGAAATTGTTAAAGATCTGCATTATATTTATTAATATTAAAAAAATAAATAAAAATATTAAAAATATAATAGAAATGAAAATATATTTAATAAAATAAATATTGACAAGTTGGGTAACCATTCTAAATATTAGTATTATATTTATGTTTAATTCATTGTATTTGCAATGATAAATATTTTTATGGAAAATAAAGTTATTGATATTTTGAAGTAATTTTAAAGTCATAATTTTTAAACACACACACACACACACACACACACACACACACACTCTCCTCTGTGCTTTCTTTCAGATTCTGTGATGAGACGAGGAAGAACTTCGAGGCAACACTAGCATGGCTGCAGGAAACACGCCTGCTCCAGAACATATGGCCTAGGTAATGTACAGCTATGAGTTTAATCTTATCACACACACACACACACACACACACACACACACACACACACACACACACAAACACAGAGTGTGGTCACAAGGATGTTTTGCAGATGTATAAAGGCAGTAATCGTGCACATGACATTGCTTTAAGGCGAGTTACACAATGTAGAACCAAAAGTATTGGCACACCCGACTCTTCCACACACACACACACACACATGCTCGAGCTCCTTGATGTTCTACACAATTGTATCGACAATGCTCCTGTGCACAAAGCCCCCTCCTGGAAGGCCTGTGCTGGAGTGGAAGATCTCCAGATTACAAACCGCTATAAAGAACACGAACGAGTGCGAGAACGCTGACTTCACTCCTCCTCCTCCTCGGCAGAAGAATGGAGCTTATTATACGAGCGAGGTGTTCAAAGACGACAGGCATTGATTTGTTTTTGTTTGTTTGTTTGTTTTGTCCTGTAGGTACACGACTTCCGTGGGACGAACAGTGGCTTATCGAGTCTCTATCAGACTCCACCATCTACATGGCGTACTACACTGTAGCGCACCTACTGCAGGGAGGGGTTCTCAGCGGACAGGGAACCTCCCCCCTGGGGATCAGGTACCCTTATTAATGCAGCGTTGGATCCCATTAAAGATCTTGACGTGTGTGATTTTATTCATTTGTTTATTTATTTGTTTATCCCCGGAGACCGGAGCAGATGACCAGAGAGGTGTGGGACTTCGTCTTCTTCAAAACGGCTCCCTTTCCCAAGACGGCCATCCCTAAGGAACACCTGCAGAGGCTGAGGAGAGAGT
Source organism: Kryptopterus vitreolus (assembly GCA_030449085.1). NCBI lineage: Eukaryota > Metazoa > Chordata > Actinopteri > Siluriformes > Siluridae > Kryptopterus > Kryptopterus vitreolus. The sequence continues at coordinate 2,711,203 of JACRUU010000024.1, forward strand.
TCGAGTACTGGTACCCCGTGGATGCTCGCGTCTCCGGGAAAGACCTGGTGCCCAACCATCTGTCCTACTACCTGTACAACCACGTGGCCATGTGGCCCGGAGATCGGTGCGTATCAGTGTAGACTTCCATACGATACCTAGGTTATATATACATCACGATACCAATACCGACTCGATACCATTCCCAAAAAAATGTTTTTATTTATTAATAAACACCCATTGTTTGCTTGAAGCATTCCATCCAGGGTTTATCCTGCCTTAATGCCCATAGACGCCTGAGATAGGCACAGGCTCCCCGTGAGCCGACGATAAATGAATGAATGTTTGCTTGAAACAAATAAACAAAAACAAATGGAAATTTGGAATTATTTACTAAGTGACATAAGCATGAAAGTCAGAGTGCATCCGTGCAGAGTGCATGCGTACTAATTAAATGCGGAATTGTATCGCTTTTAAAAGCCGGGTATCGCGATACCTTTCTAGTATCGGTATATCGTGCAACACTATTGTTCATGATGGTGTATCCGGGGTTTCATAAACTCGGATCCTTGTGATATTCCCGTAACATTCCCGGTCTGTTTTGATGCGGAATGTTTTCTGCTTGCAGTGGGAAGTGGCCCCGAGCCGTCCGGGCCAACGGACACCTCCTGTTAAATTCTGAGAAGGTGAGGAGTTTTTTTTTTCTTCTTCTTCACCTCTTTATGGGATGTTTGTTTTATAACATGATTATGGTTTATTCCACTGATATTGCATCAGATAAATAACGAGTATGCTTCATTAATTCACTCTCTCTCTCTTCTTTTTCCCCTCTCCTTCTTTCTCTCTTTCTCCATCTTGTTCACTTGTTTTCACTCTCTCCTCCCCTCACTTTCCCCTCTGTTGATCTCTTTCCCTATCGCTGTATACTGTCTCTCTCTCTTTTATTTCCCTTTTTTTCCCTCTCCCCCCTGTCTTTCTTTTCTCTCTCTCTGTCTCACTCTTCCACATCTCTTTCCCTTCTTTCCCTGGTTATTCTATTCTTTCAATTATTTT
>JACRUU010000024.1:2717234-2726861 GCA_030449085.1 Kryptopterus vitreolus
CGTGTGTGTGTGCAGTGTGTCGTGTGTGTGTGTGTGCGTGCGTGTCTGTGTGTGTGTGCGTGCATGTCTGTCTATGTGCGTGCGTGTCTGTTTGTTTGTGTGTGTGTGTGTTTGTGTGTGTCCGTGTCTGTGTGCGTGCGTGTCTGTCTGTGTGTGTGTGTGTCCGTGTGTGTGTGTGTCCGTGTCTGTGTGTGTGTGTGTCTTTGTGTGTTTTCGTGTCTGTGTGTGCGTGTTCTGTGTGTGTGTCTGTTTGTTTGTTTGTGTGCGAGTGTTTTTGTGTGCGCGCTGTGTGTGTGTGTGTGTGTGTGTGTGTGTGTGTGTGTGTGTGTGTGTGTGTGTGTGTGTGTGTGTGTGTGTGTTGTGTTTGTTTGAGGGGTGTACAAGACTTCCAATACTTTTGGCCCCACACTGTGTGTATATAACATTAACGTCATTGATTGAATATACTATTTTGTTTGTTTGTTTTTATAGAAAGGAGACCACAAGCCCCCGATGAAGCCGTCACACTGCACCGTGTACGTGGCGAAGAGCTACCCCCCCTGGCAGCACAGCGCCCTCTCTCTCCTGGCCAAACACTACAAGGTAAAGTTCAGATCTCAAGTACAAACACTTTGGGGGGGAAAAAAAACCCATTCCTGAAATTCCGGGACGTGTTTTTTTTTTTTTTTTTTTTTTTTTTTATTTTTCTTCCCCCAGGAGAACACCGGATCTCTCCCTGATAATAAGGTGATCGCGGTGGAGCTGGGAGCCATGCCGGAGCTGAAGAAGTACATGAAACGCGTCATGCCGTTCGTGGCCATGATCAAGGTAACGGTCCTTCATGTTATTCCATTAAACGCTGGATCCTGATTGGTCGGAATGTGGTGACGTTGTTTACACAGATATTAGACCATTTATAATGTCCGATCAGCAGGATGGTCACTGAGAGCTTTTATTATATTTATTAAAATTTATTTTTAGTATTTACATGAATGGAAGGAGTCTCCAGTGTCAGTTTTTTTTGTATCTATAACATAAATACAGCATTGTATTGAGACGTGTGTGTGTGTGTGTGTGTGTGTGTAGGAAAACCTGGAGAAGAAAGGGCCGAGAGTGCTGGATCTGGAGCTGGAGTTTGATGAGCGCGCGGTCCTCCTGGAGAACATTGTTTATCTCACCAACTCCCTGGAGGTCAGAACCCGAGCAGGAACACGATTTCTCGTATATCTCGCCACCGGAACCTTCACGGGACGACGTGTTCACTCGTACGCAGATCGTTCATTTTTTTGCTGACTCTGTGTGCAGTTGGATCAGATCGACGTCCTGTTCGCATCCGAAGGAGACGACAAAGTGAAGGAGGACTGCTGTCCGGGAAAACCCTACAGTGTGTTCAGATCCGAGGTGAGATACATATATATATATATATATATATATATATATATATATATATATATATATATATATATATATATATATATATATATATATATATATATATATATATATGTATATGTATATATATATATATATATATATATATATATATATATATATATATATATATATATATATATACCGTAAATTTCGGACTATAAGCCGCTACTTTTTTCCTAGGTTTTGAACCATGCGGCTAATAATAAGGTGCGGCTATTCTGCAGATTTTTTCCCAGACCGCTAGGGGCTCTAACCGGAATTAGAATCAAAACTAACACAAAATAAATGCAAAGAAGAAGAATGCGCTAGTTCCTCTTTAGCAGATATAAGTGGGTAGAAGCGGATAGAAGGAGGACAAACTCTATCTTTACAAGGTTAAGGTGACGTCATTTCACACACAGGAGAAATGAAGGTAAATAGCGGCTTATTTTCTCTTGGTTCTGTCCCGTTTTAATCAGTAAAGTTTGCTGCTCTCTCTCTCTCCCTTCTCTCCCCCCCCCCTACCCCCCCCTTTCCTCCCCTGCTCTCTCCACCCCCCCCCTCCCCCCCCCCCACACACACACACACACGCACACGCACGCACACACACGCACACACGCACACACACACGCGCACACGCACACACGCACGCACACACACACACACACACACACACACACACACACACACACACACAGACATGCACACGCACAAATCAGCCAAAGTTGTTTTTGATTTTCCCTCTCCCGATATAAGCCCGGTTCTCCCTACAATCCCCGTCCGGGCTCGTAGCACATACCTAGTGTCGCGGACACGGACGCTCGATATATATGTTTATGCCTAACCTTTGTCTCCGGTACTCCCGGTACCACGGCGCGCAGAGCGCAAGGCTCCCTAGCCTGTCTGGCCGCTCCGTATGAGCGGCGTCTCCTGAGTTCTTTATTCTAATAAATCCTGTTTTGTATGAATTCCGGATCTCCGCGTCTCTGTGCAGCGTCCACCGTTACACCGTGTTAAAATACAGGTTAGGAAAGGATCTATTTAGGTACATACATGTACATTTACCATTCAAAAGCGGATGCGGCTTGTATGCAGGTGCGGCTTATTTATGAATTTTTTTTTGGGTTTTTTTTTTTTAAATAGAGCAGATGCGGCTTATATCCAGGTGCGCTTTATAGTCCGGAATTTACGGTATATATATATATATATATATATATATATATATATATATATATATATATATATATATATATATATATACACACACAGTGTGTGTGTGTGGGCGGAGCCTCCATCAAAGTGATCTCGGGAATGACAGGGATTTGTAAGTGTAGGATTTCAGGCTTTATTAGATAAACAAACTGCTGCAATTACCAGAGCGGCCTCTAGAGGCAAATCGCCGATACTACATGCTGTTTCTTTTTATACACTAGCGCTACATTATATTTATTATTTATTTATTATCATTTATTTATTATTATTGTATGCATTACATAATTGTTTTTTTTTTTGTTAATTAATATATTCATATTTATTTACTTTTTATTAATTTATTTGTTATTATTATTATTATTGTTGTTGTTATAGATGATGTGGTTTAATGATTGACCGTGTTGTCGTTCCTGGTCGTAGCCCGGTGTGTCGGTGTCTGTGGTAAACCCGCAGCCCTTCAGCGGACTTTTCTCCTCTCACATGGACATCCGTCAGGGAGACACCAGAGACAGCATCGTTCGCCGACTCTACAAAGCCAACCGGGGCATCAAAGGTACGTCAGCTGGATCCACCCATGTTCATTCACCTGCATCCACCCACGTTCACCTGCATCCACCTTCATTTACATTCACCCTCATTCACCCTCATTCACCCTCATCCACCCATGTTCACCTGCATCCACCTTCATTTACATTCACCTCCATCCACCTTCTTCCACCGTCGTTCACCTGCATCCACCTTCATTTACATTCACCCTCATTCACCCTCATCCACCCTCATCCACCCATCTTCTGCATCCTGCATCCACCTTCATTTACATTCACCTCCATCCACCTGCATCCACATTCGTTCACCTTCATCCACCTTCATTCACCCTCTTCCACGTCATCCACCCACATTCACCCTCATCCACCGTCATTCACCTGGATCCACCTTCATCTACATTCAACCCCCCTCATTCACCTGCATCCACCTTCATTCACCCTCTTCCACATCATCCACCTTCATTACCCTCTGTCCACCTTCATCTACATTCATCCACATTCGTCCACCTGCATCCACCTTCATTCATCTTCATCCATATTTATTCACCTTTATCCACCTTCATTACCCTCTGTCCACCTTCATCTACATTCATCCACATTCGTCCACCTTCATTCATCTTCATCCATCTTTATTCACCTTTATCCACCTTCATTAGCCTCTGTCCACCTGCATCCACCTTTATTCACCTTCATTAATCTCCGTCCACCTGCATCTACCTGCACTGCAGCTGAACACAACCTGTTAGGAAACTGTGTGTGTGGGTCACAATACCAAAGTTTTGACTTTGATACGATACCTACATTAAATATCACCAAAATGACAAAAAACTTTTATTTTTATTTGTTTATAAACACCTAATTTTGCTGCCATCTATAGTCCAACACTGGGAACTGCAGCCATCATTTTTTTCAGTACTAATAAAATAAAGTATCGTATTGTTTTTAAAAGTATATAGTACTGGAATATTAGTGTGTGTGTGTGTGTGTGTGTGTCTAAGCGTCTGGTCTCCCTTTTTCTCTACTCAGATGTTACCAGAGTGAAGCTGATGCGTTTTGAAGACCCCCTGCTCGGCCCTCGGAGAGTTCCCGTGCTGGGGAAAGAGGATCACGGAAAACTGGTCATCTCGGACAAGTGCGTGTTCCACATCAAGCTGGCGGAGAAGAAGGTGCTTCTGATGGACAACGGCGTGACGCTGGATGTGGGAGATACACTCGTCTATCTGATCGAGTGAGACGTTTCCGCATGAAGGGACAGAGCGACGGCGTCTCTAGCGTTTCCTGTTTATATCGATTCTAATAGATCAGACCAGATCAGATTTACACCAAGAGCCTCAAACACGGAGGAAACAATAAACAAAACCCCTTTAATGATCTTGTATCCTTTTTTTTCCCTCTCTTCCTATTCCGCGGATAAGAGCGAGCGCCGGTTTTCCCAGCGTTCCCGGGCTCTTCCGTCCTGTTTTCCCAGAGGGAACGATCAGGTCCTTGACACTTACAATGTGTTCCAAATTATTATGCACGAGCCATTTTTCTTTGTTTTTCTTAAACAGCCAGTATATTGGAAGATTTATAACAATTATATTACATGTAAAGGAATTGATAAATATCAACAGCTTTCTGTAAAAAAAAACAAAAAACAAAATGTTGTTCCAAATAATTATGCAGAAGAGACATTTTTAACACGTTATAATGAACTCAAAAGTATGCCATATATTGCAATGTCATGCATAAATAAATAAGTATATATATATATATATATATATATATATATATATATATATATATAGATATATATATATATATATATATATATATAGATAGATAGATAGATAGTATGTGTGTGTGTGAGTATGTATATATATATATATATATATATATATATATATATCTATATATATCCTATATCTCTATATATAGATATAGATATAGATATAGATATATATATATAGATAGATAGATATAGATATAGATATTGTAGCAACCCTCTATGCTTTCTGAGAACACAGCACCAGACGGAGACAAAGGTTTAGGTGAAAACCAGCACACGTGCGTCTTTTATTTACAGTGAAGGGAGTGTGGTGTGAAGGGAAGGGGGTGTAGTCCTTGGGGTGCGTTCCTCCCGTATTCCACGGCGTATCCTGCCCGAGATTCGAGGGCGTTTTACCGGCTCTGTGTCCCTTGGTTTGTCCGAGAATCTGCTCTCTTCCTGGACTGATGAAGCGAGGCGATCGAGGTGCCGCCTGGGGAGAGCTGGCCCGCGTACGTCGTCCTCGCTGCTGCCGTCTGTACCACCTAGGGGAACGAATTTCAAACATAAGTGACTTTCCCAACCATCCATTACTTCCTCTCCAAACCTCGTCTTCCTGTGTCCCTTTTATACGGTCGACTCTCCTCATGGATGGTGGAGAGCGGCTGATGATCTGATTGCGTCCCAGCCGTGCTTCATCTCCTGGGACCGCCCCCTGGCCATGTGCTCGCTGCTTTCCCACAACAAAGGTGGCTGAAGGGGCGCTGTCCTTTCAGCACCGGGGGTGTGGCGGCGTTTGGAGCGCTTCGCTCGGCTTCGGCGGTGTGTTGCGTCGTCACAAATATATATATATATATATATATATATATATATATATATATATATATATATATAATATATATATATATATATATATATAATACATATATAATAAATAAATAATTTTATTTGGTAGGGCACAATTCTTCTGTTTATACCGTGGCAGGAAATGATCTGAACCCCACAGAGGTCTTGTACACAACTTCACAGAATCTATAGGGACCTGCCATCTTATTTCCTAATATTCCACCCAAATTATCACTCCATCATTCTTTTTTTTTTTTTAATTTCCTGATGTTGCAGGAATCGGATGGCCATTCACCAGCCATCACGAACTCTATCCATCTAAACCAGGCATGTCCAAAGTCTAAATGCGGCCCGTGTTCAAATGTCCCCCGGCCCGCAGTCTCCATCATAAAATCAATAATATGCGATCCCGCCAGCAGCTCTGTTTGACCAACAGTATAAAATACAAATATACAAAAAAAACAGCTATTTTAAATTTGACCAGAAGACCTGTAGCCGCACTCTGGCGTAAAGCTCAGAGAAGAAGGAGGTAAAGCGATAAACTTCCACCGTATTCATCAATTAAAGCAAGATAAAATAACATTTTATTCGTTTTTATCTGCCCTCGTTTTGTACTTCAGAATAACATCAATGTTATTGTTTGTTTTCCTGTTGACAGGATTTTGATTTAGAGGTTTTTACCTTTTGCCATTGAATAATATATAATGTTGGGGCACGGTGGCATAGTGGTTAGCACGTTAGCCCGAGGGAAGATCGGATAAAGCGGTAGAAAATGAATGAATGAATGAATGAATATATAATGTTTCAAATCAACCTAGATATGTTGAAACTTCCTGAACGCCCTAATATCTTTGAATAAGCATTTCTCCGATTTAATTCATTCATTCATTCGTTCATCTTCTAGCGCTTTATCCGATCTTCCCTCGGGTCACGGGGAGTCTGTGTCTATCTCAGGCGTCTATGGGCATTAAGGCAGGATACACCCTGGGTGGAATGCCAACCCATCGCAGGACACACACACACACACACACACACACACATTCACACACTAGGGACAATTTTCCAAGGTGCCAATCAACCTACAGTGTGCATGTTTTTGGACCGGGGGAGGAAACCGGAGAACCCGGAGAAAAAACCCCCTGAGGCACGGGGAGAGCATGCACAAACTCCACACACACACATGGCCGAGACGGGAATAGAACGTGCTAACCACTAAGCCACCGTGCCCCTTCCGATTGAATTCCTTCCTTTTTATTTTAATATAATATTACTACATAATAATTTGGAACACATTATGGTGATTAATTTAACCCGCTTACATTTGAATAATAATGAGACGTCTTCGAGGCGTAACGTGACGTACCAGCCGAACATCTCACCTCCTTCAGCTCAGGATCCGTCTGTAAACCGGTCTCACCTCTCTGATCTTCCCGGGTCTCTCTTTTACTGTGTGATCATTTAAAAATCCAAATAAACTTCTATCACATGTTTGTGACAAGGATGGTGTGTGTGATGTGATGTTTACTGTGTGTGTGTGTGTGTGTGTGTACATTTATGGCATTTTGGTAGATGCCCTTATCCAGAGTGACTTATATCTGAGGGATTGAGGATTAAGGGCCTTGCTCAAGGGCCCATTTTTGGGGAAAGCCTGATGGTGGGATTTGAACCTGGGACCCTGGACATCCATGTCTGCGAGACACCAGAGACAGAATCGATCGCCGACTACACACAGCCGACAGAGGCATCATCAATCATTCAGCTTCATCCGCCTTCATCCACTTTCATTCACCTTCATCCACCTTTGACCTTTATTCACCTTCATTCACTTTCATCCACCTTCATTCACCTTCATTCACTTTCATCCACCTTCATTCACTTTCATCCACCTTCATCCACTTTCATTCACTTTCATCCACCTTCATCCACCTTCATTCACCTTCATTCACTTTCATCCACTTTCATTCACTTTCATTCACCTTCATCCACCTTTATCCATTTTCATTCACCTTCATTCACCTTCATTCACTTTCATCCACCTTCATTCACCTTCACCTATTTGTATGTGTGTGTGTGTATGTGTGTGTGTGTGTGTGTGTGTGTGTGTGTGTGTGTGTGTGTGTGTGTGTGTGTATGTGTATGTGTATGTGTGTGTGTGTGTGTGTATGTGTGTGTTTGCGTGTGTAGAGCTGAAGGAGGTTTAGTGAGTGAGAAAGTTGAGTGAGAGACTGAAGGACAGAAAGTGATGGGAACTGACAAGCGAAGGAGGGATAGATTGAGGGATGGACGGAGGGGGAAGGGGAGACAGGCAGAGGGAGAGACAGACAGACAGTTAGAATAAGAGACAGACAGCTGCCGTTCGTTCTTATCTTTGCAGTGCATGTTGTTGTTTGTGTGTCACAGCCCAAACTCCCAAACTCCTATCTGTCTCAACACACTGCTAGCCTGCGCTCCACTCACTCGTGTGTGTGTGTGTGTGTGTGTGTGTGTGTGTGTGTGTGTGTGTGTGTTTGTTTGTTTGTTTGTTTGTTAGAATCATGCAGCATCAGCCGCTTCTGGAATCCCCGAACAGGAGGCTGGGTTTTGGGGAACAGGGTCAGGAAGATCCCGCTGAAGGATCTGAGAGCTGGAGGTCGTGGAGTGAAGTTCCTGTAGTGACTCAGCCTGGACTCGGCCTGACCACCACCACGGTGACCACCATCACACAGACCGGGGGAGACTGGAGCACGGGGCTGCTGGACGTGTGGGACGACGTGTGCGTCTGTGAGGAGCTTTATAACCATTAAAGGGTTAAAAAACGGAGTTCATTTATTAGAACAAAAAAAAAAATATATATATATATATATAATATTTCTAAAAATGATATTAATAGTAATATGCAATTATATATCGCCAATGTATCATGAGAATAATAAAAAAGAATATTCATATAAATAAAATTGCATTAAAAGCTATACATTTAGTAATTTCTTTAAATAATCTTTTGTATTATTATTTTACAATGCCTTTTAAAAATGCATTAAAAGGTAGAAATGTAGTAATATTATTTGATGGTTGTTTGTATTTATATATATTATATATGTATATATTTTTTTATCTATTGTAGATTTAATATAATATTCATTAGCCGGAATTTTGCCGAGTGTTTAATTGTCCACCGAGTCCACGTCACTTTCAAAAACATACACTAGGTGGCAGTATACCTGTTCAACCTTATAGCGGAAAAGTGGAAATGTGGAAATCATTTTAAACCAGAGAGAGAGAGAGAATAGAGAGAGATAGAGAGAGAGAGAGAGAGAGAGAGAGAGAGAGAGAGAGAATCCATGTTATTAAATCATATTGACTTGTTTAGTCAAATAAATAGCTAAATAAAACAATAAAAACAAATAAAATAAATAACAGTTCGGGACAATAGATGGACATCAAATAGAAAGAGAGAGAAAGAGAAAGAAGAGAAAGAGAGAAAGAAAGAAAGAGAGAGAGAGAGAGCGTTTGTTTTTGGGTGTGAAGAAGAAGTTTGGGTTTCAGGGAACAGCGTGAGATCCGACTAATTACCAGACGGAGGTGTAGAGTCTCTCTCTCTCTCTCTCTCTCTCTCTCTCTCTCTCTCTCTCTCTCTCTTCTACTCTCACTCTACTACTGTACACTTCTTCTCTCACTCCTTACACAATCAGTCATACTGATAGATAGAAACAGGCAAAGATGGATAAATACAGAAAGAGATGGACAATAAAGAGAGAAGAAAGAAAGAGAGAGAATAATTGACAGAATTTCTCTCTCTCCCTCTCTCTCTTTCTTTCTCTCTCTCTCTTTCTCTCTCTCCCTCTCTCTCTCTCTTTCTCTTTCTCTTTTTTCTCTCCTCCCTCTCCTCTCTCTTCTCATCTTTCT
>JACRUU010000024.1:2732361-2734861 GCA_030449085.1 Kryptopterus vitreolus
GATAAGTATCGGATTGTAATATTCGTGTACAAGCGGAGATCGTCACGGCTCGGATATCCGTCCCTCTCCGATCGCCACTCCATCCATGATTATTTAATGGCAGCACGAGGTCTCGTTTTTTTGCGATCCTGTTGTTCCGCCCCCGAGACGCTCAATAATTCAGCGTCTCGCTCGACGACCGGACGAAGCCTTTTCGTCTTCCGCAGATGGCTTTTCGGATTCCCCATTCCTCCCGTCTCTCTCGGCAAACATGGAGGAGCGCTTGAAAAAGAGCGGGCCCAGACACGAGGCGACGCAGAGGAAGGTGAGGTTCAAGCTTGCGTCGTCGTACAGCGGGCGCGTCCTGAAGCACGTCTACGAGGACGGCCAGGAAGTGGACAGTCCTGAGGAGAAGTACCCACACAGCTTCATCCACACCAAGATTCCGCAGCACCTGGACGTGGAGCAGCTTTGCAGTTTCCAGGCTCAGGATGCGGATCCTCCTGCGGGGCTCATCGCGCAGCGCATCAACGTGTACCGAGCAGCGAGCGGCTTCACGCCATTAACACCTAACGACCAGCAGGGGGAGCATGTGAGTCAGGATAATATAGACGGTTTTTTTTTAGTTATTTATTTATTTATTTATTTATTTATAAACCGTATGTGTGTGTGTGTGTGTGTGTGTGTGTGTGTGTGTGTGTGTAATACTATCACCTAAGCAACATAATCCTTACCACTTTCTTCCTCCACCTGTACTGTTACATAATTGATGTTCCTCAAAGATATAATATATATATATATATATATATATATATATATATATATATCTTTTTTTTCCTCCTCAAAGCCGATCTATTTATACACGCAACACCTTCAGCACCTCCTACAACTTCTCAGCGGCTTTCTTCTGCCTCGTACACTCGTTAGCATGAACCTGGAGAGATCTTTAAAACAACCTCGCTGTACTCGGATGATGCGCCGAGTTGGAATGCACTCTCGCTGGTATTTATTTATTTATTTATTTATTTTGTTGAGGAAGGCCGCAGAGAAGACGCTTACTGTAGACTGTGTGTGTGTGTGTGTGTGTGTGTGTCGTTGCGCTCATGGATTATTACAGTATGTTCTGCAGCCGAGCGAAGCCGACTCATGGTGACAGAAGGTCTCCTTTGTCTGGTTCCTCTCAAAGGAGCTTTGTGTCTTATTCATGAGCCGGTGTATTTATAGCAAAGACTCTTTTGTGTAAGTTTATTAATGCCTTGTGTGTGTGTGTGTGTGTGTGTGTGTGTGTGTGTGTTTGCGCTCCTACAGGAACCAGTTTTAGATTTCGAAAAGATCATCATCTACACCAGCAACTTGAAGATCATCCGGTCCGCTAGCAAAAAAGTCGAGAGTGTGGACGCCGGCCTCGATCGCGGACGAGGAGAAGGACGAGAGGTTTCACCTGCCAGGTCCAAGCGGAGACACCGGACGAAAAGCGCCCGCAAGGAGGGACGACGTCCTGCTCCCAAGGAAGAGGTGAATGTTCACGGGAACGCCGACGTGCGATGTCGGGGTTGGTGAGCAGAAGATCAGGGTTTTAACGGGTCACCCTGGTGGGTGGTGGGAGGGAGGTGGTGTAACCCGGTGTTTAAGGTGTTGGACTCTGGACCAGAAGATCATGGGTTCAAACCTCACCACCACCACCACCAAGCTGCCACTCGCACTCCCTTGAGCAAGGCCCTTAACTCTCACTTGCTCAGTCACCCTGGATAAGGGGTGGAGGGTAGTGTGTGGTGAAAAGGTGGAGATTGAGATGAAACACACAAGACGAGGGTTCAGGCCCCGGTACAGCTCGAACCCGGTGAGGTGTCCATGAGCAAGGCCCTTCATCCTCTGTGCTCCAGGGGGCGCTGTGTCATGGCTCTGACCTTCAGGTCCAAATGTCTTAACCACTGAGCTCCCTCTTTTAAACACCTGACCACCTTTAATGTCACTTTGTCCACGAGAGCGAATGTTATTTGTTTATTTTGTTATTTGTTATTTGGATTGTTACTAAAGGACTCAATTGACATCTTTACTAAATTCTACTCACGTCATTTTTTAAATTATTTACATCCAAAGTTTCTGTCAATCCACTCGATTTATTGCATTTAAACACGACAGGCTTCATGTTTTTGGCTCACTGGACGAATGATATATGATTATTTTTTATTATTAATATATTATTATTGTTATTATTATTATTATTAGGATTATAGTTATTATTATTATTATTATTATTATTATTATTATTATTATATTATATTATAAGTATTAATAATAATAATAATAATAATAATAAAAATAAAATGCCTTTGGATGTTAACAAGTATATAATATGTTTTTATTATTCACCATTATTATTAGTTTATTATTACCACATTATTATTATTATTATTATTATTATTACCATTATTATTATATTATTATTATTATTATTATTATTATTATTATTATTATTATTATTATTATGATATTATTAATTACATTATTATTATTATTT
>JACRUU010000024.1:2739861-2742361 GCA_030449085.1 Kryptopterus vitreolus
ACCTCAACACCTGCTTTCTGCTGACAGGACTGATGATGTTCTGAGAAGCGCTCGTGATGTTCCTGCTACATTCATAACCAGGGCTCCATTTGGATTAAATAAATAAATAAACAATAAAAAAAAACAATAAAACCTGTAATAGCTTTAATGACCTGGAACGGAATAATGAGCAGTGGGGCGGAGTGATGGTGTGATTCTCCCACAGGACAGAGGATTTTCCTTTTTGTATAATCAGGGGTCCTCCGTCTTGTTTTTTGTGCGTGTTTTTTTTTTTTCCCTTTTCTCTTTCTTTTAATGAGGTTCATTCATTCATTCATTCATTCATTCATTCATCTTCTACCACCGCTTTATCTTCCCTCGGGTCATCACGGGGAGTCTGTGTGTCTATCTCAGGCGTCTATGGGCATTAAGGCAGGATACACCCTGGATGGAATGCCAACCCATCACACACACACACACACACACACATTCATACACTAGGGACAATTTTCCAAGGTGCCAATCAACCTACCGTGCATGTTTTTGGACCGGGGAGGAAACCGGAGAACCCGGAGAAAAACCCCCTGAGGCACGGGGAGAACATGCACAAACTCTCCACACACACACACATGGCCGAGACGGGAATCGAACTCCCGACCCTGGCGGTGTGAGGCGAACATGTTAAACACTTAGTCACCGTGCCCCACTATAACATGTTGCATTTATGAAATCAATGAACGTCTGCAGAGAAAGAATGAAAAAGACATTCCTGCAAAAAAAGACGTCGGGTTGATGTCCTTTAATTATGGCGTGCATAATTAAAAGCACCATTTCACTGTACAATGATAAAAATATCAATATATATGCACACAAAAAAAAGGCAATACAAATATTTATCATACTTGGCGGCGATTGTGACGAATATTAACTTTACTGTAAATTTTTCGCTTTTTTTTTCATCTATTTTTAGATTCGCCACCCCATACATGGTGTGTCCTGCCTTAATGCCCCAAGACTCCTGAGATAAGCACAGGTTCCCCCTCGAGCCGAGAGAAGATCAGATAGGGAGGGGGTAGCTCAGTTTAGGGAGGGGGAGTAGCTCAGTGGGTCTAAGGCGCTGGGCTGCTGATCGGAAGATCCGGGTTCGAGCCCCGGTATGGCCAAGCTGCCGCCCTTGGGTCCTTGAGCGAGACCCTTAACCCTCTGTACTCCAGGGGGCGCCATTTCATGGCCGACCCTGCGCTCTGACCAAGCTGGGATATGCGGAGAAAAGAATTTCACTGTGCTGTAATGTATATGTGACCAATAAAGGCTATTATTATTATTATTATTATTATTATTATTATTATAAAGTCCTAGAATGAATGAAGATCGATGGCAAACGCAATACTTTACTCAGACACTAGGTGTCAGTAAAGTGCACGCTCGAGTCTATTATCAAGACTCATTACTCCTGGCTTGAAGTGCTCGCGTCTATGTTTGGGTTCGAGTGCTGCACCGAATTTACTCATCCGAGGACAGACTTTTCCTCCGCCGGCTGATTTGTTCCGAATGATTTCTTTGTTTTCTCTCCATCGCCGAGGCAACACGAGCGAATGAATGCGTAACCTCCAGTGAAAAGCTTCCCATTTATTTTTAATCTCCCTCTCTCCCCCTCTCTCTCCCTCTCTCCTCTCTCTCTCTCTCTCGCTCTAAACGATCCTGGCTGGCTGATATGAATTGGTGTACGGCCCAGTGGTCTGCTAATTGCCATTTCCTCCATCCCGAGCTTCCTGATGTGTGTTAAAGATAAGTGCCTCCTGTGCCCCGTGACTCTGGCTGGACCAGCTGGAGAACAGAGTGCAGCATCATCAGGATCATCCATCTCACGGAGAGAAAAAAAAGGGGCTTTTTTTTTTCCTCCCTCGCGTCCTCTGATGGGGTCGAGGGAAAAATGTTTACGACGCCGGGAGAAACGAAAGCGATTGTTGTAGAGAAGGAGGTTCGACTCGCTGTTGTTACACACTGTGAGGTCACATCTTATCTTCAACCGAGATCTCAGAGCATTAGGAGCTCGGCACACGAGGAAGCCTGATGTCTGAGAGAGAGAGAGAGAGAGAGAGAGAGAGAGAGGAAGGGAGAGGGGGAAAGAGAGAGAGAGAGAGATCGATACAGGATTGTAGCTGCTCTGCAGGTGTGGGTTTCCTTTGTTGTGTTTGGTGTTTGATAATGTAATGGTGAAAGGTCTAGACCAGGATTCATTTAGTTTATCATGTGCAGTGTGGGGGGGGAAGGGTGGAGGGGGGGTAGTTGAATCCCTAATAAGGGGTGGGAGAGATAAGGGACCTGAGTGATGACACGACGGCATTATAAGAGCCCATATGACACCTGAATAGGTTTTCTCTACATTATAATGTTTATATGATGTATTTTGAAACTACACAGCATCAGTGTATGTACACAGTTTATATTATCGTTTTACAATGTTGGGGGGGGGCACGGTGGCTTAGTGTTTAGCACGTTCGCCTCACACCTCCAGGGT